>OZ024742.1:363154822-363174822 GCA_964016885.1 Eledone cirrhosa | reverse complement strand
TATCATCATTATCAACATAATTAATCTACAATTAACATCAATACCATCATCTTTATCATCAGCAGCATCATTACCATTAGCATACATAATTTCTCAAGGTAATATATATATGCATAAATGTATATATATATATATAATATATATATATATATATATATATATATATATATATATATATATATATATATATATATATATGTCTGTGTGTGTGTGTATGTGTGTGTGTTTATATTATATAGGGAGAGAGAGAGAGAAAGAGAGAGAGAATAATCATGTAACAGTAACGCGGATTCTTATTCCAATGTCTAATTTTGTTTCTATATATAGAATGAATCAGTCTTTTGTCGTTGTTGATGTTGATGTTGTTGATGTTGTTTTTCGTTTCTATTGTTTGTGTCTATTAATGCTGTTGTTGCTTAGTTCCAGAACAAAGATCAAATCGATTAATTGTCAAATGAGTAGACAAATAATCTAAGATTTCTTTGATTCGTCTAAAAATATCCTCCATTCATTATCTGTTTTATTAAGTTTCCTATAAACATATTGGGGGAGACAATAGAAAGAGAAATATTGAGGTAGATAGAGAGGCTAGCAAAGATAGAGGGAGGTGCAGGAGTGAGAGGGAGAGGGAGGGAGAGAGGGAGAGGTTAAGGTAATATGTGAGAAAGAGTATCAGGCACATAGAGAAACAGAGAGATAGGCTCATAGCTGCAACAGAGGGAAAAAGAAAGAAAGAAAGAAAGAAAGAAAGAAAGAAAGAAAGAAAGAAAGAAAGAAAGAATGAAAGAAAGAAAGACAGACGGACACTGTCATAAAGGCAAGTATAGAGAGAGTTAAGGAGACAGGCTTAAAGAGCAGGGCAGAGAGAAAGAGACAAGTACAGAGAAATAATTAGAGAGACAGGGAGAGAGAGTGATGGGGAGAGGGAAAATGACAGATTTCGTGCAGCGATGCTAAAATGATTTAATCTACATAGTGTTCATTTTTTGTACATTAAATCTTACCGTCCTATATCATAGGAAACCACATTAGCAAGACGTGGAAAGTACAAAGCATCATTATCACTGTATCTCATTAAATATGAAAGTCTTTATATTACGACTGCTACATTTCCCAACTGTCTGCCCACAAATAAATATATTATAAAGATTTGAATTATACAAACCAAAGAAAACAACTGTGGAAATACCTTTTTGAAAAGACAAAACAGCACCATAACTACATCATAGTAAACATTAAAATATTTGAATTGGTAGGAAAATGGTAAATCTCAGCAGCACAAGAAGCTGTTAAAACGGCAAAATACCGTCAATGAAGGCGTCGGGTAAAATGTTTACCTGAAAGAAGAGACAGTCATTGACTGCATTTTGCTCTTTTAACAGTTTCCTTGAGCCCAGTTTTCCCATTTTACTGTTTTAACAACTTCCTTACGCCCAGTTTTCCCGTTTTCCTACCAGATCTAATTCCTGTCTCAAATTCGATGTTCGAATTAACTTTGCTTATATTAAAATATTTATCCTAATACTAAATATTTTCTCAAGAATTTCTCCACCAGTAAAGCTGCTATAAATGTTTAAAGAATCAAACCTTTTTAAAATTTATTTCCGATAAATTACTGCATGATGTTAGAAGTTAAGGTAAAAACAGAAGCACGGTTTCAAAGAATTGCTCTCAATATATTAGACAGCATTACATTACTGGTGTATATTTTGTAGAACGGCATGGGGAACCCATTATTTCTTCTGTGATTTGAAGGCAAAAGTACGAACAATATTACATTCAAAGGACGGTGGATTGGCAGAATCGTTAGAACATCGGACAACATGCTTAGTGGCATAGAGTTATGGCCCTTTGCGTTCTGAGTTCAAATCCCACCGAGGTTTGCTTTGCCTTTCATCCTTACGGGGTTGATAAAATAAAGTACCAATAATGCACTGGAGTTGGTTTAGTCGACTTTCTCCTTCCCTTTTTGGCCTTGTGCCTTAACCAGAAACCAATATTACACCCATATATATATATGTTAACTTTGCCTTTCATCCTTACGGGGTCAATAAAATAAAGTACCAGTAATGTACTGGGTATTTGCTGGCCTTGTGCCAAAAGTAGAAATAATTATTTTATTCTAAATATACTTCGTCATTCTTATGTGGAAAAAGACGTCGAGTGCTTGAATGGAATTGCATCAACATTTACATACATACATACATACATATGTGCATATATATGAGAGTGTGTGTGTGTGTGTGTGTGTGTGTGTGTGTGTGTGTGTGTGTGTGTGTGTGTGTGTGTGTGTGTGTGTGTGTGTGTGTGTGTGTGTGTGTGTGTGTGTGTGTGTGTGTGTATGTGTGTGTGTGTGATTATGAGATTGTGTATGTTATTGTGTGTATGTGTGAGGAGAGTGTCTGTAGCAGGTGTTATTTTCAGAATTACGTATCAGATTGCTATAGTAATTACAATACTCACTATACTTCCATTGACATGTATTTACTATAATAATGAAAAGATACATTTATTATCTTCTGACTTCATGATGAAAAAAACAAATGAATCCAGCCTAGATTTGTGTAATGATGGAGTTGTTTCTGGTAATAAACTTATAGGAGTCTAATTGTGTGAAATAGAACGGAAGAGAGGAGAGAGATTTGGTAAGATTTAGGTGTGACACAGCTTAATACACAACACACACATAAACACAAACATATACACACGAACATACTCAAACACACATATACACATACACAAACATAGATAAATACAAACACACACAAGCACATACACAGACAAATATAAAACATAGCCACAGACACGTATATTAACATAGGTGTGAGTGCGAGTGTGAGTGTAATCGTATGTTTTTAATTACCTACACCGTTACTTGCGTCTATCGCAATAGACTTCCAATATTTTTTCAAAGTGACCAATAATATAGAGTGGTGGATTGGCAGTATCGGTAGAGACGGACGCCATGCTTTTCAGCATAGAGTTACCTCCCTTCATGGTCTGAGTTCAAATCCCACCGAGGTTAATTTTGCCTTTCATTCTTACGGTGTCGATAAAATAAAGTAGTGCACTGGGGTAATTGCTGGCCTTGTGCCAGAACTAGAAACAATTATTACACACACACACACACACACATATATATATATATATATATATATAAATATATATATATATATATATATATATATATATATATAACGGTAGAAATGTGGTAAGGAACCAGGTGGACCATAACGCACCAAAGTACTCAATACTTAGGGTAGTAGAGTGTGTAATAGGAACGATTTGGACCCCGACGGCTGAGCTCAAGCCGTTTCGACGGCTAATTCTGGACTAAATGAAAATGTTTATCCTGGTATTTGAATAGCCGAGCTTCTCAAGGGGTAATTCCATATATTGTCAAAGTGATTGTCACAGGGGTTGGTCAAAAGTTTGTAATTGAGACATAATAATTCTATGATGGCAATTTGTGGAGGGAAGGGGTAGCTAAACCTGCCAGTAGGAGAAAGAGGGAGAGGGGGAGGAGGAGACCCATTCATGCGTTGATAGTGCCGGCTACAGCTGGGCGTGAGGTCAAAGAAGATACTAGGGAGGGGGAGGGGGAGGAAGTCGAGACAGTAAGTAGAACAATAAGGGGTAAATATATAGAAAAAATACTGAGAGTGTTAAAAAGCAATTAAGTGTAAAAAAAAAAAAAAAATTAGAATGATTATGTCTCAATTAGAAACTTTTGACCAATCCCTGTGATAATCACTTTGACCATATATGGAATTACCCCTTGAGAAGCTCGGCTATTCAAATACCAGGATAAAAATGTTCATTTAGTCCAGAATTAGCCGTCGAAACGGCTTGAGCTCAGCCGTCGGGGTCCAACTCGTTCCTATATATATATATATATATATATATATATATATATATATATAAAATTATGAATTTGAAGAACAGGCAGAAAGAATTTACCTTACAGTGGAGTAAATTAGGCTATAAGTAACTGCTTCTTCTAGCAATGAACTTACTGGCCACTAGTCTACCCCTCACAACACTTTTATCTTGACATCTAGCCCCGTTATAATTTCCACCCCTTTCGAATTTGTTACTGGCGACGATCAGTTTTGAAAAAAATCGGACCTAACTGAGGGAGTCCGTTGGTAAGCTCGAGGCTTCTTGGATAATGCAGCGATTACGCATTTCCAGCATTTCCACATAGCACAAGCTAAACTTTCGCCAGTCGTGGCTAGAGGAATATCGGTAAATATGTATCTATTATTTCTTCAAACTTACATTTTAAACTTAGCTCCGTTTAATTGATTATTTATTTAGTTAATTTCTCCAGACTCAGAAGAAGTATAATTTTATATAGCTCCGATTAATGAGGATTTATTTAATTTATTCATCCATTGAACCACATCGGTGAAGGTTCGCTACACTCATATATGGATCTGTGCGAATGAAACAGTTCTAGTCCTGTAGAAGCTTCTCTATATTAAATATTTATACTCTGCTTTGTATTGAGTACCTTACTTACTGTGGTTATCCCCGATTGAACTCGGGATAAACATATATATATGTATATAAATATATATATATATGTATATATACACCTCCCTAGATAAATATATATACAACTATTTAACAGTCTGTATATATCTAGATATCTACATATACATTTGTCTATCTATCTAACTACCTATCTACCTCTTTACTGTATATTCCCGTATGTACAGTATATTCCTATTGACTTTTTTCTGACTATTTCTGTAACATGTAAGTCTCCAAATATCTATATTGTATATGTATGTATATATCTATCTATCTATCTATCTATATATTGACAACGGTCAATTTTTAAAAGGGGTACGTCAATGTCTATTTATAAAACTGTTATATATTGTATTTTGTCTGATGAAGGCATATCATAATGTAACTTGGTATCCTTGAAATATATATAATGAAATAAATATGGTTTTATAAATATAGTTTCCATTTATTAATATCGTATATATATATATATATATATATATATATATATATATATAACGAGGGAAGTGTGGTAAGGAACCAGGTGGACCATAACGCACCAGAGTACCCAATACTTACGAAACGGCTTGAGCTCTGCCGTCGGGGTCTTAAACGTTTTCCTATATATATATATATATATATATATATATATATATATATATATATATATATATATATATATATATATGCATATAAATATATATACATATACAAATATATAAATGTGTGTGTGTGTTTGTGTGTGTGTTTGTATGGTTGGAGATTTACATAAGTCATGT
Source organism: Eledone cirrhosa (assembly GCA_964016885.1). Lineage (NCBI taxonomy): Eukaryota > Metazoa > Mollusca > Cephalopoda > Octopoda > Eledonidae > Eledone > Eledone cirrhosa. The sequence goes on along the minus strand of OZ024742.1, from coordinate 363,169,525 downwards.
TGCCATATAGAGAAACGTAGTATTGTGCACAGCATGGGATTACAAAACGGTGGCTGTTATAGAAATACTGGCAAAGAACGTCAATCTAGAATGAAACAAATCGTTTTCTATGAAATCAATGTAAACAAACTGAATGTTTTTTCTCCAAATATATTTTCAACAAAGTGTCATAAATATATGTGTTATATGTCATATACTGCACCTTTGTGGTTTCAATGTGAATAGCAAACATATGATATAATATAGGGCCAAACATGTATAGTTGACAAATATAGTATTTTCTCTGCAGAAAAATTTCCGGCTGACACACAACTACCTCGATAATATGTATATATGTATATATATACATATTCATACAGACACACTAATATAAACTCACTCACATACACACATATACATACACGCACACAGACACACACACAAATATATATATATATATATAAATATATACATACACACACACACACATATGTATGTATATATATATATATATATATATATATATATATATATATATATATATATAGGGAAAAGTATGACCCCGACGGCAGAGCTCAATGCGTTTCGACGGCTATTTCTGGACTAGTAGTCCAGAAATAGCCGTCGAAACGGCTTGAGCTCTGCCGTCGGAGTCATACTTTTTTTCCCATTTCCCACTCTACTACCCTAAGTATTGAGTACTCTGGTGCGTTATGGTCCATTTGGTTCCTTACCACAATTCCTTTGTTATATACATATATATATTTTTTTTTTAAAAATCCAAATGATACGGAAACGAAGAGAGAGAAATAGAGAGAGAGAGGGTGAGAAAGAGAGAGAGAGAGAGAGAGAGAGAGAGAGAGAGAGAGAGAAAGAAAGAGCGAGAGGGGAGAAAGGGGGGAGTGAGAGAGAGAAATATATATATATTTATATTGATAGGTCTCGCTCATTTCTTATAACAATGTCAACAACACTTAATATAATAAATATAGATGAGAACTACAGTTATTTTCACGCAGATCCAATCAGCGGTGTTGTCTTTGTATTTTCAATTCAATACAATTTAAATATATCAATAATTTATGTTGAATTTCATATAATTTAAAATACCAATCACCTGTTCACTTTCAATAATATATATATAAGCCTCCACATAACGACATGTTTTATGGTTTAATACTACGGAAAATACGTGAAAGGTAGGACGATAGAGTAAAGTTAGTTGATAAAGTGTGTGGCAAGGTGATCAGTAAGTTAGTCGAGTTAGATTGGCTATATAATTGAGAGATCAATGCTCTGATACTAGTGGAATGTGGTTAGAAGGTCTCTGAAAAGACTCGCTTGACAGATTTTGATGGCAAAACCAACCAGTAGGAGACCCAATGGTAGACCCCTAGCAAGATGGTTGGATAACATCCATGAACTCAGCTGGTCTTGCTTGGGTATCCAGCCGGATCAGTTGGAAACGATTGCTTCTGACATGAGTGTTTCAGGAGTCTGTCTCCAAACCCTCTCAGGAATAAGTGGGTATAGAAGAAGAATATATCGGCTGTTTATATATATATATATATATATATATAATGTGTGTGTGTGTATGTATGTGTGTGAGTGTATGCGTGAGTGTGTGGGGGTGTAGAGAAAGAGAAAGAAAATAGAAAATGTGGGGAAATCAGCAAAGATGGAATCGAACATCTAGAATACAGCTTGAGGAAGAGTTGAATGGCAAAGTAAGATAAGACAGAATGTAATATTAATATATATCTGGAGCGGTCATCAGACGGGGATGTTATGGATAGAAATATTGTCTGGGATCAAGAAACCTTTGGTAATGGTGTTGTTATATTTTGTGTTTTTCACTGTCTAATAAGACACAATGTAGTTAGAATTGTGAGATAAGGAAACTTGTAGTATGTCTGTGCTGGTTATTATTATTATTATTATTATTATTGTTGTTCTTTGAGTCTCAGTCATTGATATTAGTTAACTGGAAACTTTGTTGAAATGAATATCAAGCCACTACCTGCAGCCTCAGATATTCAGGACGTATCGGAGGGTTCTTGCTGTTCCCAGCAAGCATACCTTTTGAAGTGTTCCAAAAAGTGGGGCGGGGCCAATTTTCTTTTACCATCCCTGGAAACTTTTTGAGATAGTCCCTAGTGCGCCTATGACAATCGGGATCACTTTGACTTCATCGCAGTTCCAAATCCTTTTTACCTCCCACTTTAAGTCCTGGTATCGGTTAATTTTCTCCCTCTCCTCCTCATGCACTCTCGTGTCGAATGGGCATGCTACATCCACAATCAGGCACGATCTTTTTTCCTTGTCCAAAACCACCAGGTCAGGTCTATTGTGTTTCAGTTTCTTGTCTGTCTGTATCCTAAAATCCCATAGCACCTTCACCTGATCGTTTTCTATCACCGACTCTGGCTTATGCTCATACCACTACTCAGAATGTGGTAAATTGTTTACTTTGCATAGGTGCCAGTGGATCACCCTGCCCATCACATCATGCCTCCAGCCTTTATAGTCAGTCTGGGCTAGGTGTTTACACTCGGATACAATGTGAGCCACAATCTCCTCTCTCCACAGATGCTGCACAGTGGGCTAGCCTCCTCCTTGTAAATATGGTGTTTCAGCCACTTCGTTTTGAGGGCCTGCTCTTGTGCAGGCATTAGCATTCCTTCTGTAGCCTTTTTAAGGTCTCCTCTCCTCAACCAGTTCCATGTCTGTGGATCTCTGAATTCAGTTTTCTCAAAGAAAGTACTATGAAGGGATTTTTCATGAAGGTTGGTCTTTCTCCTTGTTATTTCCTCCTTGGACATCCCCTGGTCTATGGTCCTCTCCTTCAGTACAATTCTGAGCATTGGCTCCTTACTCTCGGTCACGTATTTGTGTAGGTTGTTTTTCTCTATCTGAACACAGTCCTCTATGCTGATAAGACCTCTTCCACCTTCAGATCTCCTTAGGTAGAGTCTATCGACATCACTCCTCTTGTGGAACATGTTGTAGATAGTCAATAGCTTCCTAGTCTTCCTATCCATTTCTTTTGTTCAGCAACATTCCATCTCAGAATAATAGACACATCTAATAATAGACACAGCTCGGGAATTTACTGCATTTATGGCATTCCTACTGTTCAGATGTGACTTTAATAATAATTATTATTATTATAGGCCTTTTATATAAATAATAAAAATATTTACACGCACAAAACCCACATCGTACCGCCCTGTTCCGTCTGTGATGTTTTTCTTGATATCAGCCCTTGTGGCCTATAAAGAAATCATTATTATAGGCCTTTTAATGGGCTTTCTCCACAAATGTCCCTCGGAAGTCTCCCCCCTATTGGGGAATTTTTCATTGTTATTTTTTATTACATCCTCTGTTTTTTTTACATGCAGAAATGCCCATTTGTACCGTCCTATATTGTCCTGTACTGTTCTTAATGTCTACTTTATGTAAACCCTTGTGGTTAATAAAGAAAGCATTATTATTATTATTATTATTATTATTATTATTATTATTATTATTATTATTGGCGACCTACGTAGTAAAGCGTATCATCGTGAGCTCCGCAATGGTTTGTTATTTCCGTTTGTTAAAAATTGCCATTTATGGAAAATTTTATTGTTAACTGTTTATAAGCGCACATACTTTGTTTTCCGAAAAGGACACCCAAAAAGATTGGGGCCTTGTGCCCAAAATTTAAACATTTATAATTATCAAAAAAATTACTTTGAAAAAAAAACATGGAAGTCTTACTGCCACACGAAGCTGCCAGCCTTCCTCATAAACTAACACCTCACACCGACACCACCATTGTAAATATTACTACGTTTGCCAATACTAAAAATGTAATCAGTAGCAATATTTTAAATTTGTCTCAGGCAGACATTCATTTCCCGCCATTACCAATGACTGCAGGTGTTAAAGCCGCCACCACCACCACCACCGCGACAACCACCACCCCCACCACCACCGCGACAACAGAATCAAAAGGAAAGAATAAATCAACTCGTGATGTCGAAATGTTTTCAACCAAAATGGACTCTTCCACACCGAACACCACTGACGTCACCAACACCACAACTGAAACTAAAATTAATAATAACAAAATTAACGATAACAACAACAGCAACAGTGACATTAAAAAAACCACCCTGAGTTTTGCCAGTGTAGCAAAACAGTGCGAAGCATATACGGTAACTCAGGAGGAATTAGAAAATGCCAAAAAAATGGTAAAGAAAGATGGTACAGGGTCAGCCCCCCCCCCCCCCCCACACACACACCCCACCTAATAAAATAGAGCATCGGCGCCTATGCACCGTGTCGTATCGAACAAATAATGTAAAATCGCGCCGAGTGGAACGGGCATCCGAGTCCCAAATCCAAAAAGCTTTGGGACATGTGTGGGCAAGAAAAACCCACATCAGACGTGGGCAGAAGTATGGAATCGTGGACGTTTTCTTTGAAACACCAGAGGAGGTTAGAGAACACTCCATGGCCCCATTAAGAAGTAACGACTTCACACTCCTCCCAAGCTATTGTGGCCAGAGACTCGTAAAGATCAGGGTGACCCACGTTCCACCGGCCATCGAAATTCCCTGGCTAATAGCGGCCGTCCTCACCGGCATCGAAGCCAACACCAAGATAATAGCAATAGCAAAAGAAAAGCAGGAGAACTGGTCCGAATCTGGGATGGAGCTCCTGATCCAAGCGGACCAAAAGAGCATTGAGGAGATCCCAGAGGTAATAGACCTCACTGACGGCACACCTCACCGCAATTGTCGAGGGCAGAAGGCCTAGGTGTGTCGTTTGTGGTGAAGGAACCCACCTAAGGGCTTTCTGCCCTCAGGCTAAAAGGTTGAGGCCAGCTCTCCTACCCACACCAGTGACTCAACCATCAACACCACCAGTAGCAGAGATGGCAGCAACAACTGTAGCAGCAACAACAGAAGCAACTATAACAGCAACAACCCCAGCAACAGTAGCAAAACCAACACCACCACCACCCAACGCTTCAGAACTAGCACCAGCGCCTACACCATCCACCACACCACAACCAAAACTAACGCCTGTGGAGTATTTTCCACTCCCCGGCCTATCACAACTGGAGACAGATTGTGAGGACGAGGAGTGGGAAACGGTATCAGGAAAAAAAAAAAAAGAAACCAAAAAAACAAATTCTCTTCCTTCCCCCCTCCAAAAACAAAATACAGAGGGAAACAAATAAATTAACAAACAAAAAAGTTAGGACAGATATGCCACCATCCACACCAGCAACACCAACCCCATCACCCCAGACACCAACACCATCACCATCATTAACCCCAACACCACCATCACCTACACCACAAAAGTCACCAAAATGCGAAACGGAAACAAACCCACAACAAACGCAAACAAAACAAAACAACCAAAACGATACACACTACACAGCATTAAATTTGAACAACAACCAATTATTACACTACATCCAACACAACACCAGCATCACAGAAAAAGACTACACAACAACCCAAAAATTCACACCACCTCCACACATACAAATCACTGGCATCACACAGAAAACGTTCATGACACTAAAACAAAAATTCCCCAAAGTCATCGGAGACTTCCGACAAGCATTCTCCAGGAGGATTTATAAGGACATCCTTCCTGAGAAGGCCACAAGCAGTGAAAAGGATGGAAAAACCATCCTTCCTCTACGAGAAGTAAGGTAAGTGGTCTTTCCCATCTTTTCCACTCCATTTCAACATGACCTCACTCAGAATAGGCAGCATAAATGCGCGTGGCTTGGAGTCATCATGGAAGCAGGGCCACCTGCTCAACGACCTCAGGTCATTAAACATAGATGTAGTGGACATCAGCGAGACCAGAATCTCCGAAGCACGGGCCTTCGCACCGATCTTCGGCGGCTACGATGTGTACGCATCTCCCAGCTGTACGGGATCGGGGGAGGAGTTGCTATGCTTTTTCGGAGAGGTTTGGATCTCGCCATACGGGCCATCTTCCTAGACCCAGAAGGTAAGTTGGTGGTGCTAGACGTGACCAGCGGAGACGGGCAAGCTTTCAGGCTAGTGGCCGTCTATGCCCCGACAGGAGCAGGGCGGCCTGATTTCTTCCGGCGTCTGGAGACCTTTCTTGGAACGTCCCGCTCTTTAGTGTTAGTGGGCGACTGGAACGGGATCTTCGATGCACGCTGGGACTGTGTGGGATTAGTGGATAGGGAGGAGGGTGCAAGAGTCTCACCAACCTGCTCAGGCATTTTGAACTGTCTGACAGGTACCGATTGGATTTCCCGAATGTACCAATGTGGACTTGGACAAATCGCATAGGGTCATCCAGATCATATCTAGATAGAGTATTTTGTAGGGAAATAGATAGGTCTAGCATAGGCTGTCCACAATTCAAGATAGTCAGCTACACGGACCACAAATTCGTGATCTGTGTGCTTGACTTAGATAGGCTTCATAGACGAGGACCCGGCTACTGGAAGCTAAACGCGTCCTTACCAGCGCGCAAGGCCTACAGAAACCGGATTAGCGAACTAGTTAAGCGGATGCTGACGGGTGGTTTGCTCTGAAAAGAGCAATTAGAATAGAGTCCATTAGGTTTAGTAAGGCTTTAGCGATAGAGAAAAATAGAGCAGAGGGAGAATTAGTTAGAAAATTAGACGAGGCGCTTTGCAAAGGCATCGCGACCAACGTACTTAACCAATTAGTATTATTATTATTATTATATTTCTTTATGTTCAGCAACATTCCATCTCAGAATTCCCGCACTGTACCTAATAATAGACACAGCTCGGGAATTTACTTCACTTATGGCATTCCTACTGTTCAGATGTGACTTTAATACGCTCCTTACTCTCCGAATGTATTCAGTTCTTATCAATTCCTTCATTTTTTTCGTTCTTGATGTCATCAGCCTCCAGAACACCCAAATACTTGTATCCTTCTTCAGTGTCAATTTCCTTTATCATCTCACCTATTGTTACCTGGATTCCGTTACTTCTGCTCAATTTACCCCTCTTCATCACAATGACTCCACACTTACTAATACCAAATTGCATACATATCATTGCTGAAAATACGGACAGTGTCAACAAGCACATCCAACTCCTTCTCACTCTTCCCGAAAAGGTAAAGATCGTCCATGAAGAGGAGGTGATTGATGGTAAGCCCTCCCTTTCCCAACCTGTATCCTGCTCTCACTTTTCGCAGTACACTGGTCAGGGGCATCAGGGCAAGGACAAACAACAGAGGGGACAGACTATCTCCCTGGAAGATAGCTCTCTTGATCTTCACGCTTCTCAAGGATTCTCCAGCTGATGTTAACTCTGTTTCTCAGGACTTCATACTTTTGTCCAACAACTGTCTGATGTTATCTGCCACCTTGAAGATCTCTAGGCTTTTGGTGATCCAAGAATGAGGCACCATGTCAAATGCCTTTTTGTAGTCTATCCATCCCATGGCAAGACCAGTATGTGTCCTCTTGCAATTCCTTATTACCATCTTATCAATAAATAAATGGTCCTTTGTACCACGGGACTTGTTTCGGCATCCTTTCTGTTCGTCCGGTAACAAGTTGTTTGTGTGGAGGTGATGGTAGATTTCCTCAGACATAATGCTTGTCAACAGTTTCCACATTACGGACAGACATGTGATAGGTCTATAGTTGGTAACATCATTACCTTTGATTCGGTCTTTCATTATCAGAACTGTGGTACCTTTTGTCAACCACTCTGGTACCTCACCTGACATCAAGCAGTCATTGAACATGGTTGTCAGTTTCGAGTGGAGGGATGTTATATTTTTAATCCAACACCCCTGCACACCATCTGGGCCTGGTGATTTCCAGTTGGTTAATATTTTGGCCTGCCCCTTAAGAATTTCAACTGTGATACTCAAATCAGTGTGTTGGTGTGCCTGTTCACTAATCTCCTGCTGTACTGTCTCAATCCACACTGCCTGATCATTATGTTTAACATCCTGCTCCCATATTCCTCTCCAGAATGTTGTAGTTTGTTCCGCCTCAGGGATCAAGTCGTTGCCTCTTTTTTCCCTTCAAGCTGTCCAAACAGCATCTTCTGGTTGTTGTCAAACATGCGGTTCTGTCTATACTGACTGACTCTGTTCTCGTATCGCCTGATTTGTGCACTCTTTGCTACAATGCGTTGCTTCAGTTCCTCTATGATAATATTTAGCTTTTTCCTCCTAGTTTTGTACTTTATTTCCAGTCTATTTTTAGTGTCTATGTTTTTTAGTGTCCCATTCAGTAGGGACTCAAGCTTTCCAATGTCATTTCTCATTTCACTGATTTGACCACTCAGTCGTTTCTTCCACCAAGGCTCTGATCTTTCTGTTTGTTGTTTCCTCTCGCTTTTATACCAAGTAATTTCCTCACCGTATTTGCTGTTGCTTTGAGGATATTGTTGCACTGGTGAAGGCTCCTCGATTCAAGCTATGGGATGACTTTGTTTACCTTAGCTGTTGTTCCTTTTAACTTTTTCCTGTCTACAAATCTTAGGTTCATAGGTTTCCCACTATCATTGTTCAATTCATCTACCACTAAGTCTAGGATATCAACCACATCTTGTCCTAGCCCGTCAGCATTCATCTCATCAGTGGCCGTATCTCTGTTCCAGGTATTATTTATTATTATTATTATTATTATTATTCTTTGAATCTCAGTCATTGATGTTAGTTAACTGGAAAGTCCGTTGGAATGAATATCAAGCCACTACCTGCAGCCTCAGATATTCAGGACGTATCGGAGGGTTCTTGCTGTTCCCAGGAAGCATGCCTTTTGAAGCGTTCCAAAAAGCGTGAAGGGGCCGATTTTCTTTAACAATCCCTGGAAACTTTTGGAGATAGTCCCCAGTGCGCCTATGACAATCGGGATCACTTTGACTTCATGGCAGTTCCAGATCCTTTTTACCTCCCACTTTAAGTCCTGGTATCGGTTAATTTTCTCCCTCTCCTTCTCTTGCACTCTCGTGTCGAATGCGCAGGCCACATCCACAATCAGGCACGATCTTTTTTCTTTGTCCACAACCACCAGGTCAGGTCTATTGCGTTCCAGTTTCTTGTCCGTCTGTATCCTAAAATCCCACAGCACCTTCACCTGATCGTTCTCCATCACCGCCTCTGGCTTATGCTCATACCATTTCTCAGAATGTGGTAAATTGTTTACTTCGCACAGGTGGCAGTGGATCACCCTGCCCATCACATCATTATTATTATTATTATTATTATTATTATTATTATTATTATTATTATTATTATTATTATTATTGTTTGCATTTATCTTGCTTTATGTTCATACGAGTTATCACCAAGTCACAACCAGTGACCTCAAGAGAAACAAGGTCCGCCATGTTCAAGAAAGAACATACATATTCACACATGCATCCTTAGTGTTTAGACTTGTGATGTACTTATATTGACAGGATCTTCCTTAGTATATGGGCAGTTCCCATTAGTACTATATTTTGTATTTCTCCTATACGCAGGTTTCCTGGGATTTGCGATAAGTAGTCGTTAGACCCCTTAGGTATCATTCCCAGAGCGCCTACAACCACTGGTATTGTTTTAGTTCTCAATTTCCACATTTTTCCAATTTCTATCTCCAGGTCCTTATACTTGCTCAATTTTTCAAATGTTTTTATAGATACATTCTTGTCTATTGGAACAGACATATCAATTAGCAGGCATACCCTCCTTTGAAAGTCCTTCAATATTATATCAGGTCTATTTGCATCTATTTTTCGGTCTGTTTGGATGCTAAAGTTCCACAAGATTGAGATGTGATCTTTTTCAAGTATGGGAGGTGGTTGATGCTCCCACCAATTCTTTTGATGGGGCAGGTCAAAATGCTTACACATTATCCAATGTATGTATTGTGCAGCTCTGTCATGCCTGTTTAGGTATTCGGTTGGAGCTATAGGACTGCCCATTGAAATTATATGGTCAATGGTCTCTGGTTGTTTTTTGCATACACGGCATAATGGGCTGCACCCATTTTTTATTATGTTGGCTTGGTAATTTTTTGTTGGCAGACACTGATCTTGTGCCGATTTTAATCAGTCCTTCAGTCTCCGATTTCAGTCCAGAGGATGCCAACCACTGATGGGTTAAAGTTTTGTCAACATCAGGATTGTTAGCTAGCTCTGGGTATTTTCCATACAGAGGCTTTTCTTGCCATTTCTTAGCCAGTTTCTGTAGCAGTTCTTTCTTTGCAGTTACTTTTACCTGCTTTGCTTTTCCTGTGTTTTCCATTTCAGCAGTAAATGGGACTTCTGAAATGTGTAGTCCATTACTGTATCTTTGTGCATCTTTTGTAATGGAATATGATCTTTTTGTGCTTTCGTGTTTCAAAACGAGTTTGATCATCCAATCATGTGATTCCCTTAGATATGTGGATAATCCAATTGTTGCAGTTTTCAACGCAATGTCTAACTGGATTAACCCACGTCCTCCTTCTTTCCTAGGGAGATATATTCCATCTATGTCTGCCTTAGGGTGATGCATTCTATGCATGATTAAGAATTTTCGGATTTTTGTATTGAGCCTACGGATCTCTGTGCTTGACCAGTTGATGACATTGTAACTGTAGGTTACTACTGGTATGGCAAGCGTATTATTATTATTATTATTATTATTATTATTATTATTATTATTGGCGACCTACGTAGGAAATCGTATTATCGTGAGCTCCGCAAAGGTTTGTTATTTCCGTTTGTTTAAAAATTGCCATTTATGGAAAATTTTATTGTTAACTGTTTATAAGCACACATACATTGTTTTCCGAAAAGGACACCCAAAAAGATTGGGGCCTTGTGCCCAAAATTTTAACTTTTATTATTATCCAAAAATTTCTTTGAAAAAAAATGGCTAATTCCCCTCTGCACGAAGCAGCTGAAAGCCTTCCTCACAAAATAACACCTCACACCGACACCACCATTGTAAATGTTACTACATTTGCCAACACAAAAAAAAATATAAGCAGTAGCAATATTTTAAATTTGTCTCAGGCAGACATTCATTTCCCGCCATTACCAATGACTGCAGGTGTTAAAAACTCCACCACCACCACCACCGCGACAACCACTACCCCCACCACCACCGCGACAACAGAACCAAAAGAAGAAAAAAATAAATTAACTCGTGATGTCGAAATGAAATTAAGCAAAATGGACTCTTCCGCACCAAAGACGACTGACGCCACCACCACCACAACTGAAACTAAAATTAATATTAACACAAATAACGATAGCAACAACAACAACAATGACATTATAAAACCGACCCTCAGTTTCGCCATCGTAGCAAAACAATTCGAAGCGTTCACGGTAACTCAAGAGGATTTAGAAAATGCCAAACAAATGGTAAAAAAAGATGGGTACAGGGTCAGCCTCACCCCCCCCCCCCCACACACACCTAATAAAATGGAGCATCGGCGCCTATGCACCGTGTCGTATAGAACAATAAATGTAAAATCGCGCCGAGTGGAACGGGCATCCGAGTCCCAAATCCAAAAAGCTTTGGGACATGTGTGGGCAAGAAAAACCCACATCAGACGTGGGCAAAAGTATGGAACCGTGGATGTGTTCTTTGAAACACCAGAGGAGGCTAGAGAACACTCCATGGCCCCATTAAAAAGTGACGACTTCACACTCGTCCCAAGCTATTGTGGCCAGAGACTCGTAAAGATCAGGGTGACCCACGTTCCACCGGTCATCGAAATTCCCTGGCCTAATGGCGGCTGTCCTCGCCGGCATCGAAGCCAACACGAAAATAATAGCAATAGCAAAAGAAAAGCAGGAAAACTGGTCCGGATCTGGGATGGAGCTCCTGATCCAAGCGGACCAAAAAAGCATTGAGGAGATCCCAGAGGTAATAGACCTCACTGACGGCAGCCACCTCACGGTAATTGTCGAGGGCAGAAGACCTAGGTGTGTCGTTTGTGGTGAAGGAACCCATCTAAGGGCTTTCTGCCCTCAGTCTAAAAGGTTGAGGCCACCTCTCCTACCCACCCCAGTGACACAACCATCAACACCACCAGTAGCAGAGATGGCAGCAACAACTGTAGCAGCAACAACAGAAGCAACTATAACAGCAACAACCCCAGCAACAGTAGCAAAACCAACACCACTACCACCACCAGCAAAACCAACACCACCACCACCAAACGCTTCAGAACTAGCACCAGCGCCTACACCATCCACGACACCACAACCAAAACTAACGGCTGTGGAGGATTTTCCACTCCCCGGCCTATCACAACTGGAGACAGATTGTGACGACGAGGAGTGGGAAACGATATCCGGAAAAAAAAAAAGAAACCAAAAAAGAAAAAATTCTCTTCCTTCTCCCTCCAAAAACAAAACACAGAGGGAAACAAATAAACTAAGAAACAAAAAAGTTAGGACAGATATGCCACCATCCACACCGGCATCACCAACCCCATCAACCCAAACACCAACACCATCACCATCATTATCCCCAGCACCACCATCAACTACACCACAAAAGTCACCAAAATGCGAAACAGAAACAAACCCACAACAAACGCAAACAAAACAAAACAACCAAAACGATACACACTACACAGCATTAAATTTGAACAACAAGCAATTATTACACTACATCCAACACAACACCAGCATCACAGAAAAAGACTACACAACAACCCCAAAATTCACACCACCTCCACACATACAAATCACTCGCATCACACAGAAAACGTACATGACACTAAAACAAAAATTCCCAAAAGACATCGGAGACTTCCGACAAGCACTCTCCAGGAGGATTTATAAAGACATCCTTCCTGAGGAGGCCACAAGCAGTGAAAAGGATGGAAAAACCGTCCTTCCCCTACGAGAAGTAAGGTAAGAGGTCTTTCCCATCTTTTCCACTCCTTTTCAACATGACCTCACTCAGGATAGGCAGCATAAATGCGCGTGGCTTGGGGTCATCATGGAAGCAGGGCCACCTGCTCAACGACCTCAGGTCACTAAACATAGATGTAGTGGCCATCAGCGAGACCAGAATCTCCGAAGCACAGGCTTTCGCACCGATCTTCGGCGGCTACGATGTGTACGCATCTCCCAGCCGTCCGGGATCGGGGGGAGGAGTTGCTGGGCTGTTACGGAGAGGTTTGGATCTTGCCATACGGGCCATCTTCCTGGACCCAGAAGGTAAGTTGGTGGTGCTGGACGTGACCTGCGGAGACGGGCAAGCTTTCAGGTTAGTGGCCGTCTATGCCCCGACAGGAGCAGGGCGGCCTGATTTCTTCCGGCGTCTGGAGACCTTTCTTGGAACGTCCCGCTCTTTAGTGTTAGTGGGCGACTGGAACGGGATATTAGATACATGCTGGGATTGTGTGGGATTAGTGGATAGGGAAGGAGGGTGCAAGAGTCTCACCAACCTGCTCAGACGTTTTGAACTGTCTGACAGGTACCGAATGGATTTCCCGAATGTACCAATGTGGACTTGGACAAATCGCATAGGGTCATCCAGATCATATCTAGATAGAGTATTTTGTAGGGAAATAGATAGGTCTAGCATAGGCTGTCCACAATTCAAGATAGTCAGCTACACGGACCACAAATTCGTGATCTGTGTGCTTGACGTAGATAGGCTTCATAGACGAGGACCCGGCTACTGGAAGCTAAACGCGTCCTTACCAGCGCGCAAGGCCTACAGAGACCGGATTAGCGAACTAGTTAAGCGGGCGTTGACGGGGGCCATCGTCAACAACAAGTGGTGGTTTGCTCTGAAAAGAGCAATTAGAATAGAGTCCATTAGGTTTAGTAAGACTTTAGCAATAGAGAAAAATAGAGCAGAGGGAGAATTAGTTAGAAAATTAGATGAGGCGCTTAGCAAAGGCATCGCGACCGACGTACTTGCGGCGAAATTGGCCCTTGACCAATTCTTCAATGCAAAGCACGAAGGCTGCGTTGTCAGAGCTAGGGTGCGTGCTCTCAGACCCGAGGGGACGAAAGCCGTTCAATGGGCCCGAGTGGCGGAGGCGCGTCGTGGCAACAAAGCCACGATCCGGTCTTTGGTGGACCACGACGGGCGCATGCTACTCGATCCCGGGCAAATGTGTGAAGCTTTTCAGAGACACTTCGCTCAACTGTTCGGAGGCAGTGGCGGGCCGGATCGAGGGATGGACTTTAGTGTCTACCTCGACGGACTGCCGCGGCTTTCGGCCACTGAGGCGGAGTGTTGCGAAAAGCCGATAACAACCGCTGAAGTACGGGATGCAATGACTAGTTGCACAAGGGGTAAATCGCCTGGTTTGGATGGTCTGCCCTATGAACTTTACGCACAAATGCCAAACTTGTTCGGAGGCCTCTTGGCGGACGTCTACTGCAACTGGCAACAGAACGGGAGAATTCCCAGCTCTGTGAGCCGAGGAGCGGTGGCGCTGCTGAGAAAGGATCCGAACAAGGGGGATAACATAGATAATTTTAGGCCCATAACTCTGCTAAACACAGAGTTCAAGATTTTGGCCAAGGTGCTAGCAAAGAGGTTGGCGCTTGTCGTTGGTGGTCTGGTGGGAGAGGCACAGACATGCGCCATTCCCGACAGATCCATCCACGACAACCTCCACCTCATGCGATACATCGTAGAGAGGGTAGCTAGGGAACCTGGCACGGGTGGGTCTTTGATCAATTTAGATCAGTCGAAAGCCTTCGATAGGGTCGAC
>OZ024742.1:363127322-363149822 GCA_964016885.1 Eledone cirrhosa | reverse complement strand
TAACGTGTCTAGGGTGGCAAGAGTTGAAGGGGAGATATTGCTTGGAGTCTGTGGGCTTTTAGTATATGTCTGTTTCTATTTTTTTGTTATGGATCTTAATGAGCATGTCGAGGAAGGGGAGTTGTTGATGGCTGTATTCCATCGTGAAGTTAATATTTGTGTTGAGCCCATTTATAAGGGTGTGAAATTCTTTAAGTTTTTCGATGTTTTCGTGCCAAAGGATGAAGCAGTCATCTAGATATCGCTTCCAGTTCCTTTCAATGTGTAAGTGGAGGGTGTTTCCAAATTTGCTTAGGACTTTAGTTTAGAGGGTGATTTCCAGGTATCCCATGACTAGGTTGGCATAAGTGGGGGCTGTTTTCGTTCCCATAGCGGTCCCAGATTTCTGCCTGTAGGGTTTGTTATTGAAAACGAAGTAATTGTTCTCCAAGATAAATTTGAGTCCCTCTATCACGAATTCTTTTTTGATGCGTTGTGGGAGTTCATTGTGGAAATTATCCAGCCAGAATTGGATAGCTTCTATTCCTAGGTTGTGGGGGATGTTGGAGTATAGGTTGACTACATCGAACGTTACTAGTAGGGTTTGTTCAGAAAGTGGTATATTAGGGAGGTGATTGAGCATATCTAGGTCGTCCCTTATATAGCTTTTGATGTGCTTGAGGAAGGGTTTGAGAAGGGTATCAATGAAGTTGCTAATACGGTGCGTTTCGCAAGCGGGGCCTGCTATTATAGTTCTTAATTTGAGATCATTGGCTGAGGGAACATTGATGACTATGTCTGTGGCTTCCTTGCATGCCTTACTTATTGATTCGCTTTTATGTACTTTAGGGATACCGTAGAAAAGGCTGGATTTACTTGTGAATTCTGTGATGAAGCTGAATTCCTTGTTAGTGAGTCCTTCTTTGTATTGGTTGATTAGAGTTTTTAGGTTTCTCATAATTTTCTGTTGATTGTAGTGTTCAGCCTATATATATATCATAGCTGCAGCTTCATTTCCAGTAATATCATTGATTGATAATTCAGGATGAGCATCACAGTCGTGACCTTTTAGTCCTGATAGGAACTTACTTGTCTATGCCCAGAAATACTCAACATCGCAAAGAATGTCACATATCAAGCGATGCCTTGCTTAAAGCTTTTTTAATGAATTTTCCCCAAAAGAACTGGTATACATTATTGGATGCAAGAAAAGTCACAGATTTTATATCAGAGGGTACCTTCTCCCACAGAGGTGTGTTAATGAAGACTATGAGTCTCGCTCCACAAAAAATGTTCATCCCACAGGATGTCCAAAATAACCCAACTCACCAAGCAACCAATCTTGGTGGGGTTGCCAATTAGACGCCGACGAGCTGACATGCATATATATATATATATATATATATATATATATATATATATATATATATATATATAGAGAGAAATTACATGAATCAAAGTTCTGTTTAAACCATTTATTCGCTTACAATTGTTTCTTCCAAACCGTGGTTTGGTGTCTTCGGAGCAATTTTTCAATGAGTGTTTACATACTTGACCTCCTTTCCAACACAGGAGACATACAGAAACTTATGTATATATTTATGCACAGTGGGTTGACATCCATTATAATATTTAAGCAAGGCAATTTACATTCAAAGATTAAAGTCATATTAAAAGAAAACAAAATTGAAGTTAAAATACAACATTGGCTGTTTACGAAGAAAATGCAGGAAGATAGTTAGAAGTAGTTAGTGTATGCAATTGTTACACGTGGGGCATGCGCGTGTGTCTTATTTATATAAGATTATAGTGCGGCAGGTTGTTATATGTAATACAAGCACTTTAAGCGGGCAATCAAGAGTATTATGGGGGTTGTATTGGTAAAGTATTTTTTTATATGTATGATATAGAAGCTTGTGTGCAGAGAAATATTAGAAATATTAAAAATATTAAAAATGAGAAGCAAAACAATGTTATGGTTTTCGTATACACCACCATTTTCATAATCCAGGAAACGTAATATATAGATTATATGTCCTTCACATAATCTACGATGATTCAATATTGGATGCTTGATGAATTATGTTAGAATATTACAGCTTATTGTTCCTTAATCCAATATTATAGAGCAGGTTGTTTTTGTTGCGAGAATTAACATCGGATTATTTTCCGGAAGTGTGTGTGTGATTAAGGGGAGTTAATGCGTGAGGGGAGGTAACTAGCTGATTTTTATAACTAAATTTATTATCCTAATGTACATTAAATGGTGTCTCAAATGAGTCCCTATCATATAAGGTTATAAACAGTTTCTAAATTTAAGTATCCTATCTATAATTACAGTGTAGTCTATCAAGAAGTACTAAAGGTGTTCATATTAGGATGATTACCCTCTATCATAGAGAGCCACAACTGGATATTCTACATGAAGAGTCAGATCCCCAAATCAATGATCTTTGTAAGTGTAGTCTACCCGCAGAACCTGGCAGGGTTTTATTAGAATCACTTCTATATATAACTCCTGGTAAGCTCTGGGTCAGTGCATGTCTGATTGCATGGCAAAGTTAAATATCACTAGGGTAGACCAGAGATCAATTCTCACTTACAATGTCACTAATCTGACCATCAAGTCATACATGTATGTATAACTCATACATCTCTTGTACATAATTCATTGTACTCAGCATATAGGTTATATAGCTCTTTTATTGTTAATAAATTACTTAATCTTCCATTTATCCAATGATAGCACTCCATACACAGAACAACATTAGCACAACCAATTCGGTGTTTAAAGTTTACATTAATTATATAGTGGTGTAATGTAGTCTAAGTAATTGAAGGCAATTATACGAAAAGTAGATGTACATGGGGATATCTCTAGGGTAAAAGGTTCTAGAAGGATGTCACTATTTGTGTTAAAGTGGATCAATGAGTGTGGAGATGTGGTGTAAGGTGTGCCCTTGAGGTTTGTTGCTAGAGGTGGTGACGGGTTCAAGTCTGACATTGTTATATATTGGGTTTAAAGTTTTGGAAGGAGTGTCGGAAGCGGTGCCGGCAAGACGCGAACACTTCTGATTTTTTATTAAGGAGGTTATGGTTAGAGAAGATAATAGTATGGGTCTCTAGTAGACAGAGGTTACAAAATTTATTAGGTGGTTTGTACGATGTCGCGTTACTTATCACTTCCCATTTAAGTGTATAAGATTTATTTTTAGTTTTTAGATAGTGTATGTAGCTAGATAGTGAAGTGGAGTTGGCTAGACTGTGTTTTTTGAAAGAGTGGAGGTGTGAATTGTAACTGGTTTTGAAGCAATTTGAAGTAGAGCCTATATAGGTTTCAGAAGAGTTGCTAGTTGTGACGGTGCATGAGTATATGATATCCTTGATTAAACATTTTTTATCTAAAGGGCAGGTTCTATTTGATCTACAGTTACAATTATTCTGGGTGTTAGTCTGCCGGTTATTATGTTGTGTAGAAGTCTGGATGGTAGCTATAGGATTATGGTTATGGGGGTTGTCGTTCCCAGCGTTATTGCTTACACAAGTGCTATTACTATTATTACTATTGTTATTAGGGTTAGTTGATATAATGTTATTTTGAAGGTTTATCGTCTGTTGTGATTTAGTTTGTTGGAAGTAAGAATTAATTTTTCTTTTATTGCTACTAGCTATGTGGTATGCTATGTTAGGCGTAGTAGAGTAGGAGATTTTAATAGTGTTTTTGTTTAAAAGGCTATGGTACTTGTGGCCAGATGGGAAGTTTTTATCTAGTAGTGAGAAGAAAGCCTTAGGTAGGTTGGTAGAGACGTTTAGATTGAAAAATGTATTATTTCTTATATTTTTGTTTTTTATGTGTGGTGAGTTGTTTCCTTTTATGGTACTATGGTAATTTCTGTGGTGTGGGTTACTTTCGTTGGCATCCTCCGTATTAGTGTGTGTGTGGTTGCTATTATTACTAAATTTCCTCATGGACATATTGTGCGAAATAATGTTGTAGCTATGTGTTGTTGTAGGTAGGAACTCGATCTCTATATTATGGCCTGATCTAGCTAATGCCTGATTATAATATTGCGAGTTTTTGCTAAATATGTTTACGTCATAGGATAGATTAGAGATTCTATTGGATACTCCCTTAGAGATAGAGTTTAATATTGATATAGGGTGGTTAGACTTGGTATCTACGTAAATGAGTTTTTCGTTAGGTTTATGGAAAGGTGTATATATCTTTGAGTCTAGGTAGAGGGTGGCGTCCAGGAAGTTAACGTTTTTAGTGTTTTTGTCCATGGTAATACTAAGGTTATAGTTTTTGAATGTCTTGTGCAATAGTTTTCTAGTTCTTTCTATATTGAATTTTTTATAGTCTATAAGTAGAAGTGCATCATCACGGTACAAACCACCGTTGACGTAAGGAAGGTCCTTATGGATTTCGTTAAGTAAATATAGGCCGATCAAATCAGTGACCTGCGCCGAGTCACTAGATCCCATGGTTATGTCGAAGTTGTTTTGCGTATCTTTGCGGGTCCATAATTGGTCTTCAAAGGTGATTACGGTTTTACGGGCCGCAGTATGACATCAATCTGGGGTCTAGCCAGGTCACTATTGTCCATGGCCATGATTAGTGCCTTATTTAATAGGATAGGGGAAATAGAGGTGTAGCATGAATTGATATCAAATTGAATAAATTTTTTATCCTTGTTATCCTTGATATCTTTGAACCATTCAATAACTTCACCCGTATTTCCCCATTGTTTAAGGTATATCTTGTGTTTAATCTGTGGGATGATTTTATCTAAAATTTTCTTACTGATAATGCCAATGTCAGACTTGGAAGGGCAGATAAGTCTAATCGAGGGGTTGCTAATGAAGTCCTCCTTATGGTCCTTCAGAGAGAATCTAGGGGGGTTTGGGGTATATGGCTGTGTATGTCTCTGAAATCCTAGTTTGGACACTATATTATAGCCTTCTATATTAATATCTTCTAAGTTTTTCATAGTAGTTTTCTTGTAGCTTTTATGTAGTTCATTATTATATATAAACTTTCTATAAGTATTATAATCTAGGCTGTATATGTTATTAGTTTTGTCCGCATGTACAATAATCTTATTACTAGTTTTGAATTCATTAATAGAGGTGTTAAGTTTGTTTAAGAAGGTGTTGTTTTTATTACGGTGTTTTTTATATTTAATGTTCTTAACTAATTTTATTAGGTCATTTTCAAAGGAGTTTAGTAGTGTGTTATGAGGGGGGCTTCTAAAGGTTTTAAAGCCGAAGGAGTCAAATTTGTTAGTATTATTAACCTTGTTAGATTTGTTTTTATCATAATGGAATGTCCTCCATCTCACTCTATTGATAAAGGAATTTATACTGTCGATCAATAATTTCTCATATGTATTCTTGGATGGTATTGGTATGTTCTTGGTTGTCATAGGGAGTTGGTCTTTGATCAGCATACTGGTAATTTATTGTATGCCGGCTCAACAGTATGGAGCAGTTAATAGTATTAAGGATACTATTTATGGTTATGTATATACTAAAACTTTTTATAGTTATATATATTTTAAACCCTAAATAGTGAAAGACAGTAATTTATTATTACCTTATTACCAGTAAGATAAATAGCTCAATGTAATAACATCAGTTGTTCAACAGAGCAGTTATATGGAAATTACATGAATCAAAGTTCTGTTTAAACCATTTATTCGCTTACAATTGTTTCTTCCAAGCCGTGGTTTGATGTCTTCGGAGCAAATTTTCAATGATTGTTTACATACTTGACCTCCTTTCCAACACAAGAGACATACAGAAACATATGTATATATTGATGCACTATATATATATATATATATATATATATATATATATATATATATATATATATATATATATATATATATGTAGAATTCATTGATGCACTATATATATAGAGAGAGAGAGAGAATTCACAAGAATCAAAGGTATGTTCAAAGCATTTATTAACTTACAATTGTTTCATCCAAACCTAGGCTTGGTGTCATTGGAGCATTTTTTTATGTTTGTACATATAATTGACCTCCTATCCAACGCAAGAGATATACCGATACATATACATATATTGATGTACAATGGTTATTTTTTTTTCTGTTTTTTTTGTTTTTTGATCTTATATATTTTGTATTTTAAATACAAATATAGTATAGTATAATATGTGTCACTCCACTGTACATCAATATATGTATATGTATCGGTATGTCTCTTGCGTTGGACAGGAGGTCAATTATATGTACAAACATTAAAAAATGCTCCTAAGACTCCAAGCCTAGGTTTGCATGAAACAATTGTAAGTTAATAAATGCTTTGAACATAGATTTGATTCTTGTGACTTCTATATAACTGCTCTGTAGAACAACTGATGTTCATACATTGAGCTATGTATCTTACTGGTAATAAGGTAGTAATAAATTACTGACCTTCCTTGTTTATAGTTTAAATATACATAACTATAAAAAGTTTAAAATATACATAACTATAAATAGTATCCTTAATATTATATATATATATATATATATATATATATATATATATATATATATATATATATATATATATATATATACAATGATATTAAATAAATGGAAACTATATTTATAAAAGCATATTTACTTTATTATATATATATCAAGGGTACCAAAACACTTTGGTACGCTATCTTTTTGTTTGTTTTATAAATAGAAACATACCCAGGAAAATCATACCTTATCAGTTGGATATTCCCTTGAAATATATATAATAAAATAAATATGTTTTTAAAAATATAGTTTCCATTTATTTAATATCATTGAATATTTACTCCAGGAACTTGTTGAGTGCTCTAAATCAGTTATAAACATTCATACTTATATTTGTCGGATTTCCAACAAATTAAATATCCCTTCTACTATATATATATATATATATATATATATATATATATATATATATATAATAACTAGAGATTTATTAACATATAAATAAACATGAATAATCACAGGAGATAATTTTTACAAGTGTGTAACCACACATAGCTAGGTAGGTAACTAAATAAAGTTGACCAGAACTACAAAAATAGATACCTTATAATATGATTAATCTTCCCTGTATATATTCCATTAAAGAAATATATTTCACCAATTAATCAGATGGTAAACCACAGAAGTGGAGACTTGGATTTTCAACAAGGAAGAAGTTCTAGCAATTTCAAGTTCAAATCAGCGACTGGCCAGCACGTGTTGTATTTACTAGAAATAACACATCATACTAGCTTCGTCCCAGTGGCGTGAATAGGGTTATCGACAACTAGAAACAGCAGTCGAGTCCTTTCAACAGAGTTAGCTCTACAATTAAGGAGCCGTATTTATATATCTATATCCAAAATTAAGATAAATCAAATGAATTTAATCTAAATCAAAATTATGGGTGTCATGCCAGAAAGACATGCGCCATAACATAATTTTGATTTAGATTAAATTCATTTGATTTATCTTAATTTTGGATATAGATACGTCTCCTTAATTGTGGAGCTAACTCTGTTGAAAGGACTCGACTGGTGTTTCTAGTTGTCGATAACCCTATTCACGCCACTGGGACGAAGCTAGTATGATGTGTTATTTCTAGTAAATACAACACGTGCTGGCCAGTCGCTGATTTGAACTTGAAGTGTAAACACGGATTGCTGGAACTTCTTCCTTGTTGAAAATCCAAGTCTCCCCTTCTGTGGTTTACCATCTGATTAATTGGTGAAATATATTTCTTTTAATGGAATATATACAGGGAAGATTAATCATATTATAAGGTATCTATTTTTGAAGTTCTGGTCAACTTTATTTAGTTACCTACCTAGCTATTTGTGGTTACACACTTGTAAAAATTATCTCCTGTGATTATTCATGTTTATTTATATGTTAATCAATCTCTAGTTATTATAAAATGCTCGGACCTACTCGTTAGAATCTTAAAGCTTATTTTGCGGGTGATATGGCGCATGTCTTTCTGGCATGACACCCATAATTTTGATTTAGATTAAATTCATTTGATTTATCTTAATTTTGTATATATATATATATATATATATATATATATATATATATATATATATATATATATATATAAGAACATCTAGGAGGGCAAGTGTCATGCAGAATATCGTGTGGCATCAAGGGTGATGAAGAGGTGTGATTTTGATGATATCATCCTGAAGTTCTGGGACCAGGCACTCGAGAAATAAGTTGCCCCGAATCAATGGAGGGTCAGTAACATCGTCCCAGTGCCAAAGAGGGAGATCTCTCTAACACCAACAACTACAGAGGGATCTCTCTGACGTCACTTGTGGCAAAGATCCTCAACAGGATGATTCTTAACAGGATCCAGCTCGAGATGGAGAAGAAGCTCAGGGACAACCAAAACGGCTTCAGGGGGGGGGGGGATCAACCTCCAGTAACATCTTGTTGCTGAGGAGGATATTAGAGGGATATACAGCAATGAGCCTTCCTGCTGTCATGGTATTTATTGACTTTAGGAAGGCCTTTGATTCTGTGGACCGTTACTGCCTGACGAAGATCGTATAGCCTTATGGAATCCCCAAGAAGATAGTGGACTTGATACCACTGCTCGACATCAACACCAATCTTAAGTCATTACACCTGGGATGACGGAGTTCTTTGAGATACTGACTAAAGTGTTCCAGGGAGATATATTCGCTCGCTACCTTTTTATCATCGCAGTGGACTAGTGTATGCGCCATGCGCTAGAGAAAAACCATGACTGGATATTCTGTAGCACTGGCTCGGAGCAGGAGAGTTAAGGTACTATGATGTTTAAGTACGTTTAAGTACGCATTCATCAGACAAAATATATGATTTAATATATGTCATACCGCTACGGTCTTGATTATTCAATTCCAGTATTGGCAGTGATTTATTTCATCAAATCTCAAAGTTTTTATACCACAAATAATATGATAAACTTAAAGAAGAAAAGGACGTAGAGCAAAAGTAATAGAGTAGTCATGGAACCATACTAATCTTTGGTTATATATATATGGTGGCTGCCAACTCGTTTTCGAGTACGGCCACTAATTTATATCCATGTAGGAGAACTCCTACCTATGCGCTGAACAAGTGTGTGTGACTTTTTAGTCCAGCCAGCGACTCGAAAACTCTGGAACAAACACTACACTTGTGACACTTATTGACACATAGTGCTAGGCCCATGGTACCATGTGACGACAAGTGCAGAGAGATCTCCAGATATAAAGCAATGCCTGTGCCGTGAAGCTTTTATAGTGAGCAAAGTCACTTCACAAAGCCAGTCCCACTCTCTTAACCAAGATGATATTTTCCAAAAAGAAGAACAAATCAACATCATTGGATACCATCAGGGTTGCAGGTGTTATATCAGAGTTTTCCTTCTCCTAGATTTCTGCCTTGACAAATATATATATATATATATATATATATATATATATATATATATATATATATATATATATATATACTATATATATATATATATATATATACTATATATTATATATATATATATAATATATATATATATATATATATATATATATATATATATATATATATATATATGTATATATATATAGTAATAATAATAAATTTGAAGACTAAAATCCAAAGAGGGCTCGATAAGGATAGATATATATCAAATATATAAGAACCGTAGTGCAAATATTTATTAAAATAACAGATTAAAGTTTAAGCTAAGAATCGGTGCTTTCACCTTTAACGGGATCTTCTGAAACTAACAAAGTCAAACTTTGAACGCGGAACTGATTATTTCTAAAAACGTTTCAACCGGAGGAAGACAGGAAGACGATACTTTGGTTCGTGGAAACGTTCCCTGGCAAAGAACGGGAAAAAACGAATATAATACGTCATTATTTGGAGCGGTGAAAAACAATTACACGCAAAGACAGAACCACGTTTATGGTATAAAAGAAGACGTAGACGAATATTCTATTAGGTGGTTCATGGAGACTTTCTCTGGCAATGAACGGAAAAAACGAAGAGAATACGTCATATGTGGAGAGTGAAGAACAATTGCACGCAAAGACAAACCACGTAAATGGTATAACTGAAGTTGTAGACTAAAATTCTAACTAGGAAACCGAATGATTCTCGGCTTCGGAGTATTATCAATATATATATATATATATATATATATATATATATATATATACATATATAGTCATTGAAGAGGTCACAAAATGTGTGACGAAAGAACTTTGACAATATATAAACAATCATCTGGTTGGAGCCAACCAACCAACCGGAAATTCATACATTCTTAAATTTATAAATTTATTATAATAAATTGAAGTGAAAGCAACTGGTACGTGTGTTTCTTATTGGCAACATGACCCTCCCAAAGTTTAACAATATATATTATATATATATATATATATATATATATATATATATATATATATATATATATATATATATATATATATATATATATATTATATATATATATATATATAAATTTATATTCAATTGAAGAATGTTGGTTGATTGAAAATCTGCCGACCTTTTCTTAACAGAAGTAGAGCACTCCACGGTTTTTGTTCATCCGGAGTTTTATGATAATAAGCAAGAAAGACAGTTTCATCAATATTTATTTTGTTATGCGTATTTCAAAGACGTAAGGCAGTTGTATAACAACTGGCTTAACAATGGAACTCTACATCGCGTTTGGATTTTTTTCTCAAGAGAAAATTCTGAGCATTTGTTTATTATATATACATATATATATATATATATTTATAGAGAGAGAGAAAGAGAGGGATACATATATATGTATATATATATATATATATATATATATATATATATATATATATATATATTATTATTATTATTATTATTATTATATATATATATATATACATATATATATTTATCTACAAGAGTAACCAATCTTAAAGAGAGAGATGGAGATAGGAGAGGAGAAGAAAGATTGGTTAATTGGAGGTAGGTTATAGTTAAGAATTGCTAATCAGTTTAAATGAGAGACAATGTACGGGAGGTAACTTATAATTATCTAAATTTGCTGTAACTATTTAACTTGTTAGCTATAAGGAAAAGTGGGGATAGATGACTATGTTGGGTCTAATATTCTGTTGGCGAAGTAATTAGCCCTTCGATGTTGAGAGCTAATAGTTACCTCCGTTCTATCATTAATCGGTGGAGGTCGGGATAGAGTTATGTAATAGGCTTCGGAAAGACAGAGATCACAAGAGTTTCTTCGTCCATTGAACGGTTGGGCTCTAGCCAAGATATCCCATGTTAGTCAGTGTTCAATGTTGGTTAATTTAAGGTGTTTAATGAGCCTAGCTAGAGATGTCGAACATCTATTGCTAGGGTCTTGGAAGGAAAATGAGTGCGCATTATAGCGTACCTTAAAAGGGTTAGAGCTAGAGCCAATATAGGAGCTGGTATGCGATGCTGTTTTAGCTGTGGTGTGGAGAATGAGATTTTAATGTTGTTGTTTTTTTTAAGAGTTTGTAATATCTATGGTTGGGGGGGGGGTATTTAGATAGGATAGAGAAGAAGGGTTTAGGGATATTAGTGGCTAAGTTAGATGAGAATGGGTGTTTAAGCCAGGTGATATTTCTAGGCCTATTCCTTCTTGGGGTACTAGTGGAGTTGGCAGGGGTGATCATGGGGTTATTATTACCTGGGCGTTTGTTATTTGTCATCATATTGCTCATTCCTATTCTAGGGTTGATTTTGAGTCTTCTACTTGGAGTTGCAAGTAGGCCTCTGCCACCATTAAGGTTCCCTATAAAGGTGCTGTTACTGCTAAGATTCCGGCGAATCTGGCTGTAGCTACAATTCCTAGGTTTTCTCTCAAGGATGACAAGCCAAACTTTATTGAGAACCCATCTATTAGACTCATAATCCCAATTTGGTTAGAAGCCAAAACTGGGCTACGAGATGATATCACATACAAGCTGTGGTCCAACACCGGCCAAGTCATCAGATGGTTCTCCGATCTAAGGTCCAAGGAATCTATGCGGTTCCTCCAATTTGACATTGACAGCTACTACGCTTCAATAACCCCGGCAC
Source organism: Eledone cirrhosa (assembly GCA_964016885.1). NCBI lineage: Eukaryota > Metazoa > Mollusca > Cephalopoda > Octopoda > Eledonidae > Eledone > Eledone cirrhosa. The sequence goes on along the minus strand of OZ024742.1, from coordinate 363,137,733 downwards.
TGCTTAACAAAGCATTAACCCTAGCCAGCACCAACTCTGACATAACAAATAACGAGATTGACATCATACTTGTGGCTAGGCAGACCATCATTGAATTCAACGGTTCATTCTGGACTAGAAAGGACAGAACAGACAACTTCGACATCACTATGGGCTCAAGCGACTCTGCGCAAATCACCGATTTAGTTGGAATCTACCTATTGCATACCATCAGAGCTTAAATCCAACCCTTGCAAGGTGGAACATATAGGGACGACGCCCTATTTGCAGTCCACAATTGCACTAATCGAGACGTTGACTTGCTCAAAAAACAATTACATAGATTTTTTTAAATAACGGTCTCTCTATCACAATCGAGCCGAACCCTAAATTAGTAAACTTTCTTGACGTTACCCCAGATCTTAACAATAACTTATATTACCCTTATCATAAACCAGGTGAAATACTTACATATATTATCCCACACTCTAACCACCCACCGGCAGTCATCAGAGCAGTCATCAAATCTATCTCGTATAGGATCTCCATGCTATCCGCAAATGAGGAGGTATTTATAAACCATGCGGCATATTATAATAAGGCTCTTTCTGAATCTGGTTATGAACAGTCCATTTACTACATACCTAAATGCCATAACACAGCACTTCACCACAACTATAATAAACTTAGCACTAGAACTAGAAATACTTTAGCATATACCTAGATTCGCCGTAACCTTAGCAGTAACAGCACCTATACAGGGAACTTTAATGGTGGCAGATGCCTACTTCCCACTCCAAGTAGCAGATTCAAAACCAACCCTAGAATAGGAATGAGCGATAGGATGACAAATAACTAACGCCCAGGTAATAATAAACCCATGATCTCATTCTAATAACCTCATAAAATCTCATTCTCCACAACACCTAACTTAGCTAGCCACATCGCGTTCAGTAACCATCATGAACTAAGACAGTAATACACCACACCGCGGTACTACTACCCCCCCCCCCCAATACACCACGCCACTACACCAATACTTACGCTAGTAGCATACCTCCCCCATCTAATCCTTCTAACACGCACCAACCGCATATTTTAAACAACCCTACTATCACTAACCGCAGCAGTAATTGCAATTGCCGTTACCCTAATGCATGCCCTCTAAACGGACAATGCCTTACACCCAATATAGTTCATAGGTGCACAGTTAAAACAGCATCGCATACCAGCTCCTATATTGGCTCTATCTCTAACCCTTTTAAGGTACGCTATAATGCGCACTCATTTTCCTTCCGAGACCCTAGCAATAGATGTTCGATATCTGTAGCTAGGCTCATTAAACACCTTAAATTAACCAACATTGAACACTGACTAACATGGGATATCTTGGCTAGGGCCCAACCGTTCAATGGACGAAGAAACTCTTGTGATCTCTGTCTTACCGAAGCCTATTACATAACTCTATCACGACCTCCACCGATTAATGATAGAACGGAGGTAATTATTAGCTCTCAACATCGAAGAGCTAATTCCTTCGCCAAGAGAATATTTGACCCAATATAGTCATCTATCCCCACTTTTCCTTATAGTTAACAAGTTAAATAGTTACAGCTAATTTAGATAATTATAAGTTACCTCCAGTACATTGTCTCTCATTTAAAGTCATTAGCAATTCTTAACTATAAACTACCTACAATTTCTAATTTCTCGAGGAGTTACTTCCCCTGAATCCACCCTCTAATTAGTAAGATAAATATGTCCTTTGGCTGCTATCTTGTTACCCATAGGCAGATCTCACATAATGCAGCCTCAACAGAAGAATATTGCTCGCCTATAGCAGACAATAGATATACCCAGGACACCATAGTGAAATACCATTATATGAAACATTACATTCATGTAATCTTCTTTCTTTACTTTAATTTATATTCATTTTGAAGTTCTGATGAGCTGCTCCAATTTACCTAAGTTAATTATCTTCAACTGAACCAGATCAATAATTGTTTCTACTTTTGGCATAAGGCCAGCAATTATCCAGTACATTACTGGTACTTTATTTTATCGACCCCCGTCTATAATCATTTGATCCAGAAACATTATATGGAGTAGTGAAACAATTGTAAACTGACATTATTAGTATTATCATTATTATTCTTTACATTCCTTACATTAAACTAAAACTATGTTGACAATCTTTTAATAATATTTTCCTTGAGAAATTTGTGGTCTTGTTTTGCTTAACTAATGAAAAAAAAAAAATATATATATATATATATATATATATAATAAAGCCATTTCCTGTATACCATTTCCTGTCAGCATGACTTGGCAAGCGATTTACTTCCCTCCGAAGAAGAGATATTATCTCGAAAATTAAGGACATTTAAATAATTCTAAGGTAAAAGACTAATTGTCAACAATATCTTTTGCATTTGCATTCTTTATTCTATGTCCATACCTGCATATATATATATATAGAGAGAGAGATTTTGAGTTTATGTTGGTTGTATACCAACACTTCAGTATGCAGGCTGGAGCACTCGACGAAGTGCGCAGGTTGGTTTGGTTACTCCGGAGTAGTGTAAAATAAAGTTAAATAAAAGTCAAATGATTAAAATTTAGCTTCGTTTATTACTGCTATATATATTTCAGTGACAGCCATCTTTGGCTGTGACCTCTTCAGGCAGTTTGAATTCACTGAGGAACTGGAGTCATAAGACTCCAGTTCCTCAGTGAATTAACAACCCAACAAGGAACTGGGCATATCCGAGTATTGACAATATTATACACCTAAACAACATATGTACTTGTCTATACCATACTAATTCAAACTGCCTGAAGAGGTCACAACCAAAGATGGCTGTCACTGAAATATATAGCAGTAACAAACGAAGCTAAATTTTAATCATTTGACTTTTATTTAACTTTATTTTATATATATATATATATATATATATATATATATATATATACCCACACATATTTATATATATACACATACAAAAAGAGAGAAAGTGGTGAGGGAGAGATGGGATGTTACTAGTTAAGCCCTGTAAGAGCATCATTGAACATTCTACTCTATATTTAAGGACAATAATATGTAGAGAATCACTTTACTCCACCTTTCTTAAGTATAGAGTTCTAAGATGAAGTGTAGTAGTAGTAGTAGTAGTAGTAGTAGTAGTAGTAGTAGTAGTAGTAGTAGTAGTAGTATCAGGAGGAGGAGGAGGAGGAGGAGGAGGAGTGGTGGCGGTAGTGGAGTGTTCTAAGTAACAAATAGCTGACGTTAAAATCAGTAAAGTTGATTATGCTTAAGTTTGTGAGTTAGGTTAAAATGTTGAGTGTTGGTCATAGATTTTAGTTGTTAGGTGTCAAAGTTGAACAATCAACAGTCACTCCTTCCTCCCCTCTCTTGTCCGTTTATATTGAAATGACGGGGAATCTATGAGAAATACTTGATAGATTCACTATTATTTCCACTAGGATTTTAACAGCCACGTGACAGCAAAAGCCCTTTTAAGTAGAACTGCTTAAAGCACTTCGATTGTCAGCCATCACTGTATCCTTCTCTTATATATTGATTTCCTATTTCAATATATCATGAATTTCAAACACGCTTAGCCAGCTTCACTTTATATCAAACTAGAAACAATCTCATTGCTTCGTTTGAAATACTTATACGTAGAATATGTATTGACGTGTGCTTTAGTGCTTAAGGGGTTTTATTCATAACTTTAGTCCCAAGAGTTCGATTGCTGGAGGGGCGATATATCCTTGAGGAAAATACTCCATTTCACTTTGCCCCCCTCAACTGGAAATAAAGTGATACTCTCAGGTTCCCAATAATTGTTTCTACTTTTGGCACAAGCCCAGCAATTATTCCAGTGAATTACTGGTACTTTGTTTTATCGACCCTGTAAGGATGAAAGGCAATGTTAAACTCGGCAGGATTTGCAGGGGTTTGGAATAAGTGGAGGGTTTGGAATAAGTAGGGCGTGGATGGAAAATCGATAATTTTTCTACGTTGTCTGATTTGATTTTTATAAAAACCAGAATTAGTCGTTTAGTTTACATACTGAGACCCCAACACATCCTATTTATTTTATAAAGTATGGGATTTCTTGTAAAGTTATTTTTGTCATGTATAATGTTTTTTTTTAATGTCTAAAATAATTAATTTTCACAGAAATGCTACATCTTAATAAATTTTCGCCGGAGATAGATTAGCAAAATTTAATAAGAAAGGGGGAGTAGTGGAAAATCCGAAGATTTATTAAGAGGGGCCGGCGGGGAGGGGGGAGGGTATTATTCAAGACTCGAGAGTAATTGTATTTCAAAAGACAGCCTTGTCAATTATTGTGCCACCATGAATCTCATTGAAAACTAAATTAAGGTGCTTCTGTCTGTGGAATACTCAGCCACTTACAGGTTAATTTATCACATAGGTAGACTCTTCTGTTGTGAGAACAATTGGAACACTCATCGTAGGAAATGACGGAGATCCACCACACATACAATCCATAACGGTTCATCCCATCTCTTCTTCGATTTACTTGTTCTGTCTCTTTAGAGTGGAAACACTCAGGTAGATGTTGCCTGAGGGTCCCAAGGGTCAGAATTTGAAAGACTGGAGGATGCCAATTTAGATAAGCCGAAAGAGTCAGCCTAGATTGTGGAGCCCATTGTTGCGGGTGGCCGTACACTCTTTGATTGTAGAAAGTAGGTAGGTGTTTCGGCAACGATTTGGGGAGAAGAAAGCTGATTATGTGGGAACCAATAAGTGAATGTTACTTAATTTTATCGGGATTGTAATAAACTGAGGTAAAGTTGAACATGGCGGCTTTAAAACCACCGCTTTAACCGTTCTCTCAATCCATTCACCTCAAATAATGTTTTCTTTATTAACCACAAGGGTTTTCATTGCCCCTCAAATAATGGTTTCTTTATTAACCACAAGGGTTGTCATTGCCCCTCAAATAATGGTTTCTTTATTAACCACAAGGGTTGTCATTGCCCCTCAAATAATTGTTTCTACTTTAGGCACAAGGCCAGCAATTATCCAGTGCATTACTGGTACTTTATTTTATCGACCCCGTAAGGATGAAAGGCAAAGTAAACCTCGGCGGGATTTGAACTCAGATCGTAAAGGGACGTAACTATGCTGGAAAGCATGGCGACAAACCCTCTACCGATACTGCCAATCCACCACGGTTTCAGATAATAATAATGTGTTTTGATTTAGGCACAAGGCTGACAATTTGGGTGAAGGAGAGAGTCGATTTAAATCGACCCTATTACAAGAGCACGGCCAGATGACGGAGATGTTATTTGAACACAGAACGTAAAGAATTTGTGATTAAAGATTGCAAAGTATTTTGTCTGACGTTCTAACGAGTCTGCCATTCCACATAAATCAACTAATAGAAACTTTAATAGTTTCGAGCCTACAATTAACTTGATCTTCATACCTGATATATTTGGCCAAGTAATCAAGGATCACGTGTATGTTTCTATACTAAGATCTTGACGTTAGTGAAACAACAAAAACCGAAGTAAAACAAAATAGAAATCACATTAATACGGATTTCTATAAACCTCAGTCTGAGACAAACGTCTGTGAAGTAAATGGCTATATAAATAGACAGTATATAAGCTGAATAATTACATAGAAAGCTACTCTGCATGCAACCATTCACTTTAAACACTGTAAACTGTGTGTGTGTGTGAGTGTGTCTGTTTGTTTGGGTGTGTATATGTGTGTGCGTGTGAGTGTGTCTGTTTGTTTGTGTGTGTATATGTGACTGTTTATTTGCGTGTGTGTATGTGCGTGCGTGTGTCTGTTTGTTTGGGTGTGTGTGTGAGTGTGTCTGTTTGTTTGGGTGTGTGTATGAGTGCGCTTGTGAGTGTGTATGTTTGTTTGGGTGTGTGTATGTGTGTGCGTGTGAGTGTATCTGTCTGTGTGTATGTGTGTTAGTGTGTCTGTTTGTTTGTCTGTGTGTATGTGTGTGCGTGTCATTATGTCTGTCTGTTTGTTTGGGTGTGTGTATAAGTCTGTTTGGATGTGTATGTGTATGTGTGTGTGTGTGTGTCTGCGTGATCTCCTTTAATTCAGAAATCTTCCTCTCTGTTGCTTCCTTCAACACACACACACACACACATAAGCACAGACATCCACACACACACACACACATAATCACAGACATCCACACACACACACACACACTCACATATAAACACAGACATCCACACACACACACACACATAAGCACATACATCCACACACACACTCACACATAAGCACACACACGCTACAAAACTCACACACACAAATATATTGTTTTATTGGGGCCATGCTCTAGCAGTACATTCACCTGATCATATCGACTTGAGGGTGTGTCCTATTCCATGCCTGGTAGGGAATAGGACAACTATTACGTTACAGTACGGAGAGAAACGATAAACACAAACATCAAACGCGTATATACACATATATACACATACACAAACGCAGGCACACATATTCACACACATATTTACCGACACACACACACACACCCATATATATATATATATAGATATAAGGAAAGTGAGAGAGAGAGAATTAGGGATAAAAAGAAAGAGTTGGTTTTATGGTTGAGCCCATGTTTTTTACTCTAAAATTAACACCTGGTGAAATCGCCGAAGTCTTGCATCATAATCGGATGATGAACCTCTGCCATCGAAATGTGTATAATGTTTTCGCAGAGTTAAAATTCTACAGAAAGTTTCCAGTCCGGCGTTCTGTTGTTTTTAATGAATACTTACCTTCGTGCCTGCACTAGGCAAGGGATACCACATCTACGATGGATGAATTCCATGATGAATTCCATAGCGTCGAGTGCTATAATTATTGAATCATCATTATTAATCGGAACCAGCAGTTCTACCCATTGGTATACAACCTAAAATAATTGATATATATATATATATATATATATATATATAAGTTAAAACAATGAAATAAAAAATCAAGTCATTAGAGATATACTTCACTGCTTTACGATCGTTTCTAGATGATGATAATACATTGTATCTATACCCAGTAATTGATCTATGTAAGTTTAGTTACAAACTATCAAATAAAGAGAATATTTACTTACATGCATATCACCAGCTCTTTTCAAAAGCAATAATAATTTTATTCAATAATGATTTTATTCAGAATTAGTAGTGTGTTAGTATCATGTCCTTATTTGGAGGTAGTTGAAGAATCAACGAATCAAATTGTTTTTTTCCTTATGGTGTTAAGATGGAAAGTTGAGGTCATGACCCTTTGAAAGGAATGGTTGAAGGGTGCTAATAGTAGATTTGGCATAAAAATCTATTAGGAGAAAAGGGAATGTCAAACTGATAGTTAAATGTATCTTGTATAGTGAATTTAAAAGGAATGTCAAAATAAATGGTGATTAGTGTTGTGTTGAGTTGTATGGTGAATATAAATTAAGGTTATGGCTAGGAAAGATATTATATTAAAAGATGAAAATTATAATAAGATAATTGTTTCTACTTTAGGCACAAGGCCGACAATAACCCAGTTCATTACTGGTACTTTATTTTATCGACCCCGTAAGGATGAAAGGCAAAGTCAACCTCGGCGGGATTGACTTTGAAAATTATAATAAGATAATGAAGTACAGTAATGGGATAATATACAACTTAACCAGCACAATATAGTGCTGTGTGGTAAATTGCAATTAGCATAATATAGTATATGATACACTCTAAAATACTATCAGGTATGTTTATGTATAAATAATCAAATACAGATAAATACATGTTGGCATAGTTAAAACTCATAAATTTCATGGATTATAATATGTATATACCCACACTATATATATAGAGAGAGGTACAGTTAAATTGATATCGAGTCAAAATATATATACGCACATATAGATGCAAATCTAAATGCATATCTACACGCATGCACATAATCACATAAGCATATATATATATATATATATATATATATATATATATATATATATATATACACACACATACACATACATGAATACATATACACACATACATACACATACATACATACATACATACATACACATACATAAATATATCTCCATATCATACATAGATATATATATACTCATGCAATTACGGGTGGTTGTCTATTCTATTGCCTTAAGTCATTAATGCATAAATCTAAGGAAGCTAAAACATTAAAAGGCATAAGATAAGTATGAATACATATAATTAGGGGAAAGAGGTTCTTATAAATGTTATCCTATATGGAATTATAGTGAGTTGCTATTTAGAATATTAAATGCATAAATCTAAGGAAGCTAAAACATTAAAAGGCAAAAGATAAGTATGAATACATATAATTAGGGGAAAGAGGTTCTAATAAATGTTATCCTATATGGAATTATAGTGAGTTGCTATTTAGAATATTTAATTAGGTTTATAGTATTTAATTAGGTTTATAGTATTTAAATGTCCTTCGTATACGGTGATTACAAACTATGATTAATTCCTGTCTTTTATTTAATAAATCGTCCTTAGATTTAGTAATATCTAAGATCTTCCCTGAACATAATCCGCATTCACTTCTGTTCCCAAGATATGGAGTTCTTTGTAGAATCGTGTTCCACGATAACTTGAAATCTATTTTTTCCTTTTTATAATTATTTACCGCTTCAGCTAAAGATGTGGTGTTAACTAGTTTAGTATTGTTAAAACTACTAGAGTGTGCGTAAAATCTTTTCTTAAATGTGTTTGATGTAGATCCTATATATGTTTTGTTGGAGTCTGTAGTAGACATAGTGCAAATAAAGACAGGATACTAACACACTACTAATTCTGAATAAAATCATTATTGAATAAAATTATTATTACTTTTGAAAACAGCTGGTGATATGCATATAAGTAAATATTCTCTTTATTTGATAGTTTCTAACTAACCTTACATAGATCAATTACTGGGTATAGATCCAATGTATTATCATCGTCTATAAACGATCGTAAAGCAGTGAAGTATATCTCTAATGACTTGATTTTTTATTTCATTGTTTTAACTTATATTATGACTCTGTTTTCCTTTTAATGTTTTATTGTTTTCTGAGATTTATCTTAACTTACAACATTTTCAACATATGGATTACATCGAGTTCTTCATGCAGAATAGACCCCACAACTTACTGTGGATACCTCTGTATATATATATATATATATATATATATATATATATATATTTCAATAATAATACTATTATAATAATATAATATTATTTATATTCGGTTTATTTGGAGGCAAACAGCTTCACAAACACCATGTGTGCTTTTTAGACAACCAACGTCATCGTTTTGTTTCAGCGGTAGCTGAGCTGAACAGTGGGCAATTGTTTCGGAGTGTTTGCTCCTTATCGAGACTGTGTATTCTCTCCATTGCTACCCACTGGAACTGCTAACAATAAATATTATTCTCAAATACATGCATGAACTGATTAGCCTAATTTTCGCATGCATGTATGTATGTGTGTATATATATATATATATATATATATATATTTGTATGTATGTATGTATATATTTATGTATGAATATATGTATTTATGTGTGTATTTATGTGTGTATGTATGTGTATGTACGTATGAATGCATGTGTGTATGTGTGTATGTATGTGTGTCTATATGTATGTGTGTATACGTGTATATATGTGTACGTATGTATGTATGTATGTATTTATATATGAATGTATGTATATATGAATGTATGTATATATGAATGTATGTATATATGTATGTATGTATATATAAATATCATCTTGGTTAAGAGAGTGGGTCTGGCTTTGTGCAGTGCCTTTGCTCACTATAAAAGCTTCACGGCACAGGCATTGCTTTATATCTGGAGATCTCTCTGCACTTGTCGTCATATGGTACCATGGGCCCAGCACTAGGTGTCAATAATTGTGACAAGTGTAGTGTTTGTACCAGAGTTTTCAAGTCGCTGGCTGGACTAAAAAGGCACACTTGTTCAGCGCATCAGTAGGGGTTCTCCTACATGGATATAAAGTAGTGGCCGTACTCGAAAACGAGTTTGCAGCCACCATATATGAATGTATGTATATGTATGTATATGTATGTATATGTATGTATATGTATGTATATATGAATGCATGTATGTATGTATATATGGTGTATGTATGTGAGGAACCCTTTTTGGAACTCGCTTCTCTTATCCACATATGTTATTACCTATATATCCGTATTCGCCGAGATCTCCGCACGTGTCTTCTGAGGAGATATCCTACTAATAATTGTTTACGACCTCAGGTGCATTATAAAACAACACTCGCCAGGGTAACATTGTATCTCATTTACAATAGTGCAAGTATTTAAATGGTTTAGATTTCAGGTTATTTTGACTTACTA
>OZ024742.1:363047322-363122322 GCA_964016885.1 Eledone cirrhosa | reverse complement strand
ATAACTACTCCAAGTACACCAACCACAGTCGGTACCACGTCTACATGTCTAACCTACTAACTACTCCCAGTGTACCAACCAGAGTCGGTACCAATACTACATGTCTAACCTACTAACTACTCCCAGTGTACCAACCACAGTGGGTACCACTTCTAGATGTCTAAAGTACTAACTACCCCTAGTACACCAACCACATTCGGTACCACTTCTACAAGTCTAACCTACCAACTACTCCCAGTACACCAACCACAGGCGGTACCACTACTACATGTCTAACCTACTAACTACTCCCAGTGTACCAACCACAGTCGGTACCACTTCTACATGACTAACCTACTAACTACTCTCAGTACACCAACCACAGTCGGTACCTCTACTACATGTCTAACCTACTAACTACTCCCTGTACACCAACCACAGTCGGTACCACTACTACATGTCTAACCTACTAACTACTCCCAGTACACCAACCACAGTCGGTACAACTACTACATGTGAAACTTACTAACTACTCCCAGTACACCAACCACAGTCGGTAGCAGTTCTACATGTCTAACCTACTAACTACTCCCAGTGTACCAACCACAGTCGGTACCACTACTACATGTCTAACCTACCAACTACTCCCAGTGTACTAACCACAGTCGGTACCACTTCTACATGTCTAACCTACCAACTACTCCCAGTGTACCAACCACAAATGATACAAATACTATATGCCTAACCTGATTACTACTCCCAGTGTACCAACCACAGTCGGTACCACTACTACATGTCTAACCTACTAACTACTCCTAGTACACCAACCACAGTCGCTACCACCTCTACATGTCTAACCTACCAACTACTCCCAGTGTACTAACCACAGTCGGTACCACTTCTACATGTCTAACCTACCAACTACTCCCAGTACACCAACCACAGTCGGTACCACTTCTACATGTCTAACCTACTAACTACTCCCAGTGTACCAACCACAGTCGGTAACACTTCTACATGTCTAACCTACTAACTACTCCCAGTACACCAACAACAGTGGGTACCACTTCTAGATGTCTAAAGTACTAACTATTCCTAGTACACTAACCACAGTCGGTACCACTACTACATGTCTAACCTACCAACTACTCCCAGTGTACCAACCACAGTCGGTACCACTTCTACATATGTAACCTACTAACTATTCCTAGTACACTAACCACAGTCGGTACCACTACTACATGTCTAACCTACTAACTATTCCCAGTACACCAACCACAATTGGTACCACTACTACATGTCTAACCTACCAACTACTCCCAGTGTACCAACCACAGTCGGTACCACTTCTACATGTCTAACCTACTAACTACTCCTAGTACACCAACCACAGTCAGTACCACTTCTACATGTCTAACCTACTAACTACTCCCAGTACACCAACAACAGTGGGTACCACTTCTAGATGTCTAAAGTACTAACTATTCCTAGTACACTAACCACAGTCGGTACCACTACTACATGTCTAACCTACCAACTACTCCCAGTGTACCAACCACAGTCGGTACCACTTCTACATATCTAACCTACTAACTACTCCCAGTGTACCAACCACAGTCGGTACCACTACTACATGTCTAACCTACTAACTACACCCAGTACACCAACCACAGTCGGTGCCACTTCTACATGTCTAACCTACTAACTACTCCCAGTGTACCAACCACAGTCGGTACCCATACTACATGTCTAACATACTAAATACTCCTAGTATACCAATCACTGTCGGTATCACTTCTACATGTCTAACCTACTAACTACTAGCAGTACACCAACCACAGTCGGTACCACTACTACATATGTAACCTACTAACTATTCCTAGTACACTAACCACAGTCGGTACCACTACTACATGTCTAACCTACTAACTATTCCCAGTACACCAACCACAATTGGTACCACTTCTACATGTCTAACCTACTAACTACTCCTAATACACCGACCACAGTCGGTACCACTACTACATGTCTAACCTACTAACTATTCCCAGTACACCAACCACAGTCGGTACCACTTCTACATGTCTACCCTACCAACTACACCCAGTACACCAACCACAGTCGGTACCACTTCTACATGTCTACCCTACCAACTACTCCCAGTACACCAACCATAGTCGGTACCACTACTACATGTGTAACCTACTAACTACACCCAGTGTACCAACCACAGTCGGTACCACTTCTACATGTCTAACCTACTAACTACTCCCAGTGTACCAACCACAGTCGGTACCACTTCTACATGTCTAACCTACTAACTACTCCCAGTACACCAACCACAGTCGGTACCACTTCTACATGTCTAACCTACCAACTACTCCCAGTGTACCAACCACAGTCGGTACCACTTCTACATATGTAACCTACTAACTATTCCTAGTACACTAACCACAGTCGGTACCACTACTACATGTCTAACCTACTAACTACTCACAGTGTATCAACCACAGTCGGTACCACTACTACATGTCTAACCTACTAACTATTCCCAGTACACCAACCACAATTGGTACCACTACTACATGTCTAACCTACTAACTACTCACAGTACACCAACCACAGTCAGTACCACTTCTACATATCTAACCTACCAACTACTCCCAGTACACCAACCACAGTCGGTACCACTTCTACATGTCTATCCTACTAACTACTCCCAGTACACTAACCAGAGTCGGTACCACTTCTACATGTCTACCCTACTAACTACTCCCAGTGTACCAACCACAGTCGGTACCACTTCTACATGTCTACCCTACTAACTACTCCCAGTACACCAACCACAGTCGGTACCACTTCTACATGTCTATCCTACTAACTACTCCCAGTACACTAACCACAGTCGGTACCACTTCTACATGTCTATCCTACTAACTACTCCCAGTGTACCAACCAGAGTCGGTACCACTTCTACATGTCTAACCTACTAACTACTCCCAGTGTACCAACCACAGTCGGTACCACTTCTACATGTCTAACCTACTAACTACTCCCAGTGTACCAACCACAGTCGGTACCACTACTACATGTCTAACCTACTAACTACTCCCAGTGTACCAACCACAGTCGGTACCACTTCTACATGTCTAACCTACCAACTACACCTAGTACACCAACCACAATCGGTACCACTTCTACATGTCTATCCTACTAAATACACCAAGTACACTAACCACAGTCGATGCCACTACTACATGTCTAACCTACTAACTAATCCTAGTGTAATTACCACAGTCGGTACCACTTCTACATATCTAACCTACTAACTACTCCCAGTACACCAACCACACATGGTACCACTTCTACATGAATAACCTACTAACTAGTCCTAGTACACCAACCACAGCCGATACCACTTCTACATGTGTAACCTAGTAATTACTCCCACTGTACCTACCACAGTCGGTACAACTACTACATGTCTAATTTACTAACTACTCCCAGTAGCCCAACCACAATTGGTACCACTTCTACATGTCTAACCTACTAACTACTCCTAGTACACCAACCACACATTATACCACTACTACATGTCTAACCTAATAACTACTCCTAGTACACCAACCACAGTCGGTACCACTACTACATGTCTAACCTACTAACTACTCCTAGTACACCAACCACAGTCGGTACCACTACTACATATGTAACCTACTAACTACTCCTAATACACCAACCACAGTCAGTACCACTACTACATGTCTAACCTACCAACTACTCCCAGTACACCAACCACAGTCGGTACCACTACTACATGTCTAACCTACTAACTACTCCCAGTACACCAACCACAGTCGGTACAACTACTACATATGTAACCTACTAACTACTCCTAATACACCGACCACAGTCGGTACCACTACTACATGTCTAACCTACTAACTACTCCTAATACACCAACCAGAGTTGGTACCACTACTACATGTCTATCCTACTAACTACTCCCAGTACACTAACCACAGTCGGTACCACTTCTACATGTCTAACCTACTAACTACTCACAGTGTACCAACCACAGACGGTACCACTTCTACATGTCTATCCTACTAACTACTCCCAGTACACTAACCACAGTCGGTACCACTTCTACATGTCTATCCTACTAACTACTCCCAGTACACTAACCACAGTCGGTACCACTTCTACATGTCTAACCTACTAACTACTCCCAGTACACCAACCACAGTCGGTACCACTTCTACATGTCTACCCTACTAACTACTCCCAGTACACCAACCACAGTCGGTACCACTTCTACATGTCTAACCTACTAACTACTCCCAGTGTACCAACCACAGTCGGTACCACTTCTACATGTCTATCCTACTAACTACTCCCAGTACACTAACCACAGTCGGTACCACTTCTACATGTCTATCCTACTAACTACTCCCAGTGTACCAACCAGAGTCGGTACCACTTCTACATGTCTAACCTACTAACTACTCCCAGTGTACCAACCACAGTCGGTACCACTTCTACATGTCTAACCTACCAACTACTCCTAGTACACCAACCACAATCGGTACCACTTCTACATGTCTATCCTACTAAATACACCCAGTACACTAACTACAGTCGATGCAACTACTACATGTCGAACCTACTAACTAATCCTAGTGTACCAACCACAGTCGGTACCACTTCTACATGTCTAACCTACTAACTACTCCCAGTACACTAACCACAGTCGGTACCACTACTACATGTCTAACCTACTAACTACTCCCAGTGTACCAACCACAGTCGGTAACACTTCTACATATCTAACCTACTAACTACTCCCAGTACACCAACCACACATGGTACCACTTCTACATGAATAACCTACTAACTAGTCCTAGTACACCAACCACAGCCGATACCACTTCTACATGTGTAACCTAGTAATTACTCCCACTGTACCTACCACAGTCGGTACAACTACTACATGTCTAACTTACTAACTACTCCCAGTAGCCCAACCACATCGGTACCACTTCTACATGTCTAACCTACTAACTACTCCTAGTAAACCAACCACACATTATACCACTACTACATGTCTAACCTAATAACTACTCCTAGTACACCAACCACAGTCGGTACCACTACTACATGTCTAATCTACTAACTATTCCCAGTACACCAACCACAGTCGGTACCACTACTACATGTGTATCCTTCTAACTACTACCAGTACACCAAGCATAATCGCACCACTACTACATGTCTAAGCTAATAACTACCCCAGTACACCGACCACACATGGTTCCACTTCTAGATGTCTAACCAACTAACTACTTCCAGTACACCAACCACAATTGGTAGCACTTCTACATGTCTAAACTACTAACTACTCCTAGTACACCAACCACAGTCGGTACCACTACTACATGTCTAAACTACTAACTACTCCTAGTACACCATCCACAGTCGTACCACTACTACATGTCTAACCTACTAACTACACCCAGTACACCAACCACAATCGGTACCACTACTACATGTCTAACCTATTAACTACACACAGTACACCAACCACAGTCGGTACCACTACTACATGTCTAACCTACTAACTACACCCAGTACACCAACCACAGTCGGTACCACTACTACATGTCTAACCTACTACCTACACCCAGTACACCAACCACAATCGGTACCACTACTACATGTCTAACCTACTAACTACACCCAGTACACCAACCACAGTCGGTACCACTACTACATGTCTAACCTACTAACTACACCCAGTACACCAACCACAGTCGGTACCACTACTACATGTCTAACCTACTAACTACACCCAGTACACCAACCACAGTCGGTACCACTACTACATGTCTAACCTACTAACTACTCCCAGTACACCAACCACAGTCGGTACCACTACTACATGTCTAACCTACTAACTACACCCAGTACACCAACCACAGTCGGTACCACTACTACATGTCTAACCTACTAACTACTCCTAATACACCGACCACAGTCGGTACCACCACTACATGTCTAACCTACTAACTACACCCAGTACACCAACCACAGTCGGTAACACTACTACATGTCTAACCTACTAACTACACCCAGTACACCAACCACAGTCGGTACCACTACTACATGTCTAACCTACCAACTACTCCCAGTACACCAACCACAGTCGGTACCACTACTATATGTCTAACCTACTAACTACATCCAGTACACCAACCACAGTCGGTACCACTACTACATGTCTACCCTACTAACTACACACAGTACACCAACCACAATCGGTACCACTACTACATGTCTAACCTACTAACTTCACCCAGTACACCAACCACAGTCGGTACCACTACTACATGTCTAACCTACTAACTACACCCAGTACACCAACCACAGTCGGTACCACTACTACATGTGTAACCTACTAACTACACCCAGTACACCAACCACAATCGGTACCACTACTACATGTGTAACCTACTAACTACACCCAGTACACCAACCACAGTCGGTACCACTACTACATGTCTAACCTACTAACTACTTCCAGTGTACCAACCACAGTCGGTACCACTTCTACATGTGTAACCTACTAACTACTTCCAGTGTACCAACCACAGTCGGTACCACTTCTACATGTCTAACCTACTAACTACTTCCAGTGTACCAACCACAGTCGGTACCACTTCTACATGTCTAACCTACTAACTACTCCCAGTACACCAAACACAGTCGGTACCACTTCTACATGTCTAACCTACCAACTACTCCCAGTGTACCAACCACAGTCGGTACCACGTCTACATGTCTAACCTACTAACTACTCCCAGTACACCAAACACAGTCGGTACCACTTCTACATGTCTAACCTACCAACTACTCCCAGTGTACCAACCACAGTCGGTACCACTTCTACATGTCTAACCTACTAACTACTCCCAGTACACCAAACACAGTCGGTACCACTTCTACATGTCTAACCTACCAACTACTCCCAGTGTACCAACCACAGTCGGTACCACTTCTACATGTCTAACCTACTAACTACTTCCAGTGTACCAACCACAGTCGGTACCACTTCTACATGTCTAACCTACTAACTACTTCCAGTGTACCAACCACAGTCGGTACCACTTCTACATGTCTAACCTACTAACTACTCCCAGTACACCAAACACAGTCGGTACCACTTCTACATGTCTAACCTACCAACTACTCCCAGTGTACCAACCACAGTCGGTACCACTTCTACATGTCTAATCTACCAACTACTCCCAGTGTACCAACCACAGTCGGTACCACTTCTACATGTCTAACCTACTAACTACTCCCAGTACACCAAACACAGTCGGTACCACTTCTACATGTCTAACCTACCAACTACTCCCAGTGTACCAACCACAGTCGGTACCACTTCTACATGTGTAACCTACTAACTACTTCCAGTGTACCAACCACAGTCGGTACCACTTCTACATGTCTAACCTACTAACTACTTCCAGTGTACCAACCACAGTCGGTACCACTTCTACATGTCTAACCTACTAACTACTCCCAGTACACCAAACACAGTCGGTACCACTTCTACATGTCTAACCTACCAACTACTCCCAGTGTACCAACCACAGTCGGTACCACTTCTACATGTCTAACCTACCAACTACTCCCAGTGTACCAACCACAGTCGGTACCACTTCTACATGTCTAATTATCCATAGTTTCCTGGTATTTCTCAACTTTCTCACTTTCCTACTCATTCACATCATCATTTTATTATTATTCTTATGTTTTTTATAACTATTAACATTAATCTAAATGTTCTATTGACTCATTTTACTTGTCTCATTGATACACACATCCACACACACACACACTCACATATATATATATATATATATATATATATATATATATATATATATATATATATATATATATATATATATATATATAGATATGTGTGTGTGTGTGTGTGTGCACAAATACATACATATTCAAAACAGTGTGTGTAAGAAGGGGCTGATATATAGAACCAGAGAGAGAAAGTGGAGGAGCGACATAGTTACTTATACAAAATTATACACACACATACACACACACTTACACCCCCACCCCCAACCACACCCACACATCACGCATACACACACACACTGGCTAATAAATAGTAATCAACATTTATACACTCCAAACATCTTGTTAATTGACTGCCGACACGTTTTAGCCATTTAATGTTTATGTACTTCGGATATAAGCAAATTAATTACAATAACAGTGTTAACTTTAAATATCTATTTACTTCAAAATGAACAAAGAATTTCTTCATCAAAGACGTGTATTCAAAGAGAAAATGTTTTATTAAACTGAGTTCAGATGAGATCGAATTAAGGAAATACTTTAATAATGTATCGTATCTGTCAATAAGATTGTTCATTAATGCACCGTGAGATTATGTAGAAATTGTTAATTTGAAAACCTACTATAAGGTTAGTAATATACTGCAAAATAATTGTTTCTACTTTAGGCACAAGGCCAGCAATTACCCAGTGCCTTACTGGTACTGCAAAATAATTGTTTCTACTTTTGGCACAAGGCCAGCAAGTACCCAGTGTATTACTGGTACTTTATTTTTTCGACCCCGTAAGGATGAAAGGCAAAGTTAACCTTGGCGGGTACTGCAAAATAATGGTTTCTAACTTAGGAAGATGTCGATTATTTCTGGAGGTGGGAGGTCAATTATACCCACTAATTCACTTTACTGATACTTTAATTTATCAACCCCGGAGAATAGAAGACAGAGTTGACTTCGGTGGTATTAGAACTCAGAAGAAGGGAAAAATGCTACAAAGCATCTTGCCTAATGTTTCAATGGTTTTACCAAACATCACCCTTATTGAAAGTTTACTAATAAAATGTGGGGTCTCCCTATGTCTGTATCAGAAAGTTCGTCTCCAAGGATAAGGCCAATAAACAATTGTTTGAGGACAAAACATTAGCTCATTGCAACTCTGATAATGTCCATGGCAATGACACAGAATAATATATGTTGGCATCAGTTACGATGTCAGAAAGCAAAAGTTTGATACCATTAAGTAACACTTTAAACCCATTCACTTTTCCCACAATCCTCCGCCCTAAATAATCAATTTACAGACTTTGAAACAATGAAAGGTAACGTTAACCATAGCAGTATTTTAAACAAAGAATGCAGAAATCTGAAGAATTACTTCGGGTCAATTACTCTAATACTTGTGGTCTTAATAATTGTTTATACTTTTGGCACAAGGCCAGCAATTATTCCAGTGTATTACTGGTACTTTATTTTATCGACCCCGTAAGGACGAAAGGCAAAGTTAACCTCGGCGGGATTTGAACTCAGAATGGCAAGGGCCGTAACTCTATTCGTCAAAGCATGGCGTCCGTCCCTCTACCGATACTGCCAATCCAAGCACAAAGCCAACCATTTTGAGGGGGGAAAGTCGATTAAATCGACGAGAGTGCATTAATTTTGTATTATTTTATCGACCTCGTAAGGATGAAAGGCAAAGCTTACATCAGAACGTAAAGCGCCGTAGATGTATGACACAAGTCATTTTGTGCGACGCTCTACCGATGCCGGCAATCCACCCTTTTTGTGGCCTAAATAATACACTGCAAGTTTGATATATATAACACACTGTAATGGTGATAAGACCAAGTGTGTTTACAAATATTATATACAGTTAACAATAAATTATAATCTAAGTTCCCTTTCGTGTGCACTCTGGTGTATTTGATCTATTGTAGCACACACCAAAATGTCAGTTCAGAATCTTTGAAATGGTATCACGCCGTAGCTTTGAATATATAATATTTACTCTGAAATCATCAAATATATGGCTTAGTACTTGAGAAATATTAGAACTATAGTTAACTATAAGGTTTAATGTGATGCTGGTGATGTCATTCATATTTTCCTGAGTAAAGTATTATCGGACACAGAGAAGTTCAATATGACAAAATATGGTTTAATAAGAGATTGTGAAGTTCCAACGATACTCTACCTATTGAGAGGAACATAATTTCAGTAAAATCTGCTACTAGAATTACCACAACACTAAACTATTTTAGTTTAAAATAAATATTTCACCTCTCTCTTTGTCAATCTCTCTCTCTCTCTCTCTCTCTCTCTCTCTCTCTCTCTCTCTCTCTCTCTCTCTCTCTCTCTCTCTCTCTCTTTCTTTCTTTCTCTCTCTCCAGATATCTACCTATCTAACTATCTATCTACACCCCGTTCAAAATCGCGCGGTCCATCCGACAAGGGTGCCCTCTCTCCTCCCTTCTGTATGTGTTGACTCTCGAGCCACTACTGCGGAAGTTGGAGTTGTTGCAGGGCATCCCTTTGGAACCGGGATTGCGGAAAGCGGTGTCGGCCTACGCCGATGACGTGACAGTAATGGTGTCGACGGCCTCCGAAATCGAGGCGGTCGGCACCTTACTGGAGGAGTACGAAAAGTTCACAGGGGCTAAGCTGAACCGGGACAAGTCGATCGGTTTGCAACTCGGCACGTGGAGGGGCAGACCGATGCCCTCCGATAGCGTCGTCGGACGCTGGACGGAGGGCCCGGTGAAGTTGCTCGGGGTCTGGTTCGGACCGGACCTCCAGGTGGAGAAAAACTGGGCGGAGGTTACGAACAGGGTGTTTGCAGTGACCCAGAAGTGGGCCAGTTGCAAACTATCCCTGAAAGGTCGGGCGGAGGTGGCGAACACCTACATAGCGTCCGTCATCTACTACCGCCTGACCGTAGTGCCCTGCCCAAGGGAAACCCTCACCAAGATGGAGCGCGCGCTCTTCCAATTCCTTTGGAAGAGGCGGGCTCCTATGGTGAGGAGATCCATCTGCTGTCAACACCCTTCGAAAGGAGGGCTGGGGATGCCGTGGCTAATGATGCGTAAACACGCATTAAGGCTACGGCACCTCTACGTATTCCTCACCGGACAACCGGTGTGGGCCTCGTTTGTGAGACGAACCTTTCCCAGACTCGTCTCACTCACCGAGCTGCAATCCTGGGTCAAGCAAAGACCGAGAAAACTGGGCGCCTGGCACACTGAGTGTGCCCAGGCGCTCACCGCCCTCTGGCAGGCGGATCCGGTTATCAGTGGAGACTCCACCGCAACATTCTATAGAGGGCTGGTGCGCAGCAGGTGCGACGACGCCCTCGGAGAAGCCCTAGACATGGAGGAGGACGAACTGGCCAGCCTGTTCGGTAGGACATTCAGCCCGGGACCTATGGACAACTTCCAGAAGTCCCTGGCCTGGCAGTGCTACCGAGGGGCTTTACCCGTTCGAGAAAGGCTCTACAGACACGGGCGCCCGGGTAGGGACCCCGCCAAAAAGATCTGTCCCAGATGCGTGTGCGACGAGGAAACCGTTGCACACGCATTAGTACACTGCTCGGGCGTAGCCGATCTGTGGGGCTATGTCGAACAACTGCTGTCAAGGGTGGGACCGATGCGGTTGACCACCGAGTCTATTGTAATGATCAAGCCGCCTCCCCCCTTCAAAGATGAAGCAGAGGCGGTGTTTCTGTGCGTAATAGCCATGGCGAAAGAGGTTGTATGGTGGACGCGTCTGAAAGGACTGAGGTCGGGCACCTTTCTCTCTGGCCAACAACTGGTCCGTTTCTTCCGATATCATTTCGGAAGAAGGATCAGGATGGAGAGAGAGGTGCTGCACCCCAGCCGTTTCTATGAAAGATGGGTGAAAGTGGCGAGAATGGCCCGTGTGAATGGGTCTTCACTCTACATCAGACTATAGGTGAGGAAGATGAAAGACCAAGGGAGCACCCCTTCTCTGTGCTCCTGAGGAGAAGGGTTGCACACTTTTTTCGGGGGTGTGTGCGACCCCCCAAGGCGCCTCCTCTCTATTGAGGATTTTGTTAAAAATTTTATTTTTTGTTATATCTTATTTTATTTTTATATTTTGTTATTGCCTCCTCCTTATTGAGGACGCCTTTTTGTGTAAACTCCCCCCTTTGTACTTGTCCCACTTTTGATGCCCTAGTGGCAAATAAAAGAAATCTATCTATCTACATATCTATCCATCTATCTGCATTCAGGCGTCCACAGCCCTCTACAAAGCGGAAACGGGAATCAGCTGAGACTCCACTTCGACGTTCTCGGGGAAACTCTAGGCATCGAGGAATACGAACTGGCTAGTCTGTTCGGGAGGACTTTCCGTCCAGGGCCAATGGATAACTTCCAGAGGTCTCTGACCTGGCAGTGCTACCGAGGAGCTCTAGCAGTTCGATACAAAATCTACAGGCACGGACGCGCTGGCATAGATCCTGCCAAAAGGACCTGTCCAAGATGTGAGCAGGACACGAAACCGTTCTGCATGCAATTGTTCAGTGCCCAGGGGTGACCGACCTGTGGAATTATGTCGAACAGCTACTGTCACGTGTGGGACGTATCCAGTTGTCAGCCGAGTCCATCGTGAGGATCACGCCGCCGCCTTCATTTAAGAATGAAGGAGAGGCGGTCTTCCTCTGTCTGGTGGCTATGGCGAAAGAGGTAATATGGTGGACGAGGTTAAAAGGACTGAGGGCAAGTACCTTTCTCTCCGGACAACAACTTATCCCATTCTTTAAGTATCACTTCAGAAGGAAGGTGAGAGTGGAGAGAAAGGTGCTACACCCCAGTAAATTTGCTGAAAGGTGGGTGAATGTGGCGAAAATGTCCGGGGTGAATGGGCCTTCTATGTATATAAACCTGTAGGTTGAGGAAGATAAGCAGAGGGAAGACGGGAACACCAACAAAACGTGTTCCTGGTGTCGAGGGTTGTTCTATCCACGGGGTGTAAAACAACCCCGCAGTAGCATCACCCCCCCCCCCCCTTCCAATGGGGATTTCAATTGTTATATTTTTATATAGTTTATTGTTATTTATCATTGTTAAACATTTTATGTAAAACCCCGCCGTCACGTCATTTTTGTACGCCCCTGTGGAAATAAAGAAAGATATCTATCTATCTATCTATCTATCTATCTATCTATCTATCTGTCTGTCCATCTATCTCTCTTGCACATTTTCACTTAAATTATGTCTTTTCTACTTTGTTTCTGCTCTTTTTCCCTCTGAAAGAAAGAATGGCATTGCCCATATTCCAAACGTCGAACATAAGGTCTTTAGGTGCACTCAACCAGGAGTTGCAGTAGAACGCCGACCTTCCAACTACTTATATCCGAATGATCAAATATGAGAAACACATCAGTTACAATGTTTAAGTCTAATATAAATTCTGTCAAAACCCTGGGTCTAATATAAATTCTGGCTTAAGTACCTGGGAGTATAAGACTCCCCCCTGGACAGGACACCGGTCCATCGCAGGGTTAAACCCCCAGCTATTTCTGGTACACGTTTTCAGCTGAGTATACTGGAGCAATGTGAAATGAAGTGTTTTGCAAAAGAACACAACACACAACCGGAGCCCAGGAATCGAACCGACGACATTATGATCGTAAGTCCAACATCCTTATCACTAGGCTAACGTCTTCAGTTATAAAGTGAAATACAAATATCCTTCGATTTCAATCTACACACATCTTTTATGTGAATCAAACATGATTGTATAACAAATACCGCAAACCTCGATTTTCCCACACAATTACATGCGATGCCATGAGGCATGTTTAAAGAACCACTGACTTATTCTAATTCATATTAACATGCTCCATAAAGTTATTGTTCTTCATAATCTATGTTTACAAATAAATATAAAAATTGGAAAAAATGATTTCCTTACAATGAAGTGAAGAGTAACATGAAGAGAGAATACAGTTGATAAAACAGTGAACAGATCGCGTGGACTGAAGGCTATGTATGTTTAAAGTATTGTTCTAAATATCCACTTCTCTCTCTATCTACCCCCCCCTCTCTCTCTCTCTCTCCGTCCTTCATTCTCTCTCCCCCTCTCTCTTAAAACACACGCACACCCACATACACATACACGCATATATATATATATATATATATATATATATATATATATATATATATATATATGGACGAGGTGTCAAATTTTCATTACGTTTATTCAGGTGTGACGCACGTTTCGCGAAGGTTCATTCGATCTGAATCGATCTTGCCTGACTCTGAAATCAGAAGCACATCAGACTTCTGTATGTATATATACACACACACATATATATATATATATATATATATGTGATATGTTGATTTAAAACTGCACTATCAACAAGTGTTTTTTTAGCCTTCATATCATGTTCTCCTGTTTTATCTGATGAAAACACAAATATTATTGTTTGATGATGTTTGTTTTTGAAATGCGCATAATAAAATATATTGAACTCCTTTAACCATCTTTTGATCTTATATTATATATATATATATATATATATATATATATATATATATATATATATATATATATATATATATTATGTATATATATATAAATATATATATATAAGTATGTAGACGTACATACATATATGTATACAGACGTACAGTAGTGTGTATATATATATACATACATGCACACATATATATATGTACGTATGGATTCACCGAACATTTATTATAATGCTCGGTGTGTTTGTAAACAAACATCCCGTATTAAGCCGTAGTGTCCAGCAACCATCGTTGCTCTTTTGTTCAACACTGACAAAGGAACGCTGTACTAGTTTCAAGCTTATTAGCTATCGTCAGTAACGTATAACTTCCTGCCAGATTGTTGAACGTATATACTTACCTTATGCATATTAACGACTGAGTAGCCCAATTTGCATTATAATAAATGTTCGGTGAATCCATACGTACATATATATATGTGTGCATGTATGTATATATAGATACATACTACTGTACGTCTGTATACATATATGTATGTACGTGTACATACTTATATTTTAGTAACAGCCGTACTAAGAGTGGAAAATGAAATTTCGTTTCATTTTTTCCGTTTATCGTTTTCGGTGCACCCGGCCGATTAACCCACTCGATATGCAAATTGGGCTACTCAGTCGTTAATATGCATAAGATAAGTATATACGTTCAACAATCTGGCAGGAAGGTATACGTTGCGGACGATAGCTAATAAGCTTGAAACTAGTACAGCGTTCCTTTGTCAGTGTTGAACAAACGAGCAACGATGGTTGCTGGACACTACGGCTTAATACGGAATGTTTGTTTACAAACACACCGAGCATTATAATAAATGTTCGGTGAATCCATACGTACATATATATATGTGTGCATGTATGTATATATATATACATACTACTGTACGTCTGTATACATATATGTATGTACGTCTACATACTTATATTTAAGTAACAGCCGTACTAAGAGTGCGAAATGAAATTTCGTTTCATTTTTTCCGTTTATATATATATATACAAAGATCGGAATTAAGAGTATTCCGCAGTTCACTGTAATAATAATAATAGAATTAGCTCAAGGAAGGATAGAGAATGTCCTTCTGAGCTCAAATGCAAGTATATATTACACAAAGAGAAGTGTGTTACACAGTGAGATGTGTGTAAAGAATTATTACGAGTGGTTTTACCGTTACTGTATAGGAAACAACATCTACAGGTTAGCAATTAAATAGAAAAAAAACAATTCAGAATCAAATCTCTGGATTAGAGTTTTAAATCACAAACGTTATAACTATATTTTGCTGATACAAATCTCGTTCGTTTCACCACCTATATGTGAAGTATATCAGGTCACAGGATCCTCAGTCAGAAAATGCGAGCACTGAACACTACACATCTAACCTCATGGATAGAGAGATTGCTAATAGACACGCTGGCCAGAGTGGGCGAAATCACGTGTTATTTGCATCAAATAACGTCTCTCATGGATTGGGGAAGACGCTAGAAAGTGCAGCCCAACCATTCGAATTTATTAGCTCAACAATTTGGAGCTCATTAAGTATACAAAGATCGGAATTAAGAGTATTCCGCAGTTCACTGTAATAATAATAATAGAATTAGCTCAAGGGAGGATAGAGAATGTCCTTCTGAGCTCAAATGCAAGTATATATTACACAAAGAGAAGTGTGTTACACAGTGAGATGTGTGTAAAAATCTAGCGTCTTCCCCAATCCATGAGAGTCGTTATTTGATGCAAATAGCACGTGATTTCGCCCACTCTGGCCAGCGTGTCTATTAGCAATCCCTCTATTCATGAGGTTAGATGTGTAGTGTTCAGTGCTCGCATTTTCTGACTGAGGATCCTGTGACCTGATATACTTCACATATAGGTGGTGAAACGAACGAGATTTGTATCAGCAAAATATAGTTATAACGTTTGTGATTTAAAACTCTAATCCAGAGATTTGATTCTGAATTGGTTTTTTTTCTATTTAATTGCTAACCTGTAGATGTTGTTTCCTATACAGTAACGGTAAAACCACTCGTAATAATTCTTTACACACATCTCACTGTGTAACACACTTCTCTTTGTATATATATGATAAAATGGGGAGAAAAATACTGCTGGTAGCACATGGATAACATGTAATAAAATAAGTCCCTCATCAGTGATTTGCCGACGATCATAGATATTTCATTGCATTAAAAATCATATACCTCACGTCGGTGCAATAATAACTAAATTAAGTTATTAGGACAATTAAAACGCGTAAAGCGAGTGAGACAGGAAAACAACAAAGAGTAGAGCTAACCGTAGAGGAAGGAAACAAGCTTCATAGTTATTCTGTTAGCGTAAGCTAGGTGAATATATGAGCGCTTAGAAAAAAGACCTTTCGCAAACGAATGCAATGTAAGAAAGAGAGAAATTGCTTTCGTTACGAACGGGGTGGAGTGAGGAGAGGAGAAACAGTGAGTGAGTGAGTGGAAGTGTAAGGAAGAGTTAACTGACACGACAGAGGAGGCGAAATATATACATATACATACACACACACACATATATATATATATATATATATATATATATATATATATATATATATATATATATGTATAGTAATAATAAGTTTGAAGACTAAAATCCAAAGAGGGCTCGATAAGGATAAATATATATTAACCGTAGAGCAAATCAACGATCATTCCACATATTACAATGAAGATCTATCTCGGAGTGGATTTGTCAATAAGGTAGCATATACAGAGTACGAGAATAGACCTAGAAGAAATAGATCCCGACGCATTATATGGTATAACCCACCATATAATATGGAGGTGGCCACACCATTAGCTAAGATCTTTTTCTCCCTTATTATGGTGCATTCCCCCCTACACATAAATATAGTAAGTTTTTAATAGAAATACTATTAAAATTTCTTACTCTATGACACCTAACCTTGCACATAACATCACAGCTTCAAATTTATCTAAACTACCTAGCCGTAGGAACACGTGCAACCCTGTAGTTAATACTAACTGTAATTGTAGGAATCGGGTTGACTGCCCTCTATCCGGGAAATGCCTCTCTAGTGTTACATTGTCTACAAATGTAAGGTTGAAACACCCACGTCCCGTAGGGCCTACATAGGTTTAACCGCCAATAGATTCAAGCAGCATCTTTACATGCATACCCATTCTTTTCGTTACCCTTTAAGAAGGAATATGACGTCACTTTCAGCTTATATCTGGAGTCTAAAAGACAACCATACCCAATTTAAGTTACACTGAGAGATCCTTGCTAGGGCTAGATCTTATAACGGAAATAAAAGACCATGTGACCTCTGCGCCGCTGAGGCTCTGGAAATACTCTACGCCAAAGACCACATCTTAAACAAAAAATCTGAGGCAATTTCGGCTTGTAAACATAAATTGCACAAAACTTTCCTGTATTACAGCCCCACATTATACCCTAACGGATAGTACGAACTATACGCGAATATTTTACGTCTTGATGTGGTAGCTAATTATATGTTATGTTTATACCATTACTTATTTGTATAGGTAAGTATATATTACCTGTATGTTTTATAAAAGTACGTATACTTCCTCATACGTATATTTGATTGCATGTGTTATGGCGTATATATTATATATTCTGGTACATATGCTTTTCGTTATGTGTATACGTGAGTTTTGCGTCTGTGTGAGTATGCGGGTTTGTACGTATGTAGGGTGTGTGTATATGTGTACTTCGTGTTTTGGTTGACGTACGTCTCCGAACATATGTGTATTTACTTGTAGGTATGTGTGTGCGCTTGTTATATACGTATTTATATACGTTTATTTAATTACATGTATACACATACACACACATATATATATATATATATATATATTAATATATTTATATATATATTTGTGTGTATTTGGTGTATACTTTCGTATGCGTGCGGGTACAAGCGTTGAGTGGGTTCTGTATGTGCGTGGGGGTTGATTTTTTTTGTTTGTTTTTTGTGTACGTGCGTGTATTTGTATACCTATGGCGAGTGTTTTCGCGTATGCTTGTGTATATACGTATATGGATGCGTGTAGGTATTTATTTAATTTCAATTACCTCTGTATTTTATTTACTTTATTCTTAACTCTGAAGCGGAGAATCATTCGGTTTCCGAGTTAGAATTTTAGTCTACGACTTCAGTTATACCATTTACGTTGTTTTGTCTTTGCGTGCAAATGTTCTCCTCGCTCCACATATGACGTATTATCTTCGTTTTTTCCGTTCATTGCCTGAGAACAGCTCTATGAACCACCTAATAGAATATTTGTCTACGACATCTTTTATACCATAAATGTGGTTTTGTCTTTGCGTGTAATTGTTTTCCACCGCTCCAAATAATGACGTATTATCTTCGTTTTTTCCCGTTCTTTGCCAAGGAACGTTTCCACGAACCAAAGTATCGTCTTCCTGTCTTCCTCCGGTTGCAACGTTTTTTTGAAATATTCAATTCTGGGTTCACAGATTGACTTTAATAGTTTCAGAAGATCCCGTTAAGGGTGAAAGCAGCGGTTCTTTGCTTAAACTTTAATCTGTTATTTTAATAAATATATATATATATATATATATATATATATATATATATATATATATATATATATATATATATATATATATATATATATATGAATAAAGTGGTCCTTCATCATTGATCTTCCAACCATCATCGGTATTTCTTCGCTTTAAAGACCATATACCTCCGGTTGGTGCGAGCAGCGGCTAAAGAAAGTCGTTGGGACATGTAAATAAAGGGAACAGCGAGAGTGTAAACAAACAAAGATGGTGAAGCAACGAAATGTGAGGAAGAGCGAGTCAAGTCCAAAAATTTCTATGAATATAAGTTCGGTGAAATCGTGAACGAGAGAGAATAAAGACCATCAAACCTGGTTGAAATGTGAGCAAGGAAGGAATTTCGCACAGGTCTAACGGGAGGAAGAAGGGGTCTAGTCTGTGAATTCGGTAAACATAAGTTTTGTGAAATCGTAGACGAGAGAGAGAGAGAGAAAAAAAGCGACCTTCCTGACCAAGGGTGCGAAAGAAAAGAATTACGCACAGGTAAAACGGGAAGAAGGAGGAGGAGGAGAAGAAGTAGTAACAGAGAGTGAGTGAGTGAAGGGTGAGAAAGAGGCTAACAGAGAGAGTGACTGTTAGAGAGCGTAAAGATACAGAGAAAGAGGAAGCAGTAAGAACGAAATAGACGGGTCACAACGGGAGAAAAAATATGTGTAAATATGAGAATAAACGTGCTGCGGAGTTGCAAATGGGTTACATATGAATAAAGTGATGATGGTTGGAAGATCACTGATATCTATCTATCTATATATATATATATATATATATATATCACAAAAGAAACAGGCAATCATTGGTGCGACGAATTAAAATTTATTAGACATATTACAATCGTGTCTCTGGCGACCAGCTCAAGGCACGATCGATGCGATGATCATGACGTATCTAAGGATCTTGCGATTTCAGGGCTACGGTCGATTATCGTATCGATGGTGCCTCTAGGTGGTCGCCAGAGAAACGATTGTAATATGTCTAATAAATTTTAATTCGTCGCACCACTGATTCTCCGTGTCTTACGTGACATTATACTCTGCTCTGTAAGAGCATCGAGTGCTCTAACGGCCTACTGCATACGGACGCTTTCAGCATCACACATTAACTGTCATCAACTGTATATATATATATAGATAGATAGATATATATATAGATATATATTTATTTATACGAAGTGTTCTTTGATGGATGGTTGTAATCATTAGTGGTTGAAACGTGACGACATAAACTCGTTTCTATTTAGAGTAGTTAGCAGGTCTGTGTAGTTAGTAGGTCTGTGTAGTTATCAGGTCTGTGTAGTTAGCAGGTCTGTGTAGTTAGCAGGTCTGTATAGTTACCAGGTCTCTGTAGTTAGCAGGTATGTGGAGAGAGCAGGTCTGTGTAGTTAGTACATCTGTGTAGTTAGTAGGACTGTGTAGTTAGTAGGTCTGTGTAGTTAGTAGGTCTGTGTAGTTAGCAGGTCTGTTCAGTTAGTAGGTCTGTCTAGTTAGCAGGTCTGTGTAGTTAGTAGACTTGTATAGTTAGCAGGTCTGTGTAGTTAGTAGACATGTGTAGTTAGCATGTCTGTGTAGTTAGTAGGCATGTGTAGTTAGCAGGTGTGTGTAGTTAGTAGGTCTGAGTAGTTAGTAGGTCTATGTAGTTAACAGGTCTGTGTAGTTAGTAGGTCTGTGTATTTAGTAGGTCTGAGTAGTTAGCAGGTCTATGTACTTAGTAGGTCTGTGTATTTAGCAGTTATTTGTAGTTAGTAGGTATGTGTAGATAGCAGGTCTGTGTAGTTAGTAGGTCTGTGTAGTTAGTAGGTCTTTGTAGTTAGTAGGTCTGTGTAGTTAGCAGGTCTGTGTAGTTAGTAGGTCTGTGTAGTTAGTAGGTCTTTGTAGTTAGTAGGTCTGTGTAGTTAGCAGGTCTGTGTAGTTAGCAGGTCTGTGTAGTTAGTAGGTCTGTGTAGTTAGCAGCTCTGTGTAGTTAGCAGGTCTGTGTAGTTAACAGGTCTGTGTAGTTAGTAGGTCTGTGTAGATAGCAGGTCTGTGTAGTTAGCAGGTCAGTGTAGTTAGTAGGTCTGTGTAGTTAGCAGCTCTGTGTAGTTAGCAGGTATGTGTAGTTAGCAGGTCTGTGTAGTTAGTAGGTCTGTGTAGTTAGTAGGTCTGTGTAGTTAGCAGGTCTGTGTAGTTAGTAGGTCTGTGTAGTTAGCAGCTCTGTGTAGTTAGCAGGTCTGTGTAGTTAGCAGGTCTGTGTAGTTAGCAGGTCTGTGTAGTTAGCAGGTCTGTGTTGTTAGCAGGCCAGTGTAGTTAGTAGGTCTGTGTAGTTAGCAGGTATGGGTAGTTAGTAAGTCTGTGTAGTTAGTAGATCTGTGAAGTTAGTAGGTCTGTGTAGTTAGCAGGTCTGTGTAGTTAGCAGGTCTGTGTAGTTAGTAGGTCTGTGTAGTTAGCAGGGCTGTGTAGTTTGTAGGTTTGTGTAGTTAGCAGGTCTGTGTAGTTATCAGGTCTGTGTAGTTAGTAATTCTGTGTAGTTAGTAGGTACGTGTAGTTAGCTGGTCTGTATAGTTAGTAGATAAGTGTAGTTAGCAGGTCTGTGTACTTAGCAGGTTTGTGTAGTTAGCAGGTATGTGTAGTTAGTAGATCTGTGTAGTTAGTAGGTCTGTGTAGTTAGTATATATGTGTAGTTAGTAGGGCTGTGTAGTTAGTAGGTCTGTGTAATTAGTAGGTTGTGTATTTAGCAGGTCAGTGTTAACACGTCTGTGTAGTTAGTAGGTCTGTGTAGTTAGTAGGTCTGTGTAGTTAGTAGGTATGTGTAGTTAGTAGGTCTGTGTAGTTAGCAGGTCTGTGTAGTTAGTAGGTCTGTGTAGTTAGTAGGTCTATGTAGTTAGTAGGTCTGTGTAGTAAGAAGGTCTGTGTAGTTAGCAGGTCTGTGTAGTTAGTAGAACTGTATAGTTAGTAGGTCTGTGTAGTTAGCAGGGCTGTGTAGTTTGTAGGTTTGTGTAGTTAGCAGGTCTGTGTAGTTATCAGGTCTGTGTAGTTAGTAGTTATGTGTAGTTAGCAGGTCTGTGTACTTAGCAGGTTTGTGTAGTTAGCAGGTATGTGTAGTTAGTAGATCTGTGTAGTTAGTAGGTCTGTGTAGTTAGTAGGTCTGTGTATTTAGCAGGTCAGTGTTAACACGTCTGTGTAGTTAGCAGGTCTGTGTAGTTAGTAGGTCTGTGTAGTTAGTAGGTATGTGTAGTTAGTAGGTCTGTGTAATTAGTAGGGCTGTGTAGTTAGCAGGTCTGTGTAGTTATCAGGTCTGTGTAGTTAGTAATTCTGTGTAGTTAGTAGGTACGTGTAGTTAGCTGGTCTGTATAGTTAGTAGATAAGTGTAGTTAGTAGATATGTGTAGTTAGTAGGTCTGTGTAGTTAGCAGGTCTGTGTAGTTAGCAGGTATGTTTAGTTAGCAAGTCTGTGTAATTTAGCAGGTAAGTGTAGTTAGTAGATCTGTGTAGTTAGTAGGTCTGTGTAGTTAGTATATATGTGTAGTTAGTAGGGCTGTGTAGTTAGTAGGTCTGTGTACTTAGTAAGTCTGTGTATTTAGCAGGTCAGTGTTAACACGTCTGTGTAGTTAGCAGGTCTGTGTAGTTAGTAGGTCTGTGTAGTTAGTAGATCTGTGTAGTTAGTAGGTATGTGTAGTTAGTAGGTCTGTGTAATTAGTAGGGCTGTGTAGTTAGCAGGTCTGTGTAGTTAGTAGGTCTGTGTAATTAGTAGGGCTGTGTAGTTAGCAGGTCGGTGTAGTTAGTAGGTATGTTTAGTTTGTAGGTCTGTGTACTTAGCAGCTCTGTGTAGTTAGCAGGTCTCTGTAGTTAGCAGGTCTGTGTAGTTAGTGGGTATGTGTAGTTAGTAGGTCTGTGTAGTTAGTAGATCTGTGTACTTTGTAGATCTATGTAGTTAGCAGGTCTGTGTAGTTAGTAGATCTGTGTAGTTATCAGGTATGTGAAGTTATCAGGTCTGTGTAGTTAGGAGGTCGGTGTAGTTAGCAGGTCTGTGTAGTTAGTAGGTCTATCAAGTTAGTTGGTCTGTGTAGTTAGCAGGTCTGTGTAGTTAGCAGGTCTGTGTAGTTAGCAGGTCTGTGCAGTTAGTAGGTATGTGTAGTTAGTAGGGCTGTGTACTTTGTAGATCTGTGTAGTTAGCAGGTCTGTGTAGTTAGTAGATCTGTGTAGTTAGTAGATCTGTGTAGTTAGTAGGTATGTGTACTTTGTAGATCTGTGTAGTTAGCAGGTCTGTGTAGTTAGCAGGTCTGTGTAGTTAGTAAGTCTGTGTAGTTAGTAGATCTGTGTAGTTACTAGGTCTGTGTAATTAGTAGGTCTGTGTACTTAGCAGGTCAGGGTTAACAGGTCTGTGTACTTAGCAGGTCTGTGCAGTTAGTAGGGCTGTGTAGTTAGTAGGTCTGTGTAGTTAGAATACATGTGTAATTATCTGGTCTGTGTAGTTAGTAGGTCTGTGTGGTTAGCAGATCTGTGTAGTTAGTAGGTCTGTGTAGATAGCAGGTCTATGTAGTTAGTAGGTCTGTGTAGTTAGTAGGGATGTGTTGTTAGTAGGTATGTGTAGTTAGTAGGTCTGTGTAGTTAGCAGGTCTGTGTAGTTAGCAGGTCTGTGTAGTTAGTAGAACTTTGTAGTTAGTAGGTATGTGTAGTTAGTAGGTCTGTGGAGTTAGCAGGTCTCTCTAGTCAGTATGTCTTTGTAGTTAGTAGGTCTGTAAACGTAGCAGGTCTGTGTAGTTAGTAGGTCCGTGTAGTGAGCAGGTCTGTGTAGTTAGTAGGTCTGTAAACGTAGCAGGTTTGTGTAGTTAGTAGGTCTGTGTAGTTAGCAGATCTGTGTACTTAGTAGGTCTGTGTAGTTAGCAGGTCTGTGTAGTTAGTAGGTCTGTAAACGTAGCAGGTTTGTGTAGTTAGTAGGACTGTGTAGTTAGTAGATATGTGTAGTTAGTAGGTCTTTGTAGTTAGTTAGTTATGTGTAGTTTATAGTTCTGTGTAGTTAGTAGGTCTGTTTTGTTAGCAGGTCTGTGTAGTTAGCAGGTATGTGAAGTTATCAGGTCTGTGTAATTAGCAGGTATGTATAGTTAGCAGATTTGTGTAGTTAGTAGGTCTGTGAAGTTATCAGGTCTGTGTAATTAGCTGGTCTGTGTAGTTAGTAGGTTTGTGTAGTTAGTAGGTCCGTGTAGTTAGCAGGTCTGTGTAGTTAGCAGGTATGTGTAGTTAACAGGTCTGTGTAGTTAGCAAGTCTGTGTAGTTAGTATATATGTGTAGTTAGTAGGGCTGTTTAGTTAGTAGGTCTGTGTAATTAGTAGGTCTGTGTAGTTAGCAGTTCTCTGTAATTAGTAGGTCTGTGTAGTTAGTAGGTCTGTGTAGTTAGTAGTTATCTGTAGTTAGTAGATCTGTGTAGTTAGTAGGTCTGTGTAGTTAGTAGTTATCTGTAGTTAGTAGGTCTGTGTA
This sequence comes from Eledone cirrhosa, assembly GCA_964016885.1. Taxonomy (NCBI): domain Eukaryota; kingdom Metazoa; phylum Mollusca; class Cephalopoda; order Octopoda; family Eledonidae; genus Eledone; species Eledone cirrhosa. The sequence goes on along the minus strand of OZ024742.1, from coordinate 363,097,865 downwards.
GTTAGTAGATCTGTGTAGTTAGTAGTTATCTGTAGTTTGTAGGTCTGTATAGTTAGCAGATCTGTGTAGGTAGTAGGTACGTGTAATTATCCGGTCTGTGTAGTTAGTAGGTCTGTGTAGTTAGTAGATCTGTGTAGTTAGTAGGTCTGTCAAGTTAGTAGGTCTGTGTAGTTAGTAGGTCTGTGTAATTAGTAGGTCTGTGTAGTTAGCAGGTTAGTGTTAACACGTCTGTGTAGTTAGCAGGTTTGTGTAGTTAGCAGATCTGTGTAGTTAGTAGATCTATAATTAGTAGGTCTGTGTACTTAGCAGGTCAGTGTTAACACGTCTGTGTAGTTAGCACATCTGTGTAGTTAGCAGGCCTGTGTAGTTAGTAAGTCTGTGTAGTTAGTAGATCTGTGTAGTTAGTAGGTCTGTGTAGTTAGTAGGTCTGTGTAGTTAGTAGGTCTGTGTAATTAGAAGGGCTGTGTAGTTAGCAGGTCTGTGTTGTTAGGAGGTCTGTGTAGTTAGCAGGTCTGTGTAGTTAGTAGCTCTGTGTAGTTAGTAGATCTGTGTAGTTAGAAGGTCTGTGTAGTTAGCAGGTCTGTGTAGATAGTAGGTCTGTGTAGTTAGCAGAGATGTGAAGTTATCAGGTCCGTGTAGTTAGGTCTGTGTAGTTAGCAGGTCTGTGTAGGTAGTTGGTCTGTCAAGTTAGTAGCTCTGTGTAGTTAGCAGGTCTGTGTATTTAGCAGGTCTGTGTAGTTAGGAGATCTGAGTAGTTAGTAGGTCTGTGTAGTTTGTTGTACTCTGTAGTTAGCAGGTCTGTGTAGTTAGCAGGGCTGTGTAGTTAGCAGGTTTGTGTAGTTAGCAGGGCTGTGTAGTTAGCAGGTTTGTGTAGTTAGTAGGGCTGTGTAGTTAGTAGGTCTGTGTAATTAGTAGGTCTGTGTAGTTAGCAGGCCTGTGTAGTAAGTAAGTCTGTGTAAATAATAGCTCTGTGTATTTAGTAGGTCTGTGTAGTTAGCGGGTCTGTTTAGTTAGCAGGTCTGTGTAGTTAGTAGGTATGTGTAGTTAGCAGGTCTTTTTAGTTAGCAGGTCTGTGTAGTTAGTAGGTCTGTGTAGTTAGCAGGTCTGTGGAGTTAGTAGGTCCGTGCAGTTAGTAGTTATCTGTAGTTAGTATGTCTGTGTAGTTAGCAGGTCTATGTAGTTAGCAGGTCTGTGTAGTTAGCAGGTCTGTGTAGTTAGCAGGTCTGTGTAGTTTGTAGGTCTGTGTAGGTAGTAGATCTGTGTAGTTAGTAGATCTATGTAGTTAGCTGGTCTGTGTAATTAGTTGGTCTGTGTAGTTAGCAGGTCTGTGTAGTTTTCAGGTCTGTGTAGGTAGTAGGTACGTGTAATTAGTAGGTCTGTGTCGTTAGCAGGTCTCTGTAGTTAGTATGTCTTTGTAGTTAGTAGGTCTGTGTAGTTAGTAGATCTGTAAACTTAGCATGTCTGTGTAGTTAGCAGGTCTGTCAAGTTTATAGGTCTGTGTCGTTAGCAGATCTCTGTAGTTAGTAGGTCTGTGTAGTTAGCAGATCTGTGTAGTTAGTAGATCTGTGTAGTTAGTATGTCTGTGTATTTTATAGGTCTGTGTAGTTAATAGATCTGTGTACTTAGTAGGGCTGTGTAGTTAGCAGGTCGGTGTAGTTAGTAGGTATGTTTAGTTTGTAGGTCTGTGTACTTAGCAGCTCTGTGTAGTTAGCAGGTCTCTGTAGTTAGCAGGTCTGTGTAGTTAGTAGGTATGTGTAGTTAGTAGGTCTGTGTAGTTAGTAGATCTGTGTACTTTGTAGATCTATGTAGTTAGCAGGTCTGTGTAGTTAGTAGATCTGTGTAGTTATCAGGTATGTGAAGTTATCAGGTCTGTGTAGTTAGGAGGTCTGTGTAGTTAGTAGGTCTGTGTAGTTAGTAGGTCTATCAAGTTAGTTGGTCTGTGTAGTTAGCAGGTCTGTGTAGTTAGCAGGTCTGTGTAGTTAGCAGGTATGTGCAGTTAGTAGGTATGTGTAGTTAGTAGGGCTGTGTACTTTGTAGATCTGTGTAGTTAGCAGGTCTGTGTAGTTAGTAGATCTGTGTAGTTAGTAGATCTGTGTAGTTAGTAGGTATGTGTACTTTGTAGATCTGTGTAGTTAGCAGGTCTGTGTAGTTAGCAGGTCTGTGTAGTTAGTAAGTCTGTGTAGTTAGTAGATCTGTGTAGTTACTAGGTCTGTGTAATTAGTAGGTCTGTGTACTTAGCAGGTCAGGGTTAACAGGTCTGTGTACTTAGCAGGTCTGTGCAGTTAGTAGGGCTGTGTAGTTAGTAGATCTGTGTAGTTAGAATACATGTGTAATTATCTGGTCTGTGTAGTTAGTAGGTCTGTGTGGATAGCAGATCTGTGTAGTTAGTAGGTCTGTGTAGATAGCAGGTCTATGTAGTTAGTAGGTCTGTGTAGTTAGTAGGGATGTGTTGTTAGTAGGTATGTGTAGTTAGTAGGTCTGTGTAGTTAGCAGGTCTGTGTAGTTAGCAGGTCTGTGTAGTTAGTAGAACTTTGTAGTTAGTAGATCTATGTAGTTAGCTGGTCTGTGTAATTAGTTGGTCTGTGTAGTTAGCAGGTATGTGTAGTTTTCAGGTCTGTGTAGGTAGTAGGTACGTGTAATTAGTAGGTCTGTGTCGTTAGCAGGTCTCTGTAGTTAGTATGTCTTTGTAGTTAGTAGGTCTGTGTAGTTAGTAGATCTGTGTAGTTAGTAGGTCTGTGTAGTTAGCAGGTCTGTGTAGTTAGCAGATCTGTGTAGTTAGCGGGTCTGTGTAGTTAATAGATCTGTGTACTTAGTAGGTCTGTGTAGTTAGCAAGTCTGTGTAGTTAGTAGATCCGTGTAGGTGGTAGGTCTGTGTCGTTATCAGGTCTCTGTAGTTAGTATGTCTTTGTAGTTAGTAGGTCTGTGTAGTTAGTAGATCTGTAAACTTAGCATGTCTGTGTAGTTAGCAGGTCTGTCAAGTTTATAGGTCTATGTCGTTAGCAGGTCTCTGTAGTTAGTAGGTCTGTGTAGTTAGCAGATCTGTGTAGTTAGTAGATCTGTGTAGTTAGTATGTCTGTGTATTTTATAGGTCTGTGTAGTTAATAGATCTGTGTACTTAGTAGGTCTGTGTAGTTAGCAGGTCTGTGTACTTAGTAGATCTGTGTAGTTAGCAGGTCTGTGTAGTTAGTAGGTTTTTGTAGTTAGTAGGTCTGTGTAGTTAGCAGATATGTGTAGTTAGTATATATGTGTAGTTAGTAGGGCTGTGTAGTTAGTAGGTCTGTGTAATTTGTAGATCTGTGTAGTTAGCAGGTCCGTGTAGTTAGTAGGTCTGTGTAATTAGTAGGGCTGTGTAGTTAGCAGGTCTGTGTAGTTTGTAGGTCTGTGTATTTAGCAGGTCTGTGTAGTTAGCAGGACTGTGTAGTTAATAGGTCTGTGTAGTTAGTAGGTCTGTGTAGTTAGAAGATTTGAGTAGTTAGTAGGTCTGTGTAGTTAGTTGATCTGTGTAGTTAGTAGGTATGTGTAGTTTGTAGGTCTGTGTAGTTAGCAGGTCTGTGTAGTTAGCAGGTCTGTGTAGTTAGCAGGTCTGTGTAGTTAGTAGGTCTGTGTAGTTAGAAGGTCTGCGTAGTTAGTAGGTCTGTGTAGATAGTAGGTCTGTGTAGTTTTCCGATCTGTGTAGTTAGCAGGTATGTGAAGTTATCAGGTCTGTGTAGTTAGCAGGTCTGTGTAGTTAGCAGGTCTGTGTAGTTAGTAGGGCTGTGTAGTTAGTATGTCTGTGTAGTTAGCAGGTCTGTGTAGTTAGCAGGTCTGTGTAGTTACTATGTCTGTTTAGTTAGTAAATCTGTGTAGTTAGTAGGTCTGTGTAGTTACTAGGTCTGTGTAGTTAGTAGGTCTGTGTAGTTAGCAGTTCTGTGTAGTTACTAGGTCTGTGTAGTTAGCAGGTCTGTATTGTTAGTACGTCTGAGTAGTTAGTAGGTCTGTGTAGTTAGTAGATCTGTGTAGTTAGCAGGTCTGTGTAGTTAGGAGGTATGTGTAGTTACCAGATCTGTGTAGTAAGTAGGTCTGTCTAGTTAGTAGATCTGTGTAGTTAGCAGGTCTGTGTAGTTAGTAGGTCTGTGTAGTTAGTAGGACTGTGTAGTTAGCAGATATGTGTAGTTATCAGGTATGTGTAATTAACAGGTCTGTGTAGTTAGCAGGTCTGTGTAGTTAGCAGGCTTTTTTCCAGTTAGTAGATCTGTGTAGTTAGTAGGTCTGTGTAGTAAGTATATGTGTGTAGTTAGTAGGGTTGTGTAGTTAGTATGTCTGTGTAATTAGTAAGTCTGTGTATTTAGTAGATCTGTGTACTTAGTAGGTCTGTGTAGTTAGTAGGTTGTGTAATTAGTAGGTCTGTGTAGTTAGCAGGTCTGTGTAGTTAGGAGATCTGAGTAGTTAGTAGGTCTGTGTAGTTAGTTGATCTGTGTAGTTAGCAGGTATGTGAAGTTATCAGGTCTGTGTAGTTAGGAGGTCTGTGTAGTTAGTTGATCTGTGTAGTTATTGGTCTGTGTAGTTTGTCGGTCTGTGTAGTTAATAGATCTTTGTAGTTAGCAGTTCTGTCTAGTTAGTAGATCTGTGTAGTAAGTAGGTCTGTGTAGTTAGTAGACCTGTGTAGTTAGTAGGTCTGTGTAGTTTGTAGATCTGTGTATTTAGCAGGTCTGTGTAGTTAGTAGATCTGTGTAGTTAGCAGGTCTCTGTAGTTAGTAGATCTGTGTAGTTAGTAGGTCTTTGTAGTTTTCGGTCTGTGTAGTTAGCAGGTCTGTGTAGTTAGCAGGTCTGTGTAGTTAGCAGGTATGTGTAGTTAGTAGGTCTGTGTAGTTAGTAGGTCTGTGTAGTTAGCAGGTTCTGTAGTTATCATGTCTGTGTAGTTTACAAGTCTGGCTAGTTAGCAGTTCTGCGTAGTTAGCAGGTATGTGTAGTTAGCAGCTCTGTGTAGTTAGTAGGTATGTGTAGTTATCAGGTCTGTGTAGTTAGCAGCTCTGTGTAGTTAGTAGGTATGTGTAGTTAGCAGGTCTCTGTAGTTAGTAGGTCTGTATAGTTAGTATGTCTGTGTAGTTAGCAGGTCTGTGTAATTAGTAGGTGTGTGTAGTTAGTAGGTCTGTGTAGTTAGTAGGTCTGTGTAGTTTGTCGCTCTGTGTAGTTAGCAGGTCTGTGTAGTTAGCAGGTCTGTGTAATTAGTAGGTCTGTGTAGTTAGTAGGTCTGTGTAGTTCGTAGATCTGTGTAGTTAGCAGATCTGTGTAGTTAGCATGTCTGTGTAATTAGTGCGTCTGTGTAGTTAGCAGGTCTGTCTAGTTGGTAAGTCTGTGTAGTTAGTAGATCTGTGTAGTTAGTAGATTTGTGTAGTTAGTAAGTCTGTGTAATTAGTAGGTCTGTGTAGTTCGTAGATCTGTGTAGTTAGCTGGTCTGTGTAGTTAGTAGGTCTGTGTAGTTAGCCGATCTGTGTAGTTAGCAGGTCTGTGTAGTTAGTAGGTCTGTGTAGTTTGTAGTTCTGTGTAGTTAGCAGGTCTGTGTAGTTTGTAGTTCTGTGTAGTTAGCAGGTCTGTGTAGTTAGCATGTCTGTGTAGTTAGTAGGTATGTGTAGTTAGCAGGTCTGTGTAGTTAGTAGATCTGTGTAGTTAGTAGATCTGTATAGTTAGTAGGTCTGTGTAGTTAGCAGGTCTGTGTAGTTAGCAGGTGTGTCTAGTTAGTAGATCTGTGTAGTTAGTAGGTCTGTGTAGTTATCAGGTATGTGTAATTAACAGGTCTGTGTAGTTAGCAGGTCTGTGTAGTTAGCAGGTTTTTTTCCAGTTAGTACATCTGTGTAGTTAGTAGGTCTGTGTAGTTTGCCGATCTGTGTAGTTAGCAGGTATGTGTAGTTAGCAGGTCAGTGTTAACATGTCTGTGTAGTTAGAAGGTCTGTGTAGTTAGCAGGTCTGTCTAGTTGGTAAGTCTGTGTAGTTAGCAGGTCTGTGTAGTTAGCAGGTCTGTGTAGTTAGCCGATCTGTGTAGTTAGCAGGTATGTGAAGTTATCAGGTCTGTGTAGTGAGCAGGTCTGTGTAGTTAGTAGGTCTGTCAAGTTAGTAGGTCTGTGTAGTTAGCAGGTCTGTGTAGTTAGCAGGTCTGTGTAGTTAGCAGGTCTGTGTAGTTAGCAGGTCTGTGTAGTTACTATGTCTGTTTAGTTAGTAGATCTGTGGAGTTAGTAGGTCTGTGTAGTTAGTAGGTCTGTGTAGTTAGCAGGTTTGTGTAGTTACCAGATCTGTGTAGTAAGTAGGTCTGTCTAGTTAGTAGATCTGTGTAGTTAGCAGGTCTGTGTAGTTAGTAGGTCTGTGTAGTTAGTAGGACTGTGTAGTTAGCAGGACTGTGTAGTTATCAGGTATGTGTAATTAACAGGTCTGTGTAGTTAGCAGGTCTGTGTAGTTAGCAGGCTTTTTTCCAGTTAGTAGATCTGTGTAGTTAGTAGGGTTGTGTAGTTAGTATGTCTGTGTAATTAGTAAGTCTGTGTATTTAGTAGATCTGTGTAGTTAGTAGGTCTGTCTAGTTAGTATGTCTGTGTAGTTAGCAGGTCTGTGTAGTTAGCAGGTGTGTCTAGTTAGTAGATCTGTGTAGTTAGTAGGTCTGTGTAGTAAGTATATCTGTGTAGTTAGTAGGGCTGTGTAGTTAGTAGGTCTGTGTAATAAGTACGTCTTTGTATTTAGTAGATCTGTGTAGTTAGTAGGTCTGTGTAGTTTTCGGTCTGTGTAGTTAGCAGGTCTGTGTAGTTAGCAGGTCTGTGTAGTTAGCAGGTATGTGTAGTTAGTAGGTCTGTGTAGTTAGTAGGTCTGTGTAGTTAGCAGGTTCTGTAGTTATCAGGTCTGTGTAGTTTACAAGTCTGGCTAGTTAGCAGTTCTGCGTAGTTAGCAGGTATGTGTAGTTAGCAGCTCTGTGTAGTTAGTAGGTATGTGTAGTTATCAGGTCTGTGTAGTTAGCAGCTCTGTGTAGTTAGTAGGTATGTGTAGTTAGCAGGTCTCTGTAGTTAGTAGGTCTGTATAGTTAGTATGTCTGTGTAGTTAGCAGGTCTGTGTAATTAGTAGGTGTGTGTAGTTAGTAGGTCTGTGTAGTTAGTAGGTCTGTGTAGTTTGTCGCTCTGTGTAGTTAGCAGGTCTGTGTAGTTAGCAGCTCTGTGTAGTTAGCAGGTCTGTGTAATTAGTAGGTCTGTGTAGTTAGTAGGTCTGTGTAGTTCGTAGATCTGTGTAGTTAGCAGATCTGTGTAGTTAGCATGTCTGTGTAATTAGTGCGTCTGTGTAGTTAGCAGGTGTGTCTAGTTGGTAAGTCTGTGTAGTTAGTAGATCTGTGTAGTTAGTAGGTCTGTGTAGTTAGTAAGTCTGTGTAATTAGTAGGTCTGTGTAGTTCGTAGATCTGTGTAGTTAGCTGGTCTGTGTAGTTAGTAGGTCTGTGTAGTTAGCCGATCTGTGTAGTTAGCAGGTCTGTGTAGTTAGTAGGTCTGTCAAGTTAGTAGGTCTGTGTAGTTAGCAGGTCTGTATAGTTAGCATGTTTGTGTAGTTAGCAGGTCTGTGTAATTACTAGGTCTGTGTAATTACTAGGTCTGTGTAGTTAGCAGGTACGTGTAGTTAGCATGTCTGTGTAGTTAGTAGGTATGTGTAGTTAGCAGGTCTGTGTAGTTAGTAGATCTGTGTAGTTAGTAGATCTGTATAGTTAGTAGGTCTGTGTAGTTAGCAGGTCTGTGTAGTTAGTAGGTCTGTGTAGTTAGTAGGTCTGTGTAGTTAGCAGGTCTGTGTAGTTATCAGGTATGTGTAGTTAGTAGGTTGTGAAATTAGTAGGTCTGCGTAGTTAGCAGGTCTGTGTAGTTAGCAGGTGTGTCTAGTTAGTAGATCTGTGTAGTTAGTAGGTCTGTGTAGTAAGTATATCTGTGTAGTTAGCAGGGCTGTGTAGTTAGCAGGTCTGTGTAATAAGTACGTCTGTGTATTTAGTAGATTTGTGTAGTTAGTAGGTCTGTGTAGTTAGTAGGTTGTGTAATTAGTAGGTCTGTGTAGATAGCAGGTCTGTGTAGTTAGGAGATCTGAGCAGTAAGTAGGTCTGTGTAGTTAGATGATCTGTGTAGTTAGTAGGTCTATGTAGTTAGCAGGTCTGTGTAGTTAGGAGGTCTGTGTAGTTAGTAGGTCTGTGTAGTTAGCAGGTCTGTGTAGTTAGTAGGTCTGAGTAGTTAGTTGATCTGTGTAGTTATTGTTCTGTGTAGTTTGTCGGTCTGTGTAGTTAATAGATCTGTGTAGTTAGCAGGTCTGTGTAGTTAGTAGATCTGTGTAGTAAGTAGGTCTGTGTAGTTAGTAGCTCTGTGTAGTTAGTAGGTCTGTGTAGTTTGTAGATCTGTGTATTTAGCAGGTCTGTGTAGTTAGTAGATCTGTGTAGTTAGCAGGTCTGTGTAGTTAGTAGATCTGTGTAGTTAGCAGGTCTGTGTAGTTAGTAGATCTGTGTAGTTAGTAGGTCTTTGTAGTTCGTAGATCTGTGTAGTTAGCAGGTCTGTGTAGTTAGTAGATCTGTGTAGTTAGCAGGTCTGTGTAGTTTGTAGTTCTGTGTAGTTAGCAGGTCTGTGTAGTTAGCATGTCTGTGTAGTTAGTAGGTATGTGTAGTTAGCAGGTCTGTGTAGTTAGTAGATCTGTGTAGTTAGTAGGTCTGTCTAGTTAGTATGTCTGTGTAGTTAGCAGGTCTGTGTAGTTAGCAGGTGTGTCTAGTTAGTAGATCTGTGTAGTTAGTAGGTCTGTGTAGTAAGTATATCTGTGTAGTTAGTAGGGCTGTGTAGTTAGTAGGTCTGTGTAATAAGTACGTCTTTGTATTTAGTAGATCTATGTAGTTAGTAGGTCTGTGTAGTTTTCGGTCTGTGTAGTTAGCAGGTCTGTGTAGTTAGCAGGTCTGTGTAGTTAGCAGGTATGTGTAGTTAGTAGGTCTGTGTAGTTAGTAGGTCTGTGTAGTTAGCAGGTTCTGTAGTTATCAGGTCTGTGTAGTTTACAAGTCTGGCTAGTTAGCAGTTCTGCGTAGTTAGCAGGTATGTGTAGTTAGCAGCTCTGTGTAGTTAGTAGGTATGTGTAGTTATCAGGTCTGTGTAGTTAGCAGCTCTGTGTAGTTAGTAGGTATGTGTAGTTAGCAGGTCTCTGTAGTTAGTAGGTCTGTATAGTTAGTATGTCTGTGTAGTTAGCAGGTCTGTGTAATTAGTAGGTGTGTGTAGTTAGTAGGTCTGTGTAGTTAGTAGGTCTGTGTAGTTTGTCGCTCTTTGTAGTTAGCAGGTCTGTGTAGTTAGCAACTCTGTGTAGTTAGCAGGTCTGTGTAATTAGTAGGTCTGTGTAGTTAGTAGGTCTGTGTAGTTCGTAGATCTGTGTGGTTAGCAGATCTGTGTAGTTAGCATGTCTGTGTAATTAGTGCGTCTGTGTAGTTAGCAGGTCTGTCTAGTTGGTAAGTCTGTGTAGTTAGTAGATCTGTGTAGTTAGTAGATTTGTGTAGTTAGTAAGTCTGTGTAATTAGTAGGTCTGTGTAGTTCGTAGATCTGTGTAGTTAGCTGGTCTGTGTAGTTAGTAGGTCTGTGTAGTTAGCCGATCTGTGTAGTTAGCAGGTCTGTGTAGTTAGTAGGTCTGTGTAGTTTGTAGTTCTGTGTAGTTAGCAGGTCTGTGTAGTTTGTAGTTCTGTGTAGTTAGCAGGTCTGTGTAGTTAGCATGTCTGTGTAGTTAGTAGGTATGTGTAGTTAGCAGGTCTGTGTAGTTAGTAGATCTGTGTAGTTAGTAGGTCTGTATAGTTAGTAGGTCTTTGTAGTTAGCAGGTCTGTGTAGTTAGCAGGTCTGTGTAGTTAGCAGGTTTTTTTCCAGTTAGTACATCTGTGTAGTTAGTAGGTCTGTGTAGTTTGCCGATCTGTGTAGTTAGCAGGTATGTGTAGTTAGCAGCTCTGTGTAGTTAGTAGGTATGTGTAGTTAGCAAGTCTGTGTAGTTAGCAGATCTGTATAGCTAGCAGGTCTCTGCAGTTAGTAGGTCTGTATAGTTAGTAGGTCTGTGTACTTAGCAGGTCAGTGTTAACATGTCTGTGTAGTTAGAAGGTCTGTGTAGTTAGCAGGTCTGTCTAGTTGGTAAGTCTGTGTAGTTAGTAGATCTGTGTAGTTAGTAGGTCTGTGTAGTTAGTAAGTCTGTGTAATTAGTAGGTCTGTGTAGTTCGTAGATCTGTGTAGTTAGCAGGTCTGTGTAGTTAGCAGGTCTGTGTAGTTAGCCGATCTGTGTAGTTAGCAGGTATGTGAAGTTATCAGGTCTGTGTAGTGAGCAGGTCTGTGTAGTTAGTAGGTCTGTCAAGTTAGTAGGTCTGTGTAGTTAGCAGGTCTGTGTAGTTAGCAGGTCTGTGTAGTTAGCAGGTCTGTGTAGTTAGCAGGTCTGTGTAGTTACTATGTCTGTTTAGTTAGTAGATCTGTGTAGTTAGTAGGTCTGTGTAGTTACTAGGTCTGTGTAGTTAGTAGGTCTGTGTAGTTAGCAGGTTTGTGTAGTTACCAGATCTGTGTAGTAAGTAGGTCTGTCTAGTTAGTAGATCTGTGTAGTTAGCAGGTCTGTGAGGTTAGTAGGTCTGTGTAGTTAGTAGGACTGTGTAGTTAGCAGGACTGTGTAGTTATCAGGTATGTGTAATTAACAGGTCTGTGTAGTTAGCAGGTCTGTGTAGTTAGCAGGCTTTTTTCCAGTTAGTAGATCTGTGTAGTTAGTAGGGTTGTGTAGTTAGTATGTCTGTGTAATTAGTAAGTCTGTGTATTTAGTAGATCTGTGTACTTAGTAGGTCTGTGTAGTTAGTAGGTTGTGTAATTAGTAGGTCTGTGTAGTTAGCAGGTCTGTGTAGTTAGTTGATCTGTGTAGTTAGTAGGTCTGTGTAGTTAGCAGGTATGTGAAGTTATCAGGTCTGTGTAGTTAGGAGGTCTTTGTAGTTAGTAGGTCTGTGTAGTTAGCAGGTCTGTGTAGTTAGTAGGTCTGAGTAGTTAGTTGATCTGTGTAGTTATTGGTCTGTGTAGTTTGTCGGTCTGTGTAGTTAATAGATCTGTGTAGTTAGCAGGTCTGTGTAGTTAGTAGATCTGTGTAGTAAGTAGGTCTGTGTAGTTAGTAGATCCGTGTAGTTAGTAGGTCTGTGTAGTTTGTAGATCTGTGTATTTAGCAGGTCTGTGTAGTTAGTAGATCTGTGTAGTTAGCAGGTCTGTGTAGTTAGTAGATCTGTGTAGTTAGCAGGTCTGTGTAGTTTGTAGATCTGTGTAGTTAGTAGGTCTTTGTAGTTCGTAGATCTGTGTAGTTAGCAGGTCTGTGTAGTTAGTAGATCTGTGTAGTTAGCAGGTCTGTGTAGTTTGTAGTTCTGTGTAGATAGCAGGTCTGTGTAGTTAGCATGTCTGTGTAGTTAGTAGGTATGTGTAGTTAGCAGGTCTGTGTAGTTAGTAGATCTCTGTGGTTAGTAGGTCTGTCTAGTTAGTATGTCTGTGTAGTTAGCAGGTCTGTGTAGTTAGCAGGTGTGTCTAGTTAGTAGATCTGTGTAGTTAGTAGGTCTGTGTAGTAAGTATATCTGTGTAGTTAGTAGGGCTGTGTAGTTAGTAGGTCTGTGTAATAAGTACGTCTTTGTATTTAGTAGATCTGTGTAGTTAGTAGGTTTGTGTAGTTTTCGGTCTGTGTAGTTAGCAGGTCTGTGTAGTTAGCAGGTCTGTGTAGTTAGCAGGTATGTGTAGTTAGTAGCTCTGTGTAGTTAGTAGGTCTGTGTAGTTAGCAGGTTCTGTAGTTACCAGGTCTGTGTAGTTTACAAGTCTGGCTAGTTAGCAGTTCTGTGTAGTTAGCAGGTATGTGTAGTTAGCAGCTGTGTGTAGTTAGTAGGTATGTGTAGTTATCAGGTCTGTGTAGTTAGCAGCTCTGTGTAGTTAGTAGGTATGTGTAGTTAGCAGGTCTCTGTAGTTAGTAGGTCTGTATAGTTAGTATGTCTGTGTAGTTAGCAGGTCTGTGTAATTGGTAGGTGTGTGTAGTTAGTAGGTCTGTGTAGTTAGTAGGTCTGTGTAGTTTGTCGCTCTGTGTAGTTAGCAGGTCTGTGTAGTTAGCAGCTCTGTGTAGTTAGCAGGTCTGTGTAATTAGTAGGTCTGTGTAGTTCGTAGATCTGTGTAGTTAGCAGATCTGTGTAGTTAGCATGTCTGTGTAATTAGTGCGTCTGTGTAGTTAGCAGGTCTGTCTAGTTGGTAAGTCTGTGTAGTTAGTAGATCTGTGTAGTTAGTAGGCCTGTGTAGTTAGTAAGTCTGTGTAATTAGTAGTTCCGTGTAGTTCGTAGATCTATGTAGTTAGCTGGTCTGTGTAGTTAGTAGGTCTGTGTAGTTAGCCGATCTGTGTAGTTAGCAGGTCTGTGTAGTTAGTAGGTCTGTCAAGTTAGTAGGTCTGTGTAGTTAGCAGGTCTGTATAGTTAGCATGTTTGTGTAGTTAGCAGGTCTGTGTAATTACTAGGTCTGTGTAATTACTAGGTCTGTGTAGTTAGCAGGTACGTGTAGTTAGCATGTCTGTATAGTTAGTAGGTATGTGTAGTTAGCAGGTCTGTGTAGTTAGTAGATCTGTGTAGTTAGTAGATCTGTATAGTTAGTAGGTCTGTGTAGTTAGCAGGTCTGTGTAGTTAGTAGGTCTGTGTAGTTAGTAGGTCTGTGTAGTTAGCAGGTCTGTGTAGTTATCAGGTATGTGTAGTTAGTAGGTTGTGAAATTAGTAGGTCTGCGTAGTTAGCAGGTCTGTGTAGTTAGCAGGTGTGTCTAGTTAGTAGATCTGTGTAGTTAGTAGGTCTGTGTAGTAAGTATATCTGTGTAGTTAGTAGGGCTGTGTAGTTAGCAGGTCTGTGTAATAAGTACGTCTGTGTATTTAGTAGATTTGTGTAGTTAGTAGGTCTGTGTAGTTAGTAGGTTGTGTAATTAGTAGGTCTGTGTAGATAGCAGGTCTGTGTAGTTAGGAGATCTGAGCAGTAAGTAGGTCTGTGTAGTTAGATGATCTGTGTAGTTAGTAGGTCTATGTAGTTAGCAGGTCTGTGTAGTTAGGAGGTCTGTGTAGTTAGGAGGTCTGTGTAGTTAGTAGGTCTGTGTAGTTAGCAGGTCTGTGTAGTTAGTAGGTCTGAGTAGTTAGTTGATCTGTGTAGTTATTGTTCTGTGTAGTTTGTCGGTCTGTGTAGTTAATAGATCTGTGTAGTTAGCAGGTCTGTGTAGTTAGTAGATCTGTGTAGTAAGTAGGTCTGTGTAGTTAGTAGATCTGTGTAGTTAGTAGGTCTGTGTAGATTGTAGATCTGTGTATTTAGCAGGTCTGTGTAGTTAGTAGATCTGTGTAGTTAGCAGGTCTGTGTAGTTAGTAGATCTGTGTAGTTAGCAGGTCTGTGTAGTTTGTAGTTCTGTGTAGTTAGCAGGTCTGTGTAGTTAGCATGTCTGTGTAGTTAGTAGGTATGTGTAGTTAGCAGGTCTGTGTAGTTAGTAGATCTGTGTAGTTAGTAGGTCTGTCTAGTTAGTATGTCTGTGTAGTTAGCAGGTCTGTGTAGTTAGCAGGTGTGTCTAGTTAGTAGATCTGTGTAGTTAGTAGGTCTGTGTAGTAAGTATATCTGTGTAGTTAGTAGGGCTGTGTAGTTAGTAGGTCTGTGTAATAAGTACGTCTTTGTATTTAGTAGATCTGTGTAGTTAGTAGGTCTGTGTAGTTTTCGGTCTGTGTAGTTAGCAGGTCTGTGTAGTTAGCAGGTCTGTGTAGTTAGCAGGTATGTGTAGTTAGTAGGTCTGTGTAGTTAGTAGGTCTGTGTAGTTAGCAGGTTCTGTAGTTATCAGGTCTGTGTAGTTTACAAGTCTGGCTAGTTAGCAGTTCTGCGTAGTTAGCAGGTATGTGTAGTTAGCAGCTCTGTGTAGTTAGTAGGTATGTGTAGTTATCAGGTCTGTGTAGTTAGCAGCTCTGTGTAGTTAGTAGGTATGTGTAGTTAGCAGGTCTCTGTAGTTAGTAGGTCTGTATAGTTAGTATGTCTGTGTAGTTAGCAGGTCTGTGTAATTAGTAGGTGTGTGTAGTTAGTAGGTCTGTGTAGTTAGGAAGGTCTGTGTAGTTTGTCGCTCTGTGTAGTTAGCAGGTCTGTGTAGTTAGCAGCTCTGTGTAGTTAGCATGTCTGTGTAATTAGTAGGTCTGTGTAGTTAGTAGGTCTGTGTAGTTCGTAGATCTGTGTAGTTAGCAGATCTGTGTAGTTAGCATGTCTGTGTAATTAGTGCGTCTGTGTAGTTAGCAGGTCTGTCTAGTTGGTAAGTCTGTGTAGTTAGTAGATCTGTGTAGTTAGTAGATTTGTGTAGTTAGTAAGTCTGTGTAATTAGTAGGTCTGTGTAGTTCGTAGATCTGTGTAGTTAGCTGGTCTGTGTAGTTAGTAGGTCTGTGTAGTTAGCCGATCTGTGTAGTTAGCAGGTCTGTGTAGTTAGTAGGTCTGTCAAGTTAGTAGGTCTGTGTAGTTAGCAGGTCTGTATAGTTAGCATGTTTGTGTAGTTAGCAGGTCTGTGTAATTACTAGGTCTGTGTAATTACTAGGTCTGTGTAGTTAGCAGGTACGTGTAGTTAGCATGTCTGTGTAGTTAGTAGGTATGTGTAGTTAGCAGGTCTGTGTAGTTAGTAGATCTGTGTAGTTAGTAGATCTGTATAGTTAGTAGGTCTGTGTAGTTAGCAGGTCTGTGTAGTTAGTAGGTCTGTGTAGTTAGTAGGTCTGTGTAGTTAGCAGGTCTGTGTAGTTATCAGGTATGTGTAGTTAGTAGGTTGTGAAATTAGTAGGTCTGCATAGTTAGCAGGTCTGTGTAGTTAGCAGGTGTGTCTATTTAGTAGATCTGTGTAGTTAGTAGGTCTGTGTAGTAAGTATATCTGTGTAGTTAGTAGGGCTGAGTAGTTAGCAGGTCTGTGTAATAAGTACGTCTGTGTATTTAGTAGATTTGTGTAGTTAGTAGGTCTGTGTAGTTAGTAGGTTGTGTAATTAGTAGGTCTGTGTAGATAGCAGGACTGTGTAGTTAGGAGATCTGAGCAGTTAGTAGGTCTGTGTAGTTAGTTGATCTGTGTAGTTAGTAGGTCTATGTAGTTAGCAGGTCTGTGTAGTTAGCAGGTCTGTGTAGTTAGGAGGTCTGTGTAGTTAGTAGGTCTGTGTAGTTAGCAGGTCTGTGTAGTTAGTAGGTCTGAGTAGTTAGTTGATCTGTGTAGTTATTGGTCTGTGTAGTTTGTCGGTCTGTGTAGTTAATAGATCTGTGTAGTTAGCAGGTCTGTGTAGTTAGTAGATCTGTGTAGTAAGTAGGTCTGTGTAGTTAGTAGATCTGTGTAGTTAGTAGGTCTGTGTAGTTTGTAGATCTGTGTATTTAGCAGGTCTGTGTAGTTAGTAGATCTGTGTAGTTAGCAGGTCTGTGTAGTTAGTAGATCTGTGTAGTTAGCAGGTCTGTGTAGTTAGTAGATCTGTGTAGTTAGTAGGTCTTTGTAGTTCGTAGATCTGTGTAGTTAGCAGGTCTGTGTAGTTAGTAGATCTGTGTAGTTAGCAGGTCTGTGTAGTTTGTAGTTCTGTGTAGTTAGCAGGTCTGTGTAGTTAGCATGTCTGTGTAGTTAGTAGGTATGTGTAGTTAGCAGGTCTGTGTAGTTAGTAGATCTGTGTAGTTAGTAGGTCTGTCTAGTTAGTATGTCTGTGTAGTTAGCAGGTCTGTGTAGTTAGCAGGTGTGTCTAGTTAGTAGATCTGTGTAGTTAGTAGGTCTGTGTAGTAAGTATATCTGTGTAGTTAGTAGGGCTGTGTAGTTAGTAGGTCTGTGTAATAAGTACGTCTTTGTATTTAGTACATCTGTGTAGTTAGTAGGTCTGTGTAGTTTTCTGTCTGTGTAATTAGCAGGTCTGTGTAGTTAGCAGGTCTGTGTAGTTAGCAGGTATGTGAAGTTAGTAGGTCTGTGTAGTTAGTAGGTCTGTGTAGTTAGCAGGATCTGTAGTTATCAGGTCTGTGTAGTTTACAAGTCTGGCTAGTTAGCAGTTCTGTGTAGTTACCAGGTATGTGTAGTTAGCAGCTCTGTGTAGTTAGTAGGTATGTGTAGTTATCAGGTCTGTGTAGTTAGCAGCTCTGTGTAGTTAGTAGGTATGTGTAGTTTGTCGCTCTGTGTAGTTAGCAGGTCTGTGTAGTTAGCAGCTCTGTGTAGTTAGCAGGTCTGTGTAATTAGTAGGTCTGTGTAGTTAGTAGGTCTGTGTAGTTCGTAGATCTGTGTAGTTAGCAGATCTGTGTAGTTAGCATGTCTGTGTAATTAGTGCGTCTGTGTAGTTAGCAGGTCTGTCTAGTTGGTAAGTCTGTGTAGTTAGTAGATCTGTGTAGTTAGTAGGTCTGTGTAGTTAGTAAGTCTGTGTAATTAGTAGGTCTGTGTAGTTCGTAGATCTGTGTAGTTAGCTGGTCTGTGTAGTTAGTAGGTCTGTGTAGTTAGCCGATCTGTGTAGTTAGCAGGTCTGTGTAGTTAGTAGGTCTGTCAAGTTAGTAGGTCTGTGTAGTTAGCAGGTCTGTATAGTTAGCATGTTTGTGTAGTTAGCAGGTCTGTGTAATTACTAGGTCTGTGTAATTACTAGGTCTGTGTAGTTAGCAGGTACGTGTAGTTAGCATTTCTGTGTAGTTAGTAGGTATGTGTAGTTAGCAGGTCTGTGTAGTTAGTAGATCTGTGTAGTTAGTAGATCTGTATAGTTAGTAGGTCTGTGTAGTTAGCAGGTCTGTGTAGTTAGTAGGTCTGTGTAGTTATTAGGTCTGTGTAGTTAGCAGGTCTGTGTAGTTCTCAGGTATGTGTAGTTAGTAGGTTGTGAAATTAGTAGGTCTGCGTAGTTAGCAGGTCTGTGTAGTTAGCAGTTGTGTCTACTTAGTATATCTGTGTAGTTAGTAGGGCTGTGTAGTTAGCAGGTCTGTGTAATAAGTACGTCTGTGTATTTAGTAGATTTGTGTAGTTAGTAGGTCTGTGTAGTTAGTAGGTTGTGTAATTAGTAGGTCTGTGTAGATAGCAGGTCTGTGTAGTTAGGAGATCTGAGCGGTTAGTAGGTCTGTGTAGTTAGTTGATCTGTGTAGTTAGTAGGTCTATGTAGTTAGCAGGTCTGTGTAGTTAGCAGGTCTGTGTAGTTAGTAGGTCTGTGTACTTAGTAGGTCTGTGTAGTTAGCAGGTTCTGTAGTTACCATGTCTGTGTAGTTTACAAGTCTGTCTAGTTAGGTAGGTCTGTGTAGTTAGCAGGTATGTGTAGTTAGCAGCTCTGTGTAGTTAGTAGGTATGTGTAGTTAGCAGGTCTGTGTAGTTAGTAGATCTGTGTAGTTAGTAGATCTGTATAGTTAGTAGGTCTGTGTAGTTATCAGGTATGTGTAGTTAGCAGGTGTGTCTAGTTAGTAGATCTGTGTAGTTAGTAGGTCTGTGTAGTAAGTAGGTTGTGTAATTAGTAGGTCTGTGTAGTTCGTAGATCTGTGTAGTTAGCAGGTCTGTGTAGTTAGCAGGTCTGTGTAGTTAGCAGGTCTGTGTAGTGTGTAGGTCTGTGTAGTTAGCAGGTCTGTGTAATTAGTAAGTCTGTGTATTTAGTAGATCTGTGTAGTTAGTAGGTCTGTGTAGTTAGTAGGTTGTGTAATTAGTAGGTCTGTGTAGTTAGCAGGTCTGTGTAATTAGGAGATCTGAGTAGTTAGTAGCTCTGTGTAGTTAGTTGATTTGTGTAGTTAGTAGGTCTGTGTAGTTTGTCGGTCTGTGTAGTTTGTCGGTCTGTGTAGTTAGCAGGTTTGTGTAGTTAGGAGGTCTGTGTAGTTAGTAGGTCTGTGTAGTTAGTAGGTCTGTGTAGTTAGCAGGTTCTGTAGTTACCAGGTCTGTGTAGTTTACAAGTCTGTCTAGTTAGCAGGTCTATGTAGTTAGCAGCTCTGTGTAGTTAGTAGTTCTGTGTAGTTAGTAGGTCTGTGTAGTTAGCAGATCTGTGCAGTTAGCAGATCTGTGTAGTTGGCAGATCTCTGCAGTTAGTAGGTCTCTGTAGTTAGCAGGACTGTGTAGTTAGCAGGTTTTTGTAGTTAGTATGTCTGTTTAGTTAGTAGATCTGTGTAGTTAGTAGGTCTGTGTAGTTACTAGGCCTGTGTAGTTAGTAGGTCTCTATAGTTAACAGGTCTGTGTAGTTAGCAGGTCTGTGTAGTGTGTAGGTCTGTGTAGGTAGCAGGTCTGTGTAATTAGTAAGTCTGTGTATTTAGTAGATCTGTGTAGTTAGCAGGTCTGTGTAGTTAGCAGGTCTGTGTAGTTAATAGGTCTGTGTAGTTAGCAGGTCTGTGTAGTTAGTATGTCTGTTTAGTTAGTAGATCTGTGTAGTTAGTAGATCTGTGTAGTTAGTAGGTCTGTGTAGTTAGTAGGTCTGTGTAGTTAGCAGGTTCTGTAGTTACCAGCTCTGTGTAGTTAGCAGGTCTGTGTAGTTAGTAGTTCTGTGTAGTTACCAGGTCAGTGTTAACACGTCTGTGTAGTTAGAAGGTCTCTGTAGTTAGTAGGTCTGTATAGTTAGTAGGTCTGTGTAGTTAGTAGGTCTGTGTAGTTAGCAGGTTCTGTAGTTACCAGCTCTGTGTAGTTAGCAGGTCTGTGTAGTTAGTAGTTATGTGTAGTTAGCAGATCTGTGCAGTTAGCAGATCTGTGTAGTTGGCAGATCTCTGCAGTTAGTAGGTCTCTGTAGTTAGCAGGACTGTGTAGGTAGCAGGACTGTGTAGTTAGCAGGTCTTTGTAGTTAGTATGTCTGTTTAGTTAGTAGATCTGTGTAGTTAGTAGGTCTGTGTAGTTACTAGGCCTGTGTAGTTAGTAGGTCTCTATAGTTAACAGGTCTGTGTAGTTAGCAGTTCTGTGTAGTTAGTATGTCTGTTTAGTTAGTAGATCTGTGTAGTTACTAGGCCTGGGTAGTTAGTAGGTCTGTGTAGTTAGCAGGTCTGTATTGTTAGTAGGTCAGAGTAGTTAGTAGGTCTGTGTAGTTAGTAGATCTGTGTAGTTAGTAGGTCTGTGTAGTTAGTAGGTCTGTGTAGTTAGCAGGTATGTGTAGTTAGCAGCTCTGTGTAGTTAGTAGGTATGTGTAGTTAGCGGGTCTGTGTAGTTAGTAGATCTGTGTAGTTAGTAGATCTGTATAGCTAGCAGGTCTCTGTAGTTAGTAGGTCTGTATAGTTAGTAGGTCTGTGTGGTTAGCAGGTCTGTGTAGTTAGAAGGTCTGTGTAGTTAGCAGGACTGCGTAGGTAGCAGGTCTGTGTAGTTACCAGGTTAGTGTTAACACGTCTGTGTAGTTAGAAGGTCTGTGTAGTTAGCAGGTCTGTCTAGTTGGTAAGTCTGTGTAGTTAGTAGGTCTGTGTAGTTAGTAAGTCTGTGTAATTAGTAGGTCTGTGTAGTTCGTAGATCCGTGTAGTTAGCTGGTCTGTGTAGTTAGCAGATCTGTGTAGTTAGTAGGTCTGTGTAGTTAGCCGATCTGTGTAGTTAGCAGGTATGTGAAGTTATCAGGTCTGTGTAGTTAGCAGGTCTGTGTAGGTAGTATGTCTGTGTAGTTACTATATCTGTTTAGTTAGTAGATCTGTGTAGTTAGTAGGTCTGTGTAGTTAGTAGATCTGTGTAGTTTGTAGATCTGTATAGTTAGTAGGTCTGTGTAGTTAGCAGGTCTGTGTAGTTAGTAGGTCTGTGTAGTTAGTAGGTCTGTGTAGTTATCAGGTATGTGTAGTTAGTAGGTTGTGAAATTAGTAGGTCTGCGTAGTTAGCAGGTCTGTGTAGTTAGGAGGTGTGTCTAGTTAGTAGATCTGTGTAGTTAGTAGGTCTGTGTAGTAAGTATATCTGTGTAGTTAGTAGGGCTGTGTAGTTAGCAGGTCTGTGTAGTAAGTACGTCTGTGTATTTAGTAGGTCTGTGTAGCTAGTAGGTTGTGTAATTAGTAGGTCTGTGTAGTTAGTTGATCTGTGTAGTTAGTAGGTCTGTGTAGTTTTCGGTCTGTGTAGTTAACAGGTCTGTGTAGTTAGTAGGTCTGTGTAGTTAGTAGATCTGTGTAGTTAGCAGGTCTGTGTAGTTATCAGGTATGTGTAGTTAGTAGGTCTGTGTACTGAGTAGGTCTGTGTAGTTAGCAGGTTCTGTAGTTACCAGGTCTGTGTAGTTTACAAGTCTGTCTAGTTAGCAGGTCTGTGTAGTTAGCAGGTATGTGTAGTTAGCAGCTCTGTGTAGTTAGTAGATCTGTGTAGTTAGTAGATCTGTAGAGTTAGTAGGTCTGTGTAGTTAGCAGCTCTGTGTAGTTAGTAGGTCTGTGTAGTTAGTAGGTCTGTATAGTTAGTAGGTCTGTGTAGTTAGCATGTCTGTGTAATTAGTGCGTCTGTGTAGTTAGCAGGTCTGTGTAGTTATCAGGTATGTGTAGTTAGTAGATTGTGAAATTAGTAGGTCTGTGTAGTTAGCAGGTCTGTGTAGTTAGCAGGTGTGTCTAGTTAGTAGATTTGTGTAGTTAGTAGGTATGTGTAGTTAGTAGGTTGTGTAATTAGTAGGTCTGTGTAGATAGCAGGTCTGTGTAGTTAGTAGGTATGTGTAGTTAGTAGGTCTGTGTAGTTAGTAGGTCTGTGTAGTTAGCAGGTCTGTGTAGTTATCAGGTATGTGTAGTTAGCAGGTGTGTCTAGTTAGTAGATCTGTGTATTTAGTAGGTATGTGTAGTTAGTAGGTTGTGTAATTAGTAGGTCTGTGTAGTTCGTAGATCTGTGTAGTTAGCAGGTCTGTGTAGTTAGCAGGTCTAGGTAGTTAGCAGGTCTGTGTAGTGTGTAGGTCTGTGTAGTTAGCAGGTCTGTGTAATTAGTAAGTCTGTGTATTTAGTAGATCTGTGTAGTTAGTAGGTCTGTGTAGTTAGTAGGTTGTGAAATTAGTAGGTCTGTGTAGTTAGCAGGTCTGTGTAATTAGGAGATCTGAGTAGTTAGTAGCTCTGTGTAGTTAGTTGATCTGTGTAGTTAGTAGGTCTGTGTAGTTTGTCGGTCTGTGTAGTTAGCAGGTTTGTGTAGTTAGGAGGTCTGTGTAGTTAGTAGGTCTGTGTAGTTAGTAGGTCTGTGTAGTTAGCAGGTTCTGTAGTTACCAGGTCTGTGTAGTTTACAAGTCTGTCTAGTTAGCAGGTCTATGTAGTTAACAGGTCTGTGTAGTTAGTAGTTCTGTGTAGTTAGTAGGTCTGTGTAGTTAGCAGATCTGTGCAGTGAGCAGATCTGTGTAGTTGGCAGATCTCTGCAGTTAGTAGATCTCTGTAGTTAGCAGGACTGTGTAGTTAGCAGGTTTTGTAATTAGTATGTCTGTTTAGTTAGTAGATCTGTGTAGTTAGTAGGTCTGTGTAGTTACTAGGCCTGTGTAGTTAGTAGGTCTCTATAGTTAACAGGTCTGTGTAGTTAGCAGGTCTGTGTAGTGTGTAGGTCTGTGTAGTTAGCAGGTCTGTGTAATTAGTAAGTCTGTGTATTTAGTAGATCTGTGTAGTTAGCAGGTCTGTGTAGTTAGCAGGTCTGTGTAGTTAATAGGTCTGTGTAGTTAGTAGGTCTGTGTAGTTAGTAGGTCTGTGTAGTTAGCAGGTTCTGTAGTTATCAGCTCTGTGTAGTTAGCAGGTCTGTGTAGTTAGTAGTTCTGTGTAGTTAACAGGTCTGTGTAGTTAGCAGGTCTGTGTAGTTAGTATGTCTGTTTAGTTAGTAGATCTGTGTAGTTACTAGGCCTGGGTAGTTAGTAGGTCTGTGTAGTTAGCAGGTCTGTATTGTTAGTAGGTCAGAGTAGTTAGTAGGTCTGTGTAGTTAGTAGATCTGTGTAGTTAGTAGGTCTGTGTAGTTAGTAGGTCTGTGTAGTTAGCAGGTATGTGTAGTTAGCAGCTCTGTGTAGTTAGTAGGTATGTGTAGTTAGTGGGTCTGTGTAGTTAGTAGATCTGTGTAGTTAGTAGATCTGTATAGCTAGCAGGTCTCTGTAGTTAGTAGGTCTGTATAGTTAGTAGGTCTGTGTGGTTAGCAGGTCTGTGTAGTTAGTAGGTCTGTGTAGTTAGCAGGACTGTGTAGGTAGCAGGTCTGTGTAGTTACCAGGTCAGTGTTAACACGTCTGTGTAGTTAGAAGGTCTCTGTAGTTAGTAGGTCTGTATAGTTAGTAGGTCTGTGTAGGTAGTGCGTCTGTGTACTTAGCAGGTCAGTGTTAACACGTCTGTGTAGTTAGAAGGTCTGTGTAGTTAGCAGGTCTGTCTAGTTGGTAAGTCTGTGTAGTTAGTAGGTCTGTGTAGTTAGTAGGTCTGTGTAGTTAGTAAGTCTGTGTAATTAGTAGGTCTGTGTAGTTCGTAGATCTGTGTAGTTAGCTGGTCTGTGTAGTTAGCAGGTCTGTGTAGTTAGTAGGTCTGTGTAGTTAGCCGATCTGTGTAGTTAGCAGGTATGTGAAGTTATCAGGTCTGTGTAGTTAGCAGGTCTGTGTAGTTAGTAGGTCTGTGTAGTTACTATATCTGATTAGTTAGTAGATCTGTGTAGTTAGCAGGTCTGTGTAGTTAGTAGGTCTGTGTAGTTAGTAGGTCTGTGTAGTTAGCAGGTCTGTGTAGTTAGCAGGTCTGTGTAGTTAGCAAGTAAGTGTAGTTAGCAGCTCTGTGTAGTTAGTAGGTCTGTGTAGTTAGCAGGTATGTGTAGTTAGCAGGTCTGTGTAGTTAGCATGTCTGTGTAGTTAGCAAGTAAGTGTAGTTAGCAGCTCTGTGTAGTTAGTAGGTCTGTGTAGTTAGCAGGTATGTGTAGTTAGCAGCTCTGTGTAGTTAGTAGGTCTGTGTAGTTAGTAGGTCTGTGTAGTTAGCAGGTCTGTGTAGTTAGCAGGTCTGTGTAGTTAGCAGCTCTGTGTAGTTAGTAGGTCTGTGTAGTTAGCAGGTCTGTGTAGTTAGCAGGTATGTGTAGTTAGCAGCTCTGTGTAGTTAGTAGGTCTGTGTAGTTAGCAGGTATGTGTAGTTAGCAGGTCTGTGTAGTTAGTAGGTCTGTGTAGTTAGTAAGTCTGTGTAGTTAGTAGATCTGTGTATTTAGTAGGTCTGTGTTGTTACTAGGTCTGTGTAGTTAGCAGGTCTGTCTAATTAGTAGGTTTTCTGTAGTTAGTAGGTCTGTGTAGTTAGTAGGTCTGTGTAGTTAGTAGGTCTGTGTAGTTAGTAGGTCTGTGTAGTTAGCAGATCTGTCTAGTTAGCAGTTCTGTGTAGTTAGCAGGTCTGTGTAGTTAGTAGGTCTGAGTAGTTAGTAGATCTGTGTAGTTAGTAGGTCTGTGTAGTTAGTAGGTCTGAGTAGTTAGTAGGTCTGTGTAGTTAGTAGGTCTGTGTAGTTAGTAGGTCTGAGTAGTTACTAGGTCTGTGTAGTTAGTAGGTCTGTGTAGTTAGTAGGTATGTGTAGTTAGCAGCTCTGTGTAGTTAGTAGATCTGTGTAGTTAGTAGGTCTGAGTAGTTAGTAGGTCTGTGTAGTTAGTAGGTCTGTGTAGTTAGTAGGTCTGAGTAGTTAGTAGGTCTGTGTAGTTAGTAGGTCTGTGTAGTTAGTAGGTCTGTGTAGTTAGCAGATCTCTGCAGTTAGTAGGTCTGTGTAGTTAGCAGGACTGTGTAGTTAGCAGGTCTGTGTAGTTAGTAGTTCTGTGTAGTTAGTAGGTCTGTGTAGTTAGCAGGTTGTTAGCAGGTCTGTGTAGTTAGCAGGTCTGTGTAGTTAGCAGGTCTGTGTAGTTAGCAGGTCTGTGTAGTTAGTAGGTATGTGAAGTTATCAGGTCTGTGTAGTTAGGAGGTTTGTGTAGTTAGTAGGTCTGTCTAGTTAGTAGGTCTGTGTAGTTAGCAGGTCTGTGTAGTTACTATGTCTGTGTAGTTAGTAGGTCTGTGTAGATAGCAGATCTGTGTAGTTAGCAGGTCTGTGTAGTTAGCAGGTCTGTGTAGTTAGTAGATCTGTGTAGTTAGTAGGTCTGTGTAGTAAGTATATCTGTGTAGTTAGTAGGTCTGTATAGTTAGTAGGTCTGTTTAGTTAGCAGGTCTGTGTAGTTAATAGATCTGTGTAGTTAGTAGGTCTCTGTAGTTAGTAGGTCTGTGTAGTTAGCAAGTAAGTGTAGTTAGCAGGTCTGTGTAGTTAGCAGGTCTGTGTAGTTAGCATGTAAGTGTAGTTAGCAGCTCTGTGTAGTTAGTAGGTCTGTGTAGTTAGCAGGTATGTGTAGTTAGCAGGTCTGTGTAGTTAGCAGGTCTGTGTAGTTAGCAAGTAAGTGTAGTTAGCAGCTCTGTGTAGTCAGTAGGTCTGTGTAGTTAGCAGGTATGTGTAGTTAGCAGCTCTGTGTAGTTGGTAGTTCTGTGTAGTTAGTAGGTCTGTGTAGTTAGCAGGTTGTTAGCAGGTCTGTGTAGTTAGCAGGTCTGTGTAGTTAGTATGTCTGTTTAGTTAGTAGATCTGTGTAGTTAGTAGGACTGTGTAGTTACTAGGTCTGTGTAGTTAGTAGGTCTGTGTAGTTAGCAGGTCTGTGTAGTTAGCAGGTCTTTGTAGTTAGTAGGTCTGTGTAGTTAGTAGGTATGTGAAGTTATCAGGTCTGTGTAGTTAGGAGGTCTGTGTAGTTAGTAGGTCTGTCTAGTTAGTAGGTCTGTGTAGTTAGCAGGTCTGTGTAGTTACTAGGTCTGTGTAGTTAGTAGGTCTGTGTAGATAGCAGATCTGTGTAGTTAGCAGGTCTGTGTAGTTAGCAGGTCTGTGTAGTTAGTAGATCTGTGTAGTTAGTAGGTCTGTGTAGTAAGTATATCTGTGTAGTTAGTAGCTCTGTATAGTTAGTAGGTCTGTTTACTTAGCAGGTCTGCGTAGTTAGTAGGTCAGTGTAGTTAGTAGGTCTGTGTAGTTAGTAGATCTGTGTAGTTAGCATGTCTGTGTAGTTAGCAGGTCTGTGTAGTTAGCAAGTAAGTGTAGTTAGCAGCTCTGTGTAGTTAGTAGGTCTGTGTAGTTAGCAGGTATGTGTAGTTAGCAGCTCTGTGTAGTTAGTAGGTCTGTGTAGTTAGTAGGTCTGTGTAGTTAGCAGGTCTGTGTAGTTAGCAGGTCTGTGTAGTTAGCAGCTCTGTGTAGTTAGTAGGTCTGTGTAGTTAGCATGTCCGTGTAGTTAGCAGGTATGTGTAGTTAGCAGCTCTGTGTAGTTAGTAGGTCTGTGTAGTTAGCAGGTATATGTAGTTAGCAGGTCTGTGTAGTTAGTAGGTCTGTGTAGTTAGTAAGTCTGTGTAGTTAGTAGATCTGTGTATTTAGTAGGTCTGTGTTGTTACTAGGTCTGTGTAGTTAGCAGGTCTGTCTAATTAGTAGGTTTTCTGTAGTTAGTAGGTCTGTGTAGTTAGTAGGTCTGTGTAGTTAGTAGGTCTGTGTAGTTAGTAGGTCTGTGTAGTTAGCAGATCTGTGTAGTTAGCAGGTCTGTGTAGTTAGCAGATCTGTCTAGTTAGCAGGTCTGGGTAGTTAGCATGTCTGTCTAGTTAGTATGTCTGCGTAGTTAGCAGTTCTGTGTAGTTAGCAGGTCTGTGTAGTTAGTAGGTCTGAGTAGTTAGTAGATCTGTGTAGTTAGTAGGTCTGTGTAGTTAGTAGGTCTGAGTAGTTAGTAGGTCTGTGTAGTTAGTAGGTCTGTGTAGTTAGTAGGTCTGAGTATTTACTAGGTCTGTGTAGTTAGTAAGTCTGTGTAGTTAGTAGGTACGTGTAGTTAGCAGCTCTGTGTAGTTAGTAGATCTGTGTAGTTAGTAGGTCTGAGTAGTTAGTAGGTCTGTGTAGTTAGTAGGTCTGTGTAGTTAGTAGGTCTGAGTAGTTAGTAGGTCTGCGTAGTTAGTAGGTCTGTGTAGTTAGTAGGTCTGTGTAGTTAGTAGGTCTGTGTAGTTAGTAGGTCTGAGTAGTTACTAGGTCTGTGTAGTTAGTAGGTCTGTGTAGTTAGTAGGTACGTGTAGTTAGCAGCTCTGTGTAGTTAGTAGATCTGTGTAGTTAGTAGGTCTGAGTAGTTAGTAGGTCTGTGTAGTTAGTAGGTCTGTGTAGTTAGTAGGTCTGTGTAGTTAGTAGGTCTGAGTAGTTACTGGGTCTGTGTAGTTAGTAGGTCTGTGTAGTTAGTAGGTACGTGTAGTTAGCAGCTCTGTGTAGTTAGTAGATCTGTGTAGTTAGCAGGTCTGTGTTGTTAGTAGGTCTGTGTAGTTAGCAGGTATGTGTAGTTAGCAGGTCTGTGTAGTTAGTAGATCTGTGTATTTAGTAGGTCTGTGTTGTTACTAGGTCTGTGTAGTTAGCAGGTCTGTCTAATTAGTAGGTTTTCTGTAGTTAGTAGGTCTGTGTAGTTAGTAGGTCTGTGTAGTTAGCAGATCTGTGTAGTTAGCAGGTCTGTGTAGTTAGCAGATCTGTCTAGTTAGCAGGTCTGTGTAGTTAGTAGGTCTGTGTAGTTAGTAATCTGTGTAGTTAGTAGTGCTGTGTAGTTAACAGGTCTGTGTAGTTAGCAGGTCTTTCTAGCTACACATATATTACCAGAGTACCGTGTGAATGCATTCCTTGCTTATATGTAGGATTATTTTTCTGTCCAATCTCATTCTGAAAGACAGTAGTTTCCTCTGACATTCCGCTGAGAACAAGATAAAATATCATCATTATAACCATATTCATCATCATAATCATCACTATCAACATTGTCCTTAATAATAGCGATGATGTCAACAATAGTAAATAAAGAATAGTAAGATGATTTTTGTTATTTTTTATTGGAAATCTGGCAAAGAGGAAGGGAGACATTGTAAAATATCTGATAGCTAGAAAACATCATTTCCCAAGTACAAGATGAGCAAACAACTGGAAAGAGAAACATCTCTGTTCTGATAACAATTTTCCCTCTCCGGCTCTCTTCATATATATATATATATATATATATATATATATATATATATATATGTGTGTGTGTGTGTGTGTGTGTGCGTGTGTGTGTGTGTGTGTGTGTGTGGAATGTGTGTGTATATATAATATATATAGTTCGGAATAACAGAAAACAAAAAAAACGCAGGAGTAAATGTTATATATATATATATACATATATATATATATATATCATCATCATCATCATCATCAACGTCTAACGTCCGTGTTCCAAGCTTGCATGGGTTTGGACGGGGGTATTCCCACTTGAGGCAAGAGTGATTGTCTTGCTCGCATAGGACTGTCTGGCAGGTTTTCTACAGTTGGATGCCCTTCCTAACACCAACCACATTTACAGTGTGGGTCTGGGAGGATTTTACCGTGTTGCCTACACGGCCACATTACAGCGTGGACTGTGTGTTTTTTTGTCGTGACAGCTACACGATCTCATTTGTTTCGGCCTGGATGGTGTGGCACCAACATAACTTTACATAGAAGGGGGCGGTGTGGATGGGGTGGTGGTGGTGGGACGGAGGTGTATTTTGTTAGAGATGCCTACTGACTGTAGTAGGTTTTACTTTGTATTTAGGTAAGGCGGGTCTTCTCTATTACTGAGTACCGCCAAAGGTCTCGGTCCAGTGACATTGTCTTGGTGAGGTGTAAGTGTGTGAGGTCAGAGTTTATCAGCTCGTCCCAGGTTTTTCTGGGTCTGCCTATTCCGTGGCTACCGTCTATCTTTATTGCCCTGCACTTTGTTATACAGCTATCGTCCTTCATGCGCATCACGTGACCATACCAACGTAGCCTTCTCTCTAGTATATATATATAGTATAAGCAACTTAAGCAATAACAATGCAGTATTTTGAATTGCATAATTGATCGTAAAAATTAAGCGAGATAGACAGAGTGACAGTGTGAGGGAAAGAGAGAGAGAGAGAGAGAGAGAGAGAGAGAGAGAGAGAGATTATTAAGGAAGTAGGAACAAAGAGCATGAAAGTGATACAGAGAATGAAGAGGAGAGAGAAGGAAGTGAGAGAGAGATTGTGTGGGAGGAAAGAGAGAGAGAGATGAATAGAGTTAAGGAGGGAGAGAGAGAGCGAGAGAGAGATAGAGTGGGACGAGAGAGAGGAGGATAGCGTGTTTGATAAAAAGAGAGAGGAAGACAGAGAGTGTGGGAAGAGATAGGGTGCGAGAGTGATTGAGAGAGAGATGGATAGCATGATTGAGAGAGGGAGAGAGATAGAGGGTGAAGGAAGAGAGAGAGAGTGAGAGAGGGAAGAGATAGGGAAGGAGGAGGGAGATGAGAAACATTTGAGATTAAACATGGAGTTAAAATAAAAAAAAAGGAAATGTGAAGAAATAATTTTCTACTTTTGGCACAAGGCCAGCAATAATCCAGTACATTACTGGTACTTTATGTTATCGACCTCGGAAGGATGAAAGGCAAAGTTAACCTCGGCGGGATTTGAACTCAGACTGGCAAGGGCCGTAACTCTATGCGTCAAAGCATGGCGTCCAACCCTCAACCGATACTGCCAATCCACTGCCCTGAAATGTGAAGAAATAATGAAGAACGGAATGAAAGATTAAAAGAAGGAATATGAAGGCCGAAATGAAAGAATAAAGAAAGAAACAAGAACGGAATGAAAGAATAAAAGAATGAACAAGAAGAACGGAATGAAAGAATAAAAGAAGGAACAAGAAGAACGGAATGAAAGAATAAAAGAAAGAACAAGAAGAACGGAATGAAAGAATAAAAGAAGGAACAAGAAGAACGGAATGAAAGAATAAAAGAAGGAACAAGAAGAACGGAATGAAAGAATAAAAGAAGGAACAAGAAGAACGGAATGAAAGAATAAAAGAAGAACGGAATAAAGAAGAGGTAAAGATAGTACAATCTATAGAAAGTCGGGAATTGTAGAAAAATCGATGGCGAACAATTTGTAGAAGGAAAGAATTTCTTTTGTTATTTTATTTGAGTGTTGCAGTGTAAGGAAGGAAGGGTGGAAGGAAGGAAGGGTGGAAGGAGGGAGGGTGGAAGGATGGAAGGGGGAACGGTGGAAGGATGGAATGGTGGAAGGATGGAAGAGTGGAAGAATGAGAGGTGGAGGGAGGGGGTGGGGGGGAGGATGGAAGGAGGGAACGGTGGAAGGATGGAAGAGTGGAAGAATTGGGGGAGGTAAAGGTGGAGGGAGGGGAGGGTGGAAGGATGGAGGGGTGTGGGAGGGGGAATGATGGAGGGAGGGAAGGATGGTAGGGTGGAAGGGTGGAAGGATGGAGAGAGGGAAGGGTGGAAAGGTAGACTTAGGTTTTCTGTGGTTTTCGTGGAATTATAGGAACAAATCTCTAGAATAGTGAAATAGCGGAATAAACGGAGACAGGAATAGGGGAATTAATATACATATACATATACATATATACATATATATATATATATATATATACACACACATATCTATATGTATCTATATATATATATATATCTGTATATATATAAAATTAAGTATGTGTGTGTGTGTATTACCTATAGGGGCCTACATCTTACGACCGATTTTCATGAAACTTTACAGGCTCATAGATTAGTCATCGAGGAGTGTTTTCTATATATCAGCGTATCGTTTTTTTTTTATTCCGGGGTCATTCTACAGATAAAAATAAGATTTTTGGCTCTAGCTCCCACGTTTTGCCACCGATTTCGTTCAAATTTTAAAGCAAAATAGTGAGCACTCAATACGTAGTTTCCAGTCTGTAAAGAGGTGTAGAACTAAGCAGAATAATAAAATGACGATAAGTTATGTCTTCATTTCGTTTATTGAGTAATGAGGAAAGGGTTTCGTTATTGTTCAGCTGTGGTCATTATCACAGCAGAGGTCCGACGAGCTTTTGATTCCAGAATCGAGCTAGATCGATACAGATCGAACCTTGAGCTGATCAATAGCGAAACGCGCGTCACTACGCAATAAACATAATGAAGACATAAAAAAATCGTCCTTTCCTTATTATTATTATTATTATATATATATATATATATATATATATATATATATATATATATATATAGAGAGAGAGAGAGAGAGAGAGAGAGAGAGAGAGAGAGAGAGAAAGAGATAGATAGATAGAGAGAGAGAGAGAGAGAGAGAGAGAGAGATACATTTCTGTATTAGCCACAAGGGCACAAAAGAAGGGGACAAATACAAATGGGGAGTTTACATACAGGTATATGAAAATAAAACTATTAATAAAATAACAAATAACAATTGATATCCCCAATAGGGGGGGGGGAGGCGTTACACAGGGGTTGTACACACCCCTCATCTCCAGGAGCACCAAGAGTGAGTACTCCCTTCCTCTCTCCCTCTGTTTCCTCAACCTACAGGCTTATATACAGAGAAGGCCCAACCACTCGGGCCATCTTTGCCACATTCACCCACCTTTTATCAAATTTGCTGGGGTAGAGTACCTCTCTCTCCATCCTGATTCTTCTTCCAAAATGATATTTGAAAAAACGAATCAGTTGCTCGCCGGCGAGAAAGGTTCTGACCTCAGCCCTTTTAACCTCGTCCACCATATAACTTCTTT
Organism: Eledone cirrhosa; assembly: GCA_964016885.1. Classification (NCBI taxonomy): domain Eukaryota; kingdom Metazoa; phylum Mollusca; class Cephalopoda; order Octopoda; family Eledonidae; genus Eledone; species Eledone cirrhosa. The sequence continues at coordinate 363,067,480 of OZ024742.1, read as the reverse complement.
CACCATAGCCATAACACATAGGAAAACCGCCTCTCCCTCGTTTTTGAAGGAGGGTGGGGGTTTGATCATGACAATGGACTCCGTGGTCAACTAGATTGGTCCCACCCAGATAGATAGATAACTTTCTATTTATTTGCCACCAGGGCATCAAAAGTGGGACAAGTACAAAGGGGGGAGTTTACATGCAAAGGCGTCCTCCATATGGAGGAGGCAATAACAAGATATAAAAGTATAAAAATAAAATAAAATATAACAAAATAAATTTTATAACAAAATCCTCAATAGGCAGGAGGGGCCTTGGGGGGTCGCACACACCGACAAAAAGTGCGCAACCCTTCTCCTCAGGAGCACAGAGAGGGGGTGCTCCCTTGGTCTTTCATCTTCCTCACCTCTAGTCTGATGCAGAGTGAAGGCCCATTCACACGGGCCATTCTCGCCACTTTCACCCATCTTTCATAAAAACGGCTGGGATGCAGCACCTCTCTCTCCATCCTGATCCTTCTTCCGAAATGATATCGGAAGAAACGGACCAGTTGTTGGCCAGAGAGAAAGGTGTCTGACCTCAGTCCTTTCAGACGCGTCCACCATACAACCTCTTTCGCCATGGCTATTACGCACAGAAACACAGCCTCTTCTTCGTTTTTGAAGAAGGGAGGCGGCTTGATCGTTACAATAGACTCGGTGGTCAACCGGATCGGTCCCACCCTTGACAGCAGTTGTTCGACATAGCCCCAAAGATCGGCCATGCCCGAGCAGTGTACGAAAGCGTGTGCAACGGTTTCCTCGTCGCACACGCATCTGGGACAGATCTTTTTCGAGGGGACCCTACCCGGCCGCCCGTGTCTGTAGAGCCTTTCTCGAACGGGCAGAGCCCCTCGGTAGCACTGTCAGGCCAGGGACCTCTGGAAGTTATCCATGGGTCCCGGGCTGAATGACCTACCGAACAGGTTGTCCAGTTCGTCTTCCTCCATGCCTAGGGCTTCTTCGAGGGCGTCGTCGCACCTGCTGACCACCAGCCCTCTATAGAATGACGAGGTGGATTCTCCACTGACAGCCGAGTCCGCCTGCCAGAGAGCCGTGAGCGCCTGGGAACACTCGGTGTGACAGGCGCCCAGTTTTCTCGGCCTTTGCTTGACTCAGGATTGCAGCTCGGTGCGTGAGACGAGTCTGAGAAAGGCTCGCCTCACAAACGGGGCCCACACCGGTTGACCGGTGAGGAATACCTGGAGGTGCCTTACCCTTAATGCGTGTTTACGTATCATTAGCCACGGCATCCCCAGCCCTCCTTTCGAAGGGTGTTGCCAGCAGATGGATCTCCTCACCATAGGAGCCCGCTTCTTCCAAAGGAATTGGAAGAGTGCGCGCTCCATTTTGGCGAGCGTTTCCCTTGGGCAAGGCACGACGGTCAGGCGGTAGTAGATGACGGAGACTATATAAGTGTTCGCCACCTCCGTCCGACCTTTCAGGGACAGTTTGCACTTGGCCCATTTCTGGGTCAGTGCAAACACCCTGTTCGTTACCTCACCCCAGTTCTTCTCCACCTGGAGGTCTGGTCCGAACCAGACCCCGAGCAACTTCAGCGGGCCCTCCGTCCAGCGCCCGACGATGCAATCGGAGGGCATCGATCTGCCCCTCCACGTGCCGAGTTGCAGACCGATCGACTTGTCCCGGTTCAGCTTAGCCCCTGTAAACCTTTCGTACGCCTCCAGTAAGCTGCCGACCGCCCCGATACCCGAGGCCGTCGACACCATTACTGTCACGTCGTCGGCGTAGGCCGACACCGCTTTCCGCAATCCCGGTCCCAACGGGATGCCCTGCAACAACTCCAACTTCCGCAGCAGTGGCTCTAGAGTCATCACATACAGAAGGGAGGAGAGAGGGCACCCTTGTCGGATGGACCGCGCGATTTCGAACGGCTCCGGGAGGTAGCCGTTCACCTTGACCCTGGAGCAGATGCGGCTGCTGTGCATGGCATTGATCCAGCCCCTGAAAACGGGTCCGAAGCCTGCCGCCGCTAGCACCGCATCCAGGTAACCACGGGCGACCCAATCGAACACCTTAGATTGATCCAAGTTGATCAGGGCCCCACCAAAGCCGGGTTCGTTCCCAACCCTCTCTATGATGTGACGCATGAGGTGGAGGTTGTCGTGGATGGACATGGACGGTATAGCACATGTCTGCGCGTCTTCCACCAGGTTGCCCACGACAAGCGCCAACCTCTTTGCTAGCACCTTGGCCAAAATCTGTAACGCTGTATTTAGCAGAGTTATGGGCCTGAAATTATTTATATCGTCCCCCTTGTTCTCGTCCTTCCTCACTAGCGTGACTACGCCCTTGGTCACAGCACAGGGAATTCTCCCGTTCTGTTGCCAGTTGCAGTAGACCGCCTCGAGGAGATAGGGGAACAAGTCCGGCATAGCTAGATATAGTTCGCATGGAAGACCATCGAGACCCGGGGATTTGCGTTTGCCGCATTGGCTCAGCACGTCCTTTATCTCAGAGGCTGAAATCGGCTCCTCGCAGGACTTTGCCTCCCTGTCCGAGAGACGCGGCAGGCCGTCAAGGTATGGACCGAAGTCCACATCCCCAACCGGCTCCCCGCCCCTTCCGAACAATCCGGCAAAGTGCTTTTGAAAAGTCTCGCACATCTGCTTAGGTTCAAGGATAACCCGTCCATCCTGGTCTCGCAAAGACCGGATAATTGATCTGCTTCCTATTTTGGCTTCTGTCACGCGGGCCCAGCTAACAGCTTTGGTCCCCTCGTTTCCCAGAGCACGTATTTTGCTTCGGACGATGCAGCCTTCGTGTTTCGCGTCGAAGAACTTGCCCAGGGCCGTTCTCGACGCTAGCACTCTGGCCACGTCGCCGCTTCTAATTGCCTCTTAACACTATCTACCAGCTCCATTTCCTTCCTATTTCTATTTGAGGCTAACTCCTTACTAAATTCTATAGAGACTACTCTAATCTCTCTTTTGAGAGATCCCCACCACCTGCTGTTAACGATGGCACCCGTCAACCGCTCCTTAACTAAAGTGCTAATCCGGTCCCTGTAAGCCTTACTTGTCGGTAAGGACAAGTTGAGCTTCCAGTAACCGGGTCCCTGTCTATGCGTTCTGTCAAGGTTGACCATGCAGCTCACTAATTTGTGGTCTGAATAGCCAACCATGCTCATTTTTGGACAACTTAAACAGTCCTCATCCTTATTTCTAACTAAGAACCTATCTGGGTACGACCTAGATGATCCGCTACGATTTGCCCAAGTCCAGGTTGGCGCAGTCGGAAAATCTAGTCGATATCTATCGGCCAGGTCAAATCGACCGATTAACCCTTTGAGGCTATTACACCCCTCTCTATCGGGACAGGCCCCTACGTAGTGCCAGCGTGCATCTAGGATACCATTCCAGTCCCCACTAATAGCAATGAGCGGGACGTCCCTAGAAAAGTCTCCAGACGATGGAAGAAGTCAGGCCGCATTGACCCGAAAGGGCCGTAGGCGGCTACCAACCTAAACGCTCCGCCTTCACCACTGCCAAGGTCCAGAACCACTAGTCGACCCTCCGGGTCCAAATGTACCGTCTGTATTGTGAGACCCAGATGTTTTTGCAGCAGAACAACAACCCCACCCCCACCGCCGGGCTGACAGAGAGATGCGTGCATCTCAAGGTCATCAAAGGTGGGGGCCAGCTGCCGCACGTTGCTGATCCGGGCCTCGCAAATAACCATCACATCTATACGTTGTGACCTGAGGTCATTTAGAAGCATTGCTTGCTTCCAAGTTGAGCCCAGGCCACGCGCATTTAAACAGCCTACTCTTAGCATAGCCATGTTGGTGGTGAAGAGAAAAGGCACTTACCTCTCTGCGTCCCGGGTATCGGGCTGCACAATTTCCATGAGGGTGGGGGTTGGGTTGTTGGGTGGGGTGGTGGTTTGTGGAAGTGTAGGGGCATCAGTGTGTTGTGTGGTTGGGGAGTTTGGAGTTGTATGGGTGTTTTTTTTTGGGGGGGGGGGGTAGTTTTTTAGGAGGACGCGGTTAATGGGCCCGATGCAGGGGGTACCCACGTCATCTTTAAAGTTGTTTTTTAAAGTTTTATAAGTGTCCTGTGGGGCCTTAATCATTTTGAGGTGGGGGAAATCCCCTGCCTTGGTGTAGTTAGGCCCTTGGATTTTTATTAAATGTTTGTTGTACACAATGTTTAACAGTTTTTTGTTTCTTGTGTTTATGTATGTGTATGTTTGTTTTTGTTTTTGTATGGTGTTTTTTGTTTGCTGTTGTTGTGAGCTCTTTTGGGTTGGTGTCAGTGTTATGTTTTGGGGAGGGGTTGTTTTCATTTGTGTGTCTGAGGTGTGTTTTCTTTTTTTTCTTTTGATTGTGTGGAAGTGCTCCTCCTCGTCTGACGACGAACTAGGGTCATCTTCCGCGTTGGAGGGGAGGGGTATATTTTCGGGTTGTGTTTGCGGTGCGGGTGTTTTGGAAATTGTTTTTTTTTTGAGTGGGGGGATGGGTTGGACATTGTTTTGTTTTGGTTTGAGCTGTGGTTGTTGTTTTTTTAGTGGTAGTTGTGGTGATTGTGTTGGTTGTGCAGTTGTTGGTGGTGTAGGCAGGATTATAGATAGATAGATAGATAGATAGATTGATATCTTTCTTTATTTGCCACAAGGGCGCACAAGAAAAGGGGACAATACAAAGACACATGCCGGGGATTTTACATAGAGTCGTATGAAAAAATATAAAACAAACAATTATAACAATCAAAATCCCCAATAGGGAGGAGACGCCATAAATGGGTTGTTTAATACCCCGTCGATAGAACAACCCTCAACTTCAGGATCGTGTTGTGCAAGTGCTCCCTTTTTCCTTTTGCTCTCTTCTTTAACCCACAGGCTTATTAACAGAGAAGGCCCAATCACTCGAGCCATTTTTGCTACATTCACCCACCTGTCAGTAAATTTACTGGGGTGCAGTACCTCTCTTTCCACTCTGATTCTCCTTCTAAAGTGATACTTAAAGAAGGGAATCAATTGTTGTCCGGAGAGAAAGGCATCTGTCCTCAGTCCTCTCAATCTCGTCCACCATATGACCTCTTTCACCATAGCCACTGTACAAAGGAAAAACGCCTCTCTTTTGTTTTTGAAAGAGGCTGGCGGTTTGATCCTTACTATGGACTCGGCAGTCAACTGGACTTTTCCTATACGCGACAGCAGTTGTTCTCCATAGTTCCACAGGTCGCTTACGCCCGGGCAGTCTACAATTGCGTGCAAGACTGTTTCAATGTCCTGCTCGCATCTTGGACACTTCCTCTTGGAAGGATCCCTGCCGGGGCGTCCGTGCCTGTAGATCTTATCTCGAACGGGTAGAGTTCCTCAGTAGCACTGCCAGGCCAGGGACCTCTGGAAGTTGTCCATAGGTCCCGGGAGGAAAGTCCTACCGAACAAACAGGTGAACTCGTCGTCTTCGACGTCTAGAGTCTCCCCTAGCACGTCGTCGCACTTGTAAAGTATTAATCCTCTATAGGATGTCGAAGTGGTGTCTCCACTGATTGGTGTACCCGCTTGACAGAGGACTGTGAGCTCCTGGGCCCATTCAATGTGTCAGGTGCCCATCTTCTTCGGTCTTCGCTTGACCCAGGACTGCAGCTCCGTCAGCGAGACAAGTTGTGGGAAGGCATGTCTCACAAACGGTGCCACACCGGTTGGTCGGTGAGAAATACCTGAAGATGCCGTAGCCTCAGCGCATGTTTGCGCATCATTAGCGACGGCATGCCCAGCCCTCCGTTGGAAGGGTGTTGACAGCAGACGGATCTCCTCACCGGCTTCTTCCACAGGAACTGGAAGAGCATGCGATCCATCTTGGTGAGGTATGCACAGGAACAAGGCACGCCAATCAAGCGGTAGTAGATGACGGACGCTATGAAAGTGTTCGCCACCTCCGTTCGACCTTTCAAAGACAGTTTGCACTCTGCAATTCTGGGTGAGCGCAAATACCTTGGCCATGACCTCGTTCCAGTTTTTCTTCACCTGGAGGTTTGGACCGAACCAGACCCGAGCAATTTCATCGGTCCCTCCGTCCAGCGTCCTATGACGTCGTCGACGGCATCGGTTTGCCTCTCCAAGTTCCGAGTTGCAAACCGACAGACTTGTCCGGGTTCAGTTTTGCTCCTGTGAACATTTCGTATTCCTGTAGTAGGTTGCCGATTACCTCGATTTCCAAGGTCTTCGACACCATTACCGTCATGTTAGGACCGTCTTCCTGCTATATCAAGCGTTAACCTAATATATCCCTTCCATATACTGTACCGATTGTGTTGTTATTTCTGTCTACCTTTTACATATATTTTCGGGGGAGGGGGGGGGGGTCTGCTTCGAAGAATCGAGACGTATCTGATGAGGATCTTGCGATTTCAGAGTCAGGTTCGATCATTACATCGATCGTGCCTCGAGCTGATCGCCAGAGAAACGATTGTAATATATCTAATTAATTTTAATTCGTCGCACCACTGATTCTCCGTTTCTTATGTGATATATATATATGTATATATCCTAGCTGACCCGTCCGGCTGGCGTCCGGCTAGGTATACCGGCATTTTATCTTTTCAAAAATCTTCTCTACACTCCAGTGCAAAGATACCGCACACCCTCTCAAGTCAGCGAGGGGGGGGGGGGGGGGTAAACGTGTTCTGATGTTCGGTTTGAGTAGTTTTTAGGATTCCCCATTTCAGCAGCCAGTACGTTAAAGAAAATTGATAGTTACAACAATAAAGGCTGAACAGAGAACACATTTCTTAATAAACAATAATTTGTACAACCATAATGGAAATTCCAAGTAACAGAAAATATTTAAATTACATGGTTAGAGCCTCAGAGTATACAATATTTTTTGTTCGGCCCTCTAGAGTAAAGATGAAGAGATTGTTTAGCGACCTCACCCTAGAGCATTCTACATTCTACATACAATTGACCATGGGAGAATCACTGATTTCGTAGCTCGTCTCGCGGAGAAACTCTGTAGACGTTGACCTCTGGACACTCCTGTCAGGAGCAGGTAAGCTGTAGTGACTTAGAGGCCTACCACCAATCTCCAGGACACTGTTTCCAAGACAAATGAGCGCCTCATTGAAAACGACATCATATATTACGTTTTGGATTGTGTCTGCGTGTGCCGTGGAGGATGTCCTCAGCTAGACTTTCACGGTGGTTGTTCCAGTGCGAAAGGGTCGGCGAGATCGCAGTTGTGCAGCATAATAGCAAAACGTTTTCGCAGCTGAGAAGGGACTTTAGCAGTTGCTGCTTCTTGCAGGGTGAAGTGCCAATGGCTATCATCGTGTAACATACCACGCATCTGGCAAGCCAAACGGTAAGTGGAACATTGATGGCCATTGATGGTTCTCAGATCTTGGAAAGACTGTGGTCCTCTAACCTTGAACAGTAACAATGACGATAAGCCGTCTGTGTTTTCGTGAAATAAATAGGTTTTTGTTTTTGTGTATGCAAAAATATCTGTACATGAATATATAAAGTAAAATAACAGATTAAAGTTTAAGCAAAGAATCGCTGCTTTCACCCTTAACGGGATCTTCTGAAACTAAAAAAATCCGTCTGTGAACGCAAAAGTAAATATTTCGAAAAAGTTATCTAATGCAGACAGCCAGACATACAGAGACATATTATAAGGGCGCTACGTTATAGCTATGTATCTATCTAAAAAGACAGACTAAGAAAAAGAGGGGAATGTTGTGCGACGTCATAAGAAAAAGTGAAGAATGACGTATAACCGGAAGTGTTGACATTTGAAATTTTAAAGAAGTGAATATTTAAATAATGTCTTTAATCTTTTAACAAAATTCAATAAACAAAATTACCCTCACTTTCTATTTAGAAATAGTTACATCTATGGTGTAAATTTGGTGCTGTTTGGTCCAGTTTGGCGGAAAGTGTGTTACCTACATACGGCCGTCAGCTTTTATATATATATATATAGTAATAATAATATTTTAATAAATATATATATATATATAAACATATAATACATATTTTTATTTATATCAATACCAATACCAACAAAAAGCTACCCTCTACCCATACGGAAAAACGGCCCACGTCAAGCGTCATCAACCTCCAGCAACAAAAATAACTCCAAACAACAAACAAACACAGAATATTATCTTTAACAAACAATTGCATAACTTGGCAGGGGTCTATCTAATACTTTTCTGGATATCGAAGATGCTTTTAGAATAATTATTTCTACTTTTGGCACAAGGCCAACAATTATCCCAGTACATTACTGGTACTTTAATTTATCGACCCCGTAAGGATAAAAGGCAAAGTTAACCTCGGCGGGATTTGAACTCAGACCGTAAAGGGCCGTAACTCTTTGCTGCAAAGCATGGCGTCCGACCCTCTACCGATACTGCCAATCCACAGAATAATGAACATCCGCCATATTTCCTTCATAAGCTTCACGATCACTTGTTCTGTTCTATGTTAATTATCCGTATGTTATGTATGAAGTGTTTGTTAGTGTTGTTCTATTGTTGTTCCTTCTTCTTTATGTTGTTTGTTCGATTAATCTTAAAGATTTAGGAACTAATGGAGTGATATAAAGTGAAACTATTTACGGAGATAATAATTACGTTGTTATTGTTGTTGTTGTTGTTGTTTTGGTGTTGTTGTGGTCTCCGTGTGTTTCTGTTTAATTTTAAAATATGTTAGTCCTGTCTATACCTTAATATAGTGCCGTTCTCTCTCATGTATAAATACATATATACATATAAATAGAGGCATGTATTCATATATATATATATATTAGTTTTGCGTGGTTTTTGATATGAAATCATGTGTCGAAACAAATATTGTTATACTTGGGGAGGGTCATATTTGTGTAATAATATTGCCAGAATTAATAACAGAACACACTCAGTGTTTGGTTGGTTTTCGGTTCTGTGTCCTTTATATCGGTTAATTTGATTTATTCGATCCTCAATGTTGCCATTGACTGACCAACGGTCAAAAATACAGATACAATATAGACACAAACACATATATATACTCTAACAAAGTTCTTTCGTTGCACATCTGCCACATCGTCAGTGGTGCTATTGTTTCCTCCCGTTGCATTGTATGTCTACGCCATCTTTATTTAGTCTGTTTATATATATATATATTTTTTTTTTTGGGGGGGGTCTTCTCTGCGCATGCGTTTGCGTGTGTGTATAGTGTTTTGTTTGATGTGTGTTCGTGTTTGGGTGACTGTGTATTGGTTAATGTATTCTATCTTTACTAGTGTGTGTTTATATGTGTTTATTGTTATTGTGCTTGTGTATGTATTTATTTATTTATCTATTTATTTATTTATTTATTTATACTTCTCTTAGGTCAGTGTTGTTTGTTTGGGTGTTGTTGTTATTCCATTTATTTTTTCTGTTTAGCCTTGGCCTTCTAATTTCTACTGGCCTCTCTGATTTGCCTATCTGCTGGGTCATTTCTATATTTAGATATTATTCTAATTTCTATGTTGTCTATGTTACCGTCGTGTTGTTGTCTAGCATGTTCGTATAGTACTGAACCGTTTTTTCGTCCTTTTAGTTCCCCCCAGTGTTGGTCTATCCTTTCACCTATGCTACGAGCTGTCTCGCCTATGTATGTTGTTGTCATGTTTCTGCAAGTACCCTCTGTACATCTTATGCTATAGACTACGTTTCTAGTTTTACATTTTATCTGGGGGTTTACTTTACATATGATGCATTTCCTATTAGTACAGTGGGTCTTCTTAAAAGGGTACGTTTTGCTGATCAGGGATTTTATGGTGGTTCCTGGCTTTTCTACCACCTTAATCTTTAAGTGGATCTTTCTCAGGGCCTTTCTACACTGGTTAGCTAATTTCACTCCAGGGGTAGCGTCCACAAACATGACACTCTGGTATCTCTGGTTGTCGTACCATGAGGTGGCTTTCCCTATCTTATGTCTAGCCCTATCTAAGCTATTCCATGATTTGCTCCTGTATAATGGGCAAATTCCTTTCATGTCCAGTTCTATGAGGGTCTTATACTTCTCCGTGGCTCCTTCGTATACCCTGGTTCTGTCTCTTTGGTTGTAGCCAGAGAACTGCATGCTGCTGATGAAGTGTTGGATGTGTCTTTCCATTTCTGTTGGGTCGCCCTACATCAAGGCTATGCAACCCCACATCAAGGCTATGCAACCCCACATCAAGGCTATGCAACCCCACATCACCAACACGAGCGAAATTGCACAGCAAATACATGATGGGAGAGAGAAAATCCTCAACGCTCACATGATGATGTGGACCGACATCCTAAAGCCAAGCAGACGCACTACCAACAATTTCCAGGCGTCTAACAATGGCATACCACCCTTGTATGGGCTCCGCAAAGACCACAAGACAGTCGACGACCCGACAACAGGACCACCAACAAGATCCGTATGCGGAGCAAATATAGCTAGGAACTACAGGATCTCCTACTTCCTCTCAATGGTTATACGCCCCATAATCAAGATGTCCCCAGATGTATGTGACAGTACAGAGGACCTCCTCAGCAGAATCAGTGAGTGCAACAAAAACAGGAACCTATCCAACTGCATAATAGGCAGTATGGATGTGGTATCACTGTACCCATCCATTAATATTGATTTTGCTGTGGAAAATGTGTGGAGATGATCATTGAGAGTGAGGTGGAGTTCTGCGACGTCGACACAGACGAACTGGGCCTCCTACTTAGACTTACCTACGACACTGACTAACTAGACAGCCATTACCTTAGACGATTCTGCCCCTGTAGAACCATAAGAGTTATACCCCCCCACCATAACCTCAATGGCTAAAAAGACTCCCATGGGAAGGTGGATTGGGTGGACCAAAGCTATACGGACCACCCAAAACAATGATCAGGTAAGAAAAATGGTCGCACATGCAATAGGGGCTATTATCAAAACTAGCCTAAAGGGCCACATATTCAAGTTCAACGAGAAGATCTACACTCAAAATGAGGGAGCAGCCATTGGCGTCAGCATAGCTGGTGACGTTGCCAACTTTTTTATGGTATGGTGGGAAAGGAGAATTAAAGATCTCCTTGATGAGAGCTCCATAGACCTCATCATGTACTCTCGTTACGTAGACGATATCAATATAATAATACGGACATCCCCACAAGAGAGCACTAACAAGTTTGATTTAGAACGTAGTACAATGGAAAGTATCCAGCAGATAGCTAATTGTAGACACCAGAGTATTACTGAAACTTCGACTACACTTCCAAACACCCTAACAATAGACTACATGTATTAGACACGGAACTCGGGATTAACAATATAGACGAGAGAACCCACATTCTCCACTCACACTATGCTAAACCCATGGCCTCCAAATCCCTTATACTAAAAAGCTCAGCAATGTCCAGTAGTGCTAAGTTTAATATTCTGATCGCAGACTTGGTACGAGTGATGAAGAACGTGTCCCGCATGTGCGACCCAACAGAAATGGAAAGACACATCCAACACTTCTTCAACCGCATGCAGTTCTCTGGCTACAACCAAAGAGACAGAATCAGAGTATACGAAGGAGCCACGGAGAAGACCCTCATAGAACTGGACATGAAAGGAATTTGCCCATTATACAGGAGCAAATCGTGGAATAGCTTAGATAGGGCTAGACATAAGATAGGGAAAGCCACCTCATGGTACGACAACCAGAGATACCAGAGTGTCATGTTTGTGGACGCTACCCCTGGAGTGAAATTAGCTAACCAGTTTAGAAAGGCCCTGAGAAAGACCCACTTAAAGATTAAGGTGGTAGAAAAGCCAGGAACCACCATAAAATCCCTGATCAGCAAAACGTACCCTTTTAAGAAAATCCACTGTACTAATAGGAAATGCATCATATGTAAAGTAAACCCCCGGATAAATTGTAAAACTAGAAACGTAGTCTATAGCATAAGATGTACAGAGGGTACTTGCAGAAACATGACAACAACATACATAGGCGAGACAGCTCGTAGCATAGGTGAAAGGATAGACCAACACTGGGGGAACTAAAAGGACGAAAAAACGGTTCAGTACTATACGAACATGCTAGACAACAACACGACGGTAACATAGGCAACTTAGAAATTAGAATAATATCTAAACATAGAAATGACCCAGCAGATAGGCAAATCAGAGAGGCCAGTGAAATAGAACTTAGAAAGCCAAGGCTAAACCGAAAAAATGAATGGAATAACAACAACACCCAAACAAACAACACTGACCTAAGAGAAGTATAAATAAATAAATAAATAAATAAATAGATAAATAAATAAATACATACACAAGCACAATAACAATAAACACATATAAACACACACTAGTAAAGATAGAATACATTAACCAATACAAAGTCACCCAAACACGAAGACACATCAAACAAAACACTATACACACACGCAAACGCATGCGCAGAGAAGACCCCCCCTCCCCAACAAAAAATATATATATATAAACAGACTAAACAAAAGATGGCGTAGACATACAATGCAACGGGAGGAAACAATAGCACCACTGACGATGTGGCAGATGTTCAACGAGAGAACTTTGATAAACTATATAAATGTGTTTGTGTCTATATTGTATCTATATTTTTGACCGTTGGTCAGTCAATGGCAACATTGAGGACCGAATAAATCCAATTAACCGATATAAAGGACACAGAAGCGAAAACCAACCAAACAGTGAGTGTGTTCTGTTATTAATTCTGGCAATACTATTACACAAATATGACCCTCCCCATATATATATATATATATATATATGTATATATATATATATAGAGAGAGAGAGATAAATATACACGGGTGCGTATGATTGTGTATAGAAGATTATACTAATAAAAGTTGGAATTCTTTTTATTCACACACATATATATATATATATATATATATATATATATATATATATATATATATATATATAATAGGAACCAGTAAGACCCCGACAGCTGAGCTCAAGCCGTTTCGACGGCTAATTCAAATTAGCCGTCGAAACGGCTTGAGCTCAGCTGTCGGGGTCTTACTGGTTCCTATTACCCACTCTACTACCTCAAGTATTGAGTACTTTGGTGCGTTATGGTCCACCTGGTTCCTTACCACATTTCCTTCGTTATATATATATATATATATATATATATATATATATATATATATATTAGAAAGTGAGGTTTTTTTAACAAAATGAAAAATAACCGAGGTGTCCTACACGAGTGAAAGTATAAAGAAAAAGAGATGAAATCGAAAATACAACTGGAGTCTTATTTTTTTTTTAAATATATATATTTATTTGGTTCCTTTACCGGTTTCGCAGTTCTTCTGCTTTTCAAAAGGTGAGTTGAGATGGAGGGTCTGTGGTTTTTCTCACATGTGAGATGTGAGAAAAACCACAGACCCTCCATCTCAACTCACCTTTTGAAAAGCAGAAGAACTGCGAAACCGGTAAAGGAACCAAATAAATATATATATTTTTTTTTTAAATAAGACTCCAGTTGTATTTTCGATTTCATCTCTTTTTCTTTATATATATATATATATATATATATATATATATATATATATATATATATATATATATATATATATATATATATATAATAGAATACTATATATAACCCATACTCCAACCGTTCACAGGCACAGACACACACAACTGCACACATACACATATAAATGTGTATGTATATATATATATATATATATAGAGAGAGAGAGAGAGGGAGGGGGGGCTGATAGATAGAGATTGTGGGGCAAAGGGGAGATGAATAGATGAACATAGGAATACATATCTATATTTACGTGCATTTATACATACACACATACGCACGTACATATACATACATACATATATATACATATATAACGAAGGAATTGTGGTAAGGAAGCAGATGGACCATAACGCACCAAAGTACTCAATACTTAGGGTAGTAGAGTGGGAAATAGGAAAAAGTATGACCCCGACGGCAGAGCTCAAGCCGCTTCGACGGCTATTTCTGGAAATAGCCGTCGAAACGGCTTGAGCTCTGCCGTCGGGGTCATACTTGTTCCTATATATATATATATAAAGTTATGTATATATCTATTAATATATTGATATGTATATACATACGTGTGTGTGTGCTGTATTAATGGCTGTATGCGAGTATGTGATTGTACATTGTATTCATGAAAATAGGGAATTATGAATCAGTGAGAGATATGAGATATAAACCCTGCAGTATTATACGAGAAAACAGATTTTGACGACTGCTGTTTGGCTGTAAAGATTCATGTCTTCATCTTTCTAACAAATAACATTAACGTTATAACATTAATATTACGTACAAGTTTATTGAGTTATTTTTATTGTATTGTCTTTCTCTTGTATTCTCTCAATGTAAAGTTCGTTTGTCTTCTAATGTCGAATGATAGTGATGATTCTAGATAGATAGATTGATAGATAGATCGATAGATTGATAGATAGATAGACAGATAGATAGATATGTTTCTTTTATTTGCCACCAGGGCATCAAAAATGGGACAAGTACAATGGGGGGAGTTTACAAAACAAGGCGTCCTCAATAAGGAGGAGGCAATAACAATATATAAAAATAAAATAAAATATAACAAAAAATAAAATTTATAACAAAGTCCTCAATAGAGAGGAGGCGCCTTGGGGGGTCGCACACACCCCCGAAAAAAAGTGTGCAACCCTTTTCCTCAGGAGCACAGAGAAGGGGTGCTCCCTTGGTCTTTCATCTTCCTCACCTATAGTCTGATGTAGAGTGAAGGCCCATTCACACGGGCCATTCTCGCCACTTTCACCCATCTTTCATAGAAACGGCTGGGGTGCAGCACCTCTCTCTCCATCCTGATCCTTCTTCCGAAATGATATCGGAAGAAACGGACCAGTTGTTGGCCAGAGAGAAAGGTGTCTGACCTCAGTCCTTTCAGACGCGTCCACCATACAACCTCTTTCGCCATGGCTATTACGCACAGAAACACAGCCTCTTCTTCGTTTTTGAAGAGGGGAGGCGGCTTGATCGTTACAATAGACTCGGTGGTCAACCGGATCGGTCCCACCCTTGACAGCAGTTGTTCGACATAGCCCCACAGATCGGCAATGTCCGAGCAGTATACCAATGCGTGTACAACGGTTTCCTCGTCACTCACGCATCTGGGACAGATCTTTTTCGAGGGGACCCTACCCGGCCGCCCGTGTCTGTAGAGCCTTTCTCGAACGGGCAGAGCCCTTCTGTAGCATTGCCAGGCCAGGGACCTCTGGAAGTTGTCCATGGGTCCCGGGCTGAATGTCCTACCGAACAGGTGGGCCAGTTCGTCTTCCTCCATGCCTAGGGCTTCTCCGAGGGCGTCGTCGCACCTTCAAACCACCAGCCCT
This sequence comes from Eledone cirrhosa, assembly GCA_964016885.1. NCBI lineage: Eukaryota > Metazoa > Mollusca > Cephalopoda > Octopoda > Eledonidae > Eledone > Eledone cirrhosa. The sequence continues at coordinate 363,052,072 of OZ024742.1, read as the reverse complement.
CTATAGAATGACGAGGTGGATTCTCCACTGACAGGTGGACACCTGCCAGAGAGCCGTGAGTACCTGGGCACACTCGGTGTGCCAGGCGCCCAGTTTTCTCGGTCTTTGCTTGACCCAGGATTGCAGCTCGGTGAGTGAGACGAGTCTGGGAAAGGCTCGCCTCACAAACGGGGCCCACACCGGTTGACCGGAGAGGAATACCTGAAGGTGCCGTAGCCTTAATGCGTGTTTACGTATCATTAGCCACGGCATCCCCAGCCCTCCTTTCGAAGGGTGTTGACAGCAGATGGATCTCCTCACCATAGGGGCCCACTTCTTCCAAAGGAATTGGAAGAGTGCGCGCTCCATTTTGGCGAGCGTTTCCCTTGGGCAAGGCACAACGGTCAGGCGGTAGTAGATGACGGACGCTATATAAGTGTTCGCCACCTCCGCCCGACCTTTCAGGGACAGTTTGCACTCGGCCCACTTCTGGGTCAGTGCAAACACCCTGTTCGTTACCTCACCCCAGTTCTTCTCAATCTGGAGGTCTGGTCCGAACCAGACCCCGAGCAACTTCACCGGGCCCTCCATCCAGCGCCCGACGATGCCATCGGAGGGCATCGATCTGCCCCTCCACGTGCCGAGTTGCAGACCGATCGACTTGTCCCGGTTCAGCTTAGCCCCTGTAAACCTTTCGTACTCCTCCAGTAAGGTGACGATCGCCCCGATTTCTGAGGCCGTCGACACCATTACTGTTACGTCATCGGTGTAGGCTGACACCGCTTTCCGCAATCCCGTTTCCAACGGGATGCCCTGCAACAACTCCAACTTCCGCAGCAGTGGCTCTAGAGTCATTACATACAGAAGGGAGGAGAGAGGGCACCCCTGTCGGATGGACCGCGCGATTTCGAACGGCTCCGAGAGGTAGCCGTTCACCTTGACCCTGGAGCAGATGCGGCTGCTGTGCATGGCATTGATCCAGCCCTGAAAACGGGTCCGAAGCCTGCCGCCGCTAGCACCGCATCCAGGTAACCATGGTCGAACCTATCGAATGCCTTAAATTGATCCAAGTTGATCAGGGCCCCTACAAAGCCGGGTTCGTTCCCAAACCTCTCTATGATGTATCGCATGAGGTGGAGGTTGTCGTGGATGGACATGGACGGTATAGCACATGTCTGCGCATCTCCCACCAGGTTACCCACGACAAGCGCCAACCTCTTTGCTAGCATCTTGGCCCAAATCTGTAACTCTGTATTTAGCAGAGTTATGGGCCTGAAATTATTTATATCGTCCCCCTTGTTCTCGTCCTTCCTCACTAGCGTGACTACGCCCTTGGTCACAGCACAGGGAATTCTCCCGTTCTGTTGCCAGTTGCAGTAGACCGCCTCGAGGAGATAGGGGAACAAGTCCGGCATAGCTAGATATAGTTCGTATGCAAGACCATCGAGACCCGGGGATCTGCGTTTGCCGCATTGGCTCAGCACGTCCTCTATCTCAGCGGCTGAAATCGGCTCTTCGCAGGACTTTGCCTTCCTGTCCGAGAGACGCGGCAGGCCGTCGAGGTATGGACCGAAGCCCACATCCCCAACCGGCTCCCCGCCCCTTCCGAACAATCCGGCAAATTGCTTTTGAAAAGCCTCGCACATCTGCTTAGGTTCAAGGATCACCCGTCCATCCTGGTCTCGCAAAGACCGGATAGTGGATCTGCTCCTTCTTTTGGCTTCTGTCACGCGGGCCCAGCTAACAGCTTTGGTCCCCTCGTTTCCCAGAGCATGTATTTTGTTTCGGACGATGCAGCCTTCGTGTTTCGCGTCGAAGAACTGGCCCAGGGCCGTTCTCGACGCTAGCACTCTGGCCACGTCGCCGCTTCTAATTGCCTCTTCTACACTATCTACCAACTCCCTTTCCTTCCTATTTCTATTTGAAGCTAACTCCTTACTAAATTCTATAGAGACTACTCTAATCTCTCTTTTGAGAGATCCCCACCACCTGCTGTTGACGATGGCGCCCGTGAACCGCTCCTTAACTAAAGTGTTAATCCGGTCCCTGTAATCCTTACTTGCCGGTAAGGACAAGTTGAGCTTCCAGTAACCGGGTCCCTGTCTATGAGTTCTGTCAACGTTGACCATGCAGGTCACTAATTTGTGGTCTGAATAGCCAACCATGCGCATTTTTGGACAACTTAAAAAGTCCTTATCCTTAATTCTAACTAAGAACCTATCTAGGTACGACCTAGATGATCCGCTACGATTTGCCCAAGTCCAGGTTGGCGCAGTCGGAAAATCTAGTCGATATCTATCGGCCAGGTCAAATCGACCGATTAACCCTTTGAGGCTATTACACCCCTCTCTATCGGGACAGGCCCCTACGTAGTCCCAGCGTGCACCTAGGATACCATTCCAGTCCCCCACTAATAGCAAGGAGCGGGACGTCCCTAGAAAAGTCTCCAGACGATGGAAGAAGTCCGGCCGCATTGATCCGAAAGGGCCGTAGACGGCTACCAACCTAAACGCTCCGCCTTTACCACTGCCAAGGTCCAGAACCAATAGTCGACCCTCCGGGTCCAAATGTACCATCTGTGTTGCGCGACCCAGATGTTTTTGCAGCAGAACGACAACCCCACCCCACCTCCGGGCTGACAGAGAGATGCGTGCGTCTCAAAGTCATCAAAGGTGGGGGCCAGCTGTCGCACGTTGCTGATCCGGGCCTCGCCAATAACCATCACATCTATACGTTGTGACCTGAGGTCATTTAGAAGCATTGCTTGCTTCCAAGTTGAGCCCAGGCCACGCGCATTTAAACAGCCTACCCTTAGCATAGTCATGTTGGTGGTGAAGAGAAAAGGCACTTACCTCTCTGCGTCCCGGGTATCGGGCTGCACAATTTCCATTAGGGTGGGGGATGGGTTGTTGGGTGGGGTGGTGGTTTGTGGAAGTGTAGGGGCATCAGTGTGTTGTGTGGTAGGGGAGTTTGGAGTTGTGTGGGTGTTTGGGGAGGGGGTGGGGTAGTTTTTTAGGAGGACGCGGTTAATGGGCTCGACGCAGGGGGGACCCACGTTCTCTTTAAAGTTGTTTTTTAAAGTTTTATAGGTGTCCTGTGGGGCCATAATCATTTTGAGGTGGGAAATCCCCTGCCTGGGTGAAGTTAGGCCCTTGGGTTTTTATTAGATTGTTGTTGTATACAATGTTTAACAGTTTTTTTGTTTCTTGTGGTTATGTATGTGTATGCATGTTTTGGTTTTTGTTTATTGTTTTTTTTTGCTGTTGTTGTGAGCTCTTTTGTGTTGGTGTCAGTGTTATGTTTTGGGGAGGGGTTGTTTTCATTTGTGTGTCTGAGGTGTGTTTTCTTTTTTTTTCTTTTGATTGTGTGGAAGTGCTCCTCCTCGTCTGACGGCGAACTAGGGTCATCTTCCGCATTGGAGGGGAGGGGTATATTTTCGGGTTGTGTTTGCGGTGCGGGTGATTTGGAAATTGTTTTTATTTTTTGAGTGGGGTGGATGGGTTGGACATTGTTTTGTTTTGGTTTGAGCTGTGGTGGTTGTTTTTGTAGTGGTAGTTGTGGTGATTGTGTTGGTTGTGCAGTTGTTGGTGGCGTAGGCAGGATTGGGGTTTTCTTATTAAGTTGGGGACAGACAGCCCTCAGGTGACCTCTGGTTCCGCAGAGGTAACACGAGGGCCGCCTACCCTCAACGGTAATGTTGATGAAAGTTTGATCATCCAGTATGACGCGTTCAGGGATCTGGGAGATCCTTTCGGGCCTCATTTGAACTACAAGTTCGAGGCTCGTTCCACTGAACGCGTCACCCGATGCCTTTCCCATGGACACCAGCGTGTCATCATCCAGGTCCAGGAAATCTGTCAAAACCCACCATATGTCCATAATCGGCAGGATGGTGTGGATTTTTATTTTTTGTGTTCTTCTACCCATGTACGTAGGGTAGAAGTTGTATGCGGTGGATGTGATTGGTTTGATGGACAGTTTCACTGCTGTGTCCCTGTCCTTCATGAGAATGGATAGACTCCCGTAGAGTCTATCCTTCTGAATGAAGGTGATGTCCTTCATGACGTCTTTTAAAACCAGCTCCATCTCACTTTGTGATGGTTGAGCTGGTTTTTTGCTTTTATTCGAGATTGTCCTAAACATGACAGTGTTTAGGAGTCTCTGGCTTTTTAGTTCCGGGGGGGAATGGATCGTGAATGAACCATTTTCCCCGTACACTATATATTTGTTGGCATCTGCCAGTAGATCCTTCGCTTTGGTTATATCTACTGGCAGATAGTCGAGGGTCCTTGCCGTCTCGGCGAAGGAGAAATTTTTTTTGTTTGTGTTGCTGTTGTAGTTGGTGGTGTTGTTGTTGTCATTGTTGTTGTTATCACAGTGATTGGTCTTGTTGTTGTTGTTATTGTTATTGGTGTTGTTTTCGTCCGTCGCATTGTTGTTGTTGTTGCTGTTGCTGGTGCCGCAGGTTCTTTGGGCTGTTGCCATGGCAACGTCAAGTTGTCAGTCAACAGGTGGAGAAAATCCTTCCTCTGGCTGCCTTTCTTTTTGACCTCTGCTACTGTGACAGTGGCAGGGGGAAGCTGTAACTTTATCTTCCCCTTTCCTCCTTCGAATTTTGCAGACAGATAGGTAGATGGATAGATAAATGTATTTAGTAGCCACAAGGGCACAAAAGAAGGGGACAAATACAAATGGGGAGTTTATATACAGGTGTATGAAAATAAAACTATTAATAAAGATTGATAGATAGATAGGTAGGTATGCAGGTATA
>OZ024742.1:363014822-363039822 GCA_964016885.1 Eledone cirrhosa | reverse complement strand
TACAAATACGAATAATTATTGGGGGGGGGGGGATTAAAATTATTAGTGGGAAATAGTAAATATAGGTTTCAAGGAACATAGAATATTAATCTGCATTTAAATCATAATATGTGTTTACATAGTAGTGTCAGTATTAGGAAATGGTATTTGTAAGAAAGAAGGCTAAATTATGTATTTTAATATAAGTAGACTATTAATTATAGTGCTCCATTTAATTTACAAATTAAGGATAATATAATGCTCCATTTAATTTACAAATTAAGGATAATATAGCGAAAAAATTTTTTAATATCCTAGAGAAAAACTTCCCGCCAAACCACAAATACCATCAAATCTTAAGTAGATCAACAGTTAAATTCTCATACTCAACAACCAAAAACATAAAACAAAATATAAGTGCCTATAATGCATATAAATGTAAAAAAACCCATAAGTATACCACCAATACATCAAACTAACCATAATATCTCCTCAAATACAGAATTAACGAAAGGTTGTAACTGTAGAAACAAAGCAAACTGCCCATTAAAAGGAAATTGTCTTGTTAACAACATAGTTTATAAATGTAAAGTTAAAACTAAAGATTCTATTTGCTCCTATATAGGAGCTACTTCTAACAATTTTAAGGTAAGGTTTAATACCCACAAACATAGTTTTAAAAATGCCGCACTGGCTAATACAACATCTCTAGCAGAAAAAATTAATAGTTATAGAAATAAGAATATAGAATATGATATGACCTGGAGTGTGCTCAAAAGAGCCACCCCTTATCAAAATAATAGAAATGAATGTAGATTGTGTTCCCAAGAACTATTTGAAATAATGAAATCTAAGGATATCCTATTAAATAAGCGACAGGAATTAATTATATCGTGTAATCATAAACTGAGAAAAACATTTAAATATTATAAACCTAATTAATAATATATATTTTAGAAATTAATATATAAATTAATTTAAATGTAGTTAACCTATAATTTTAATTTAATTAAAATTCTACTACAGATGAAATTAAAAAATATCGTATAATCATAAACTGTGAAAAACTTTTAAATATTATTAACATAATTAATATATACTTTGGAAATTAATATATAGATTAATTTTAGTTTATTTAACCTTTTATTAAAATTCCTTTACAGATGAAATATAACAAAATATCGTGTAATTAATAACAGAGAAATACTTTTTAATATTATAAACCTAATTAATATACAATTTAGAAATTAATTTATAAATTAATTTTAATTTAGTTAACCTATAATTTTAATTTAGTTAGCTTAAAATTAAAATTCTAATACAGATGGATTGCAGAATATCGTGTAATCATAAACTGAGAAAAACTTTTCAATATATACCTAATTAATATATTCTTTACAAATAAATATATAGATTAATTTTAATTTAGTTAACCTATAATTATATTCTACTATAGATAAAATACAAAATGTTTGCTTTAATTATTATAAACCTAATTAACATATACTATAGAAATTAATATATAATTTTTAATTTAGTTAACCTATAATTAATATTCTACTACCGATGAAATACTTAATTTGGCTTTCCCTATTACAAAATTCATTTCCTAAAATTGATACCATCATGTTAATTTAGTTATGCTATAATTAATACTCTACTACTGTTTAACTTCAAAATTCCGCTTTAAATATTATAAACCTAAGTAGTATACACCTTAGAAATTAATATATTAACTATTTTTACTTTAATTAACCTATAATTAATAGTCTACTTATATTAAAATACATAATTTAGCCTTCTTTCTTACAAATACCATTTCCTAATACTGACACTACTATGTAAACACATATTATGATTTAAATGCAGATTAATATTCTATGTTCCTTGAAACCTATATTTACTATTTCCCACTAATAATTTTAATCCCCCTTCCCCCCCCCCCTCCAATAATTATTCGTATTTGTAAGCGTGGATGTATGTATGTGTATGTAAGTATGTATGTATGTTTGTGTGTTTGTATGTGAGTATAAAAATATAAATATGCTGAGTTTGACACTCTCCTTTAATTACTTACTCTCTTACCTCCTTTTAATTATGCATCTAGATGTAAGTGTGTGTGGCCGTGTTTATGTGTGCGCCTCAATATCCATATAGTTATAATAATAATATATACGTATGTGTGTGTGTGTGTGTATATATATATATATGTGTGTTCGTAGGTATGTGTGTGTTTATGTATATATGCGTGTGTGTGTATGAATGTATGTATATGTGTGTATATATGTATGTATATATATATGTATATGTATGTATATTTTGTCTATAGATTATAAACATACAGAGACATTAGCCCTAAATTTTTATATTTACATACACTTTTTCGACATGCGTATGCATGTGAACATACATTTTATGCATATCTGTGAACGAATTTACTTACATATATACACACACCTAACTGTATTTTCTTGATGAATTTTTATGTGTTTCATCGGTCTATTTAAAATCTGTTCCCAAACAGACCTGTAATTTTGAATTGTTGTTATTATCAATAAATATACTTCATTATTTCTGAAGACAGCATATATATGTGATGGTATGTATATTCTCCTTGATAGTTTGTATAATTTTGTACATAGATCTTTTGAATATGCATGCCAATTCTAACACATATATGTCCTAGAAACGATCGTTAAATAATGAACTTTTTTTGTTTAATATAAGGAACTGTTTCTTTGTTTTATTCATTATTTTTTTAATATTTTATCTTGACTCTGTATTCCGTTTATCTTTCACCGAAAGTGATTTTTGTATGTATCTCTTCTTTCCATGATATCCGGATTACATTGAGTTCTTCATACGGATTGGACACTACCGTAAACTTTTGGTAGATTTATCTACACTATATATATATATATATATATAAATGAATGTCATAGAAAGTATTGTAGCAAGAAGCCAACAGTATTCCATTATATATATATATATATATATATATATATATGTATATGCATGCATACGTATTTAATTATTGTTGATTTCTGTCATTTTCGTGCTACTAATTTATTTACATTATTCTTAACTGTGAAGCCGAGAATCATTCGGTTTTCTAAATAGAATATTAGTCTACGACATCCTTTTTACCCTAAGCGTGGTTTTGTCTTTGCGTGTAATTTTTCTCATCGCTCCCCATAATTGTTTCTACGTTTGGCACAAGGCCAGCAATTATCCAGTGCATTACTGGTACTTTATTTTATCGACCCCGTAAGGATTAAAGGCAAAGTTAACCTCGGCGGGATTTGAACGCATCGCTCCACATAATGACGTGTTATATTCGTTTTTTTTTCGTTCTTTGCCAGGGAACGTCTTCACGAACCAAAGTATCGTCTTCCTGTTTTCCTTCGGTTGCAATGTTTTTCGAAATATTTACTTCTGCGTTCACAGATTGATTTTTTTTTAGTTTCAGAAGATCCCGTTAAGGGCGAAAGCAGCGATTCTTTGCTTAAACTTTAATCTGTTATTTTAATAAATATTTGCTCTACGGTTCTTATATATTTGATATATATTTATCCTTATCGAGCCCTCTTTGGAGTTTAGTTTTCAAATTTATTATCATTACTATTTCTTTCCTCGGTTGAACACTCTATTGACTTATATTCATCATGCAGAAACAACATCTGAATATTTCTACAAAGAACATACCCGTACCAAGAAAGAAGACATACCTAAAACTCCTGATACAGAAAACGAACTCGTTCCTCAAAAGGTTGGTTTGGCGTAACTTTTATTTCCATAATCAGGAAAAAGCGAACATTAAACAGGATAAATGTTGGTTTAAAACTTATAATAACCCTCCGAGTAACCCAGCATTGCTTCCCTTCGAAAACGATGTCTTGGAACTCATACGGAGTATCAAATTTCGGAATAGGAGCAATTCCTTCCAGCAAGACCTGAAGAATAGAATGTGTTCTGTTAAGGATTTTAATACCGTGCACGTCCACTCCGACAAAACTGGCAATTTATATCAAGTGGAGCGCAGTACTTACCATCAACTGCTACATTATGCTGTAACTAAGGATTACCGGAAAACTAATCGGAGTGTCATTAAAGACATCAACCGTGCTGGGTTTAAAATCACCTCTGAACTCAAAATCTAGGACCGGACAGAACCCCTGGACCCTATTTTCTCCCCACTTTACCCTGAAGGATCACAAACCCAATTTCGCCAACAACCCCCCTATTCAGCTTATTAACCCTACGAAGTGCAATTTAGGTAGACTTAGTAAAAGGATTTTAGATAGAATTATACCTGAAATTAGAAGCTTGGGCCCTCTTGCACCGTGGAACAATTCTTTCGCGGTGATTGGTTCAATGGCATATGCAACATGGAAAATTGCCGTTTTATCCAATTCGACATCAATAACTACTACTTATCCATCACTTTACCTCTTCTTCTTAGAGCTATCAATTTCGCTAAAACGCTCACGGTGGTTAAGGATTTCGAAGTTGATGTCATCATCAATGCCCGTAAGTCGGTGATTAATTTCGACGACTCTATTTGCTTTAAAAAATCTAATAGTACCCCCATTCGACGTGAGTATGGGTGCCAGCGATTCGGCGAAGGTTACTGATCTTTTCGGCCTTTTCCTTCTTTTCTCTATCAAGGAAGAATTCCCCAATATTGGCGGTGGTTTTACCGTGATGACGGTCTTTTGACCATGACAAAGTGCGGTCCACGTGCTTGCGACAGGTTCAGAAAAGAACTCACAGACTTCTTTAAAGGCTTCAACCTCTCCATACGGGTTGAGGCCAAACTCTCGGTCGTTAATTACCTCGACGTTAACCTCAATTTGTCGAATCGCTTCCATTACTCGTATAGAAAACTGAATGATACGCTTAATTACATAAGTAAGCAGTGTAACCATCCTGCCTACATAACCAAGAACCTGGTAAGAAACGTTTCTTTGAGGCTTTCCTGTCTATCTACAAACGAACATATTTTCACCGACCATTCCACATATTACAATGAAGCTCTTGCTCGGAGTGGATTCGTCGATAAGGTAGCATATACTAAGTATAACATGGAGGTGTCCACACCATTAGCTAAGATCTTTATCTCCCTTATTAAGAAGCATTTCCCCTCAGCACATAAATATAATACATTTTTTAATAGAAATACCATTACAATATCTTACTCTACGACTCCTCATATCACTGCTTCAAATTTAACCAAATTACCTAGCCGTAGGAACACGTGCGACCCTGTAGCTATTACTAACTGTAATTGTAGGAATCGGGTTGACTGCCCTCTATCCGGGAAATGCCTCTCCAGTAACATTGTCTACAAATGTAAGGTCGAAACACCCACGTCCCGTAGGGCCTACATATGTTTAACCGCCAATAGATTCAAGCATCGTCTTTACATGCACACCCATTCATTTCTTAACCCTTTAAGGATGAATATGACGTCACTTTCAGCTTATATCTGGAATCTAAAGGACAACCACACCCAATATAGGTTATACTGGGAGATCCCATCTAAGGCTAGATCGTATAACAGAAATAAAAGACCATGCGATCTTTGCGCCGCTGAAGCCCTGGCAATACTCTACGCCAATGACCACATCTTAAACAAAAAATCTGAGGCAATTTCGGCTTGCAAACATAAATTGCATAAAACTTTCCTGTATTACAGCTTCACATTAAACCCTAACGGATAGTACGAACAATACGCGGATAATTTACGTCTTAATGTGGTAGCTAAGTATATTTTATGTTTATACCATTACTTATTTGTATAGGTAAGTATACCTTACCCGTATGTTTTGTGAAGGTACATATACTTTCTCGTACGTATATTTGCTTCTTTTTGTTATGGGTGTATATATTATATTATATATACTGGTACATGTGTATATGGTTATGTGTATATGTGTATGTTCTGTGTGTGTATGTGTGTGTGTGTGTGTGTGTGTGTGTGTGTGTGTGTGTGTGTGTGTGTGTGTGTGTGTGTGTGTATGCGTGTTTGCACGTATGTAAGGTGTGTATATGTGTACTTTGTGTTTTGGTTAACGTGATTTAGTGAACATATGTGTATTTACCTGTAGGTATGGGTGTGCCTGCGTTATTTACGAATTTATGTGTGTGTATTTATATACGTTTATATAATTATATGTATACACACACACACATATATATACTTTTTTGTGTGTATTTGGCGTATACGTTAGTATGTGTGGGGCTATAGGTGTCGCGTGAGTCTATATATGTGTGCGCGTAGTTATGTGTACGTGCTTGTATATGCATGCATGGCGGATGTTTTCGCGTATGCATGTGTATGTACGTATTTGGATACGTGTATGTATATATTTAATTATTGTTGATTTCAATAACCTCTGTCATTTTCGTTCTACTAATTCATTTATAATATTCTTAACTCTGAAGCCGAGAATCATTCGGTTTCCTAAATAGAATATTAGTCTACGACTTCATTTATACCATAAACGTGGTTTTGCCTTTGCATATAATTTTTCTCAGCGTTCCACATAATGACGTATTATCTTCGCTTTTTTCCGTCCATTGCCAGGGATCGGCTTCACGAACCAAAGTATCGTCTTCCTGTTTTCATTCGGTTGCAACGTTTTTCGAAATATCTACTTCTGCGTTCACAGATTGATTTTTTTTTAGTTTCAGAAGATCCCGTTAAGGGTGAAAGCAGCGATTCTTTGCTTAAACTTTAATCTGTTATTTTAATAAATATTTGCTCTAGAGTTCTTATATATTTGATATATATTTATCCTTATCGAGCCCTCTTTCGATTTTAGTCTTCAAATTTATTATTATTACTATATATATATATATAAGCAGAAGGGATATTCAATTTGTTGGTAATTCAACAAATATAAATGTTTATAACTGATTCAGAGCACTCAACAAGTTTTCTGGAGTATAATATACAATGATATGAAATAAATGGAAACTATATTTATAAAACCATATTTATTCTATTATATATATTTCAAAGGTAACAACATTTTTGGTACGGTATCATTAGATAAAAATACGAAGTGTGTTTTATAAATTTTGACATAACCAAGGATAATATATGCGTGTACGGTATCATCAGATAAAATACGAAGGGTGTTTTATAAATTTTGACATAACCAAGGATAATATATGTGTGTACAGGAGTGTCTGAGTGTATGTTTATATGCAGTTAAGTGTGCGTGTATTTATGTGCAGTGGAGTGTTATAAGTGTTTACGTGCATGAGGCTGTGTGAACTTGTGGAGGGAGATATTAACAATGTTATTGTAAAATATGTTTAATTCTAAATTAAGATAAATTTCAATTCTAAATTTTTCAATTATTCTCATCTAGCAACTCATTCTATAGCTTTGGCCGAAATAGCAGCACCAACTAAATATAGCATCTGTGATAGACTCCTTATTTCACTTCTCACTTTCCTGTCTTACTTTCTTATACATTTTTCTCTCATTTTTTATTATATGCTTTTTTATTATATTTTTCTTTGTCCCTTAATCGCATTTGAACTATTTCTATAACATCCGTCCTCCACTTTCTAAAGAAAGCTTTTTCCGCCAACCTCCTCTGGCCTACTTTCATACACATTCCTTAGAATTTGCCGTGTAAATTTCACCTTCAACGCTTGGCCGGCTCTACCCACTCCCCTATCGTTCTAAAGGCAAGTTCAGCCATTCCAACCCCGCACTCACTGCCATGATAGACTTTTCTGTGTCTGCTACAAATGTTGACCAATCCCCATGACAACTACACTCTTCTCATATAAGGAACTTGGAAAGTTCGGCTATTTATTTACCAGACTAAAAAAACTCTTACTTTAGTCCAGAAATAGCCGCCGAGACGGCTTGAGTTCTGCCGTCGGGGTCATACTTTCTCCTATTACCCCCTCTACTACCCTAAGTATTAAGTACTCTGGTGTGTTATCGTCCATCTGGTTCCTTACCACAACTACTTCGTTATATATATATAAAAATATATATATAACAAAGGAATTGTGGTAAGGAACCAGATGGACCATAACGCACCAGAGTACTCAATACTTAGGGTAATAGAGTGGGAAATAGGAAAAATTATGACCCCGACGACAGAGCTGAAGCCGTTTCGACGGCTAGTCCAGAAATAGCCGCCGAAACGGCTTGAGCTCTGCCGTCGGGGTCATACTTTTTCCTAATTATATATATATATTTGCGGGAGTGTGAACGTGTCTGTTTAGGTTGTTATCTATAAATAACGTTAGGAAATTACTGCTTCACATAGAAACAAGAATGAAGTGTGTTTCTGTACTTCCGAGATTATCACATGGTTTAATTCAGATCTTGGTGAACCGGAGCGTGAAGCATGAACTCATATTTATATACTGATATTTATATATTTATATATATTTATTATTGTTTATTTAACTATTTCTTTATTTCAGCAGTTGTATGGATAATTAAACTCAGATTTCATCTTCTATTATCTCTCTCCTCTCCCCTTCTATTATCTCTCTTCTCTCCTCTTCTATTATCTCTCTTCTCTCCTCTTCTATTATCTCTCTCCTCTCCCCTTCTATTATCTCTCTTCTCTCCTCTTCTATTATCTCTCTTCTCTCCTCTTCTATTATCTCTCTTCTCTCCCCTTCTATTATCTCTCTTCTCTCCTCTTCTATTATCTCTCTTCTCTCCCCTTCTATTATCTCTCTTCTCTCCTCTTCTATTATCTCTCTTCTCTCCTCTTCTATTATCTCTCTTCTCTCCCCTTCTATTATCTCTCTTCTCTCCTCTTCTATTATCTCTCTTCTCTCCTCTTCTATTATCTCTCTTCTCTCCTCTTCTATTATCTCTCTTCTCTCCTCTACTATTGATACATATTTCTCTTTCTTACATATTTTATCTTACAATAACATTGTTAATATCGCCCTCCTAACTTCACACAGCCTCATGCACGTAAACACTTATAACACTCCACTGCACATAAATACACGCACACTTAACTGCATATAAACATACACTCAGACACTCCTGTACACACATATAACTGAGTTCAAATCCTGTCGTGGTTAACTTTGCCTTTCATCCTACGGGGTCGATAAAATAAAGTACCAGTGATGCACTGGTGTAATTGCTGGTCTTGTGCCAAATGTAGAAACAATTAAATTATACACTTACTCCTGTAAATTAGTCTTTTACCAATGTATGTGGAGTGATTAGTATTTTGTAAACTAGTATGACCAAACTCCGTAGAATGCTCCACATGTTTGAACAAATAACAATCTGCTTCTGAAATTAAATTGAAATCTGTTCAGACTTCCATAGGCACGTGTATGCTTAACTTATTTCATAGGGAGATTGGGACAATATTGGGATTACCCTTTGACTTACAGCGTGTTGATAAACGTGGAATAATGTCTTCCTGAAAGACATAGCTCTTCTCGGTGAATCGAACTCACGATTTTACCACATGAGCCGACCACCGTAACAAATAGGCTATGCGCCATCGCGAGATCTTAGTAAATACGTTATAAATGTCAGTGCTAATTTTATATTTCGACCTAAATTGTAACATTTAATTGTTTCTAAACTGTGCACCTTAAATTATTTAGTGTGGAGTGATATTTATGAAACTCAACGAGTATTTGTGACGACAGCAGTTCGTGATTTTTATGAAGTTCTTCGACTGATGTTTTGTAGGAGATAAACATAGTTACCGATATTTACCACGAAAGAATATTATTTTATTGACGAACCAATGAGGCACGTTTAAACATGGTCAGTAAAGACGCTAGAAATGACAGCCAAATCTCTCAAATGAAACACATTAACGTCATAATTAAAAGGTATGAGATATTAGTGAGTGTAGGGCGGTGGATTGACACTATTGGTAGAGAGTCGGATACCATGCTTTGTAGCATAGAGTTACGGCCCTTTATGATCTGAGTCCAAATCCCGCCGATGTTAACTTTGCCTTTCATCCTTACGGGGTCGATAAAATAAAGTACCAGTAATGCACTGGGATAATTGCTGGCCTTGTGTCAAAAGTAGAAACAATTATAACTGTAAAAATTAAAACGGGAAAGTCACAGCTTGAATATATTTGGTGGTTAATTGGGTATGACTTGGAGTTTAGCAACAACCGAAAGAGATAAAAGGACCTTTTGCGAATAGCTTCGTATTCTTCCTTCATATTGCTAGGTGTGTAGTTGAGTGGTTAGTGTGCTTGACTGATTATATAAAGGTAATGTGTTAGATTAAAGACATCTAGTTGTGTCTTTGAGTAGGAAGAGATTACCTATCAAATGATGAAAGACGAAGATTATCTCCGTTGGATTTGCGGTATCCGTTCGGATTCTCTGCGCAGTGAGTTCAAATCCAACGGAGTAATCTTTGTCTTTCATCATTTCATCACCTGGATGAATATAATACTTCTCTCTCTCTCTCTCTCTCTCTCTCGCTCTCTCTCTCTCTCTCTCTCTCACTCACTCACTCTCTGTTTGTACCCCCCCCCCTCTCTCTCTCTCTATATATATATATATATATATATTTCTGATTCACTGGATGAAACCAGCTATTCTGACCCGGATGAAGGTCAAAATGGCCAAAATTCAGGAGTGGCCACTTACAAAACTGCCGTCCAAATATTCTTGTTATTGCTGGAATACATTAGGTTCGCCAACGAGTGTTCCAATTGTTGACCACACAAAACACTTGTAACATTAATACTGAGATTCGCTGAGCATTTCACAGACACGTGCACCCTTAATGTAGTTCTCATAAAGGTTCGCCATAACACAAGGTGTTACAAGGCTGGCCGTTTTGCGTCGCAGATAATACTCATTTTGTCCCGCTAAGTGGTCAGGAGCAACTGGAAATAAAGTGTCTTGTTCAAAGACACAACAAACTGCCGTGAATGAAATTCCTGACTTTATGATCGTGAGTTGAACACTCGTTTGGATCAACTATGATTGTGTGATGAAGACATTTGAGTTTTATAACGGCGTGATTTAGGTTTTAATTTGGAAGACCAGGCGAGGTTCTTCCATACTAGTCTTGTGTGCTTGAAGCTCATGCGAAGGATATTTGGTAGACGAACATTGTGGAAATCTTTAGAGAGATTTTTCCTGGTTATTTATAGTAAACTTAATTCTTAGACTGGCTAAACACCAGCACGTGTTGTCGGTGGTTATTCTATTAAAAACATTATAGCCAAAGCATAACTTCTCCTTTTCCATCTACTTGCACTGATTGCTCTGAAGGTGATGAGCACTGTTTCCCTCCCTCTCATTAAGCCATATAGTATAAAGTATACCAAGTGGTAGGCGGCAATTGAGGTTTCCAGATCCGATTATAAAATATTTCAAGCAACCTGCTCTATGTCTCACCCTACTTTGTGGAATAATTGAGAAATACGTCTATTTGCACATGATGCATATAGTCTCTTATGTATAATGTGATGGACAAAGAACAACATTAATCTGACATAGATACAAACAAATCAATAGTTTTTTAATTTACGTTTCTTTACGTTTGGAATAGAATGGAATGGGTCTCCGTCAGTTTCGACGACGAGACTTCCAGGTTTCAATCAACGGAACAGACTGCTTTTGAAATTAACGTGTAAATGTGTGGGCAATCAACAGACACGTGTCTCTCTTAACGAGATTCCCTGGACGATTCAATGTGGAACAGTGTATGAAAAGACGGCCCCTTTCATTTATAACTCTAGACGATACCATGATCCTAACAATTCCCCTCTACCCAATTATCTCACAAGTAAATAGATCGATCACAGTCCGAAGTTGCTGCGCAGTGGAATGAAACCCGATGTCTAATGTTTGTAAATCGAACTCTATAACTCTATAACGCTGCGTCCAATCACTACGTTTGCGGAAATAAGAAAAGTACACATATGGATGCATGCAAACAAAAAAGAACTTCTACAGAGTTATCTAGAATAACTGCGCCAGATAATATGATGAATAAAACTAGAGTCCTTTGAGAATTTGTTCTATTTTAATTGTAATGCATTTTTCTTTAAATGTGCTTGAATAAAAGTCAACAGGGAATTTATGTAGATTAAATGAACTTTTAGAAAATGTCTGTTCACAAGCAATATTTAATCGTAGTTATGGAGTCAACTGATAGACATAATCAATACTGTTTATTGAACGTATATTCTTGTCGTATAAAACAGTTTAAGATGTTTAATGCTTTTAAAAATGCATGGGGCTTTCTTTAAGAATTCCAGTTTTATTTCACATCAATAGTAACTGAATATGAAAGCATTATACGTTGAGAATCGAAAAGAAATATTCTTATTAAATTTTTTTTTTTTTAAATGAGTGAAAAGCAAATGAATTAAAAAACATTTTCTATTTTATATGATCTCACATTTCTTCGTATTAAATGTTTGTGTCAATGATGAGCTGTGGAAACCAATAACTGTGGAAACCAATAACTGCGGCTCGGTTTCCACACCTAGATAACGCAATTATTTTCAGATGCCGATATAATTAAAATATAAATATCACGTCATCTTATCTTTTAACTAAATCACGTTATTCTTCAGAGTTCTTAAGGGATAACGAAGAAAAAAAACACATAAAATCGATCTTCATATCAACCAAAAGCTGAATATGAATTACTCTCATTTCGAGACAAATGTGTCACTCATCTACCATTCATGAGTGAAACTATTGCACTTCACTCAAGCCTCTCATTTTCCTGGTCATCGGCTTAGCAAGAAAAACTATATTTTTCAACTGAAACTTTTTAATCGATTAATCGTGGAACTATCCAATAACAAATCAGATATTGTAATCGATACATACGACGAAGGAAAGCTACTTTACTGACGAAACAATGCAGGATTTTCTACAAAGTAGGTCTGCTAGATATAGCAGCCAAACGTCTCCCGAATCGAACATATTACCCACTTCATGAAGAAAGAAGAAAACAGTTCTATTTCTTATACAAATGCTAGCTTGGTGTGATTGGTACGTTCTCTGTATTGGTAACAGCTGCCTAGAAGTAGGTATGGTAAGATATTAAATATGATGAAGAATCACCTTAAGCTGTGGTCGTATTTCCACGAGTGCTCGATCGGCTCAAGGCAGTTCTTCAACACATTTAATATTAGTCAACAAATCTATCTATTGCCTACAGTAGTAAGATGCTCAACCCGATGTCCAGTATAACTTTCATCGTAACAGGTAAGATAACAGACAACCGTTATATTCTGCATAAATGAATGAAAACAACAGATTCTCCTTCTTCTTATTATTATTCTTCATCTTATTATTATTATTTTCATTCGTATTATTATTATGACTAATACTTCATCTGACATACCTTTTTTCTTGTGAATAATGAATGAATTTATAAATTCTTCTGTTCAATGAATTGAATTTTTTCTCCACGTTCTGGAAAGCATGTAATATATATATATATATATATATATATATATATATATATATATATATATATATATATATATATAGATATAGATATATATATATATATATATATAGGAACGGGTAGGACCCCGACGGCTGAGCTCAAGCCGTTTCGAAACGGCTTGAGCTCAGCCGTCGGGGTCCTACTCGTTCTTATTACCCATTCTACTACCCTAAGTATTGAGTACTTTGGTGCGTTATGGTCCACCTGGTTCCTTACCACATTTCCTTCGTTATATATATATATATATATATATATATATATATATGAAATATAATATATATATATATATATGAAATATAATATATATATATATACATATATATAATATGTGTATAATATATATAACATATATATAAACTTTCAACTGTCCCCACAACTATGTCGACACAGATATACGGTAAACTGATATAGAAGAGATATCTCAGAGAATTTGGAGGCAGTAGCAAAAAGAATAAAGATGAGATAAATTAAAACAAAATACCATTTTTTAAAAATACTTCTTTTCTCTTTGCATGTATTTGGTTTGAGCCCAAGTTATGGAACTCTAGTAGAGATCTACTTCAATAGCTAAAGCACAACTTTATATTTTAACGTTAAATTCATTCTATATAATCATAAAATCTAGAGGAGGCCGGTCCCGTTTCCGACTCACTATACTTTCCATGACGTTGCGGAAATTGAAAGATATATAAATCAGAAGCCAACAGTTTCGTGTGAGTATATATATATATATATATATGTGTGTAATTTCAGATCTCCTATGTGAAATCACTCATTTCTATACTGGATTTCAGAAAACTTGTAATATTTTATTTTTTGATCATCACATTAATTCCTAAAATAACAATATTTTTGTTTTCCCAAAGTCTTACGAGAAATTGAAGGCTTATAACTCAGTATTTAAAATGTTGGACAGGTGATAATAAGGCTGTTCTTTGGTTCCTGAACCGTGTGGTTCGTAGTTTGTTGAATAAAACATTCCCTCTTATATGCTTTTTTGTGGTATGATTAGAGGCACTATGAAAGATACAGCAAGAATCTAAGAGGTTCAACGTTGTAGGTGATTTGTTAAACCTTCTACAAGGTTCAACTTTGTAGATGATATGTTAAACCTGTAAATGTGTAAGCTGTAGTGTTTTCATACATAAAAGTTTTTCAGTTTATTTATTTCCCCCTTTTTAATCCGCAACGAATTCGTTGTTGTTTTAATATTTTCTGGTATAGACACCATGTCAGACATTAGAAAAAGGAGATTCATTGACACAATATGTGTGAAGGCTGGTACATTAAATTACATTTGCTATTCAATACCGCCGTCTACTATCTCTCTCACTCCTTAATTCTGCAGAAACGAATGCACCGTGGCTTCTTGTTCCCCTCCCTCACATCACACAGAAGTAGGATTACATGAGTGCTATAACTCCGCTCTGATTAAACACTTCTTCCTTTTAAAAACAACGATCCTCGTTAACTCTTTTGTAGATTTGGTCTTCAATTTTCAGCCATGATTTATTCCTCACACCGAAACTGTATATTACATTTATAATATTAGACTATTTTTGAAACTAACGTATTTCCCACGCTAACTTCTATTTGCTGATTTGAGATATTTTCCAGCCTTAAATTCCAATTTCCTCTACATCGCTGTTCTTGCTCATATATTCGCGTGAGATATTATAATTATGACCTTACCTGTCACTATGATATATTTTATTCGTGTATTTCAGTTGATATTTTAGTAGAACATATTATTTGAAGGATGATTCTCATGTAAGATTTTTTTCTCGTTTTCTATATTCAAGATTCACTTTGATTAAATAAAAGTTGCTAATGTGTTTACAGTGTTTTTTCTTCTCTCGGTAATGCTTAGTTCCAATGTAACACCTGCTTATTTTTCCAAGACTTTCTTGTCCATAATGTGTTGACATAACGAGGTTATAGTATGGAATTATTCACGATTTCATCCATCATCGTTACCAGTTTCCTATTCCTCTCTTTTGTTTTTATTGTTTTACTTTTATTTACCTAGTGTTCGATTCTTGTTGTTTATTTTGATCTTTTAATTACTCCACTTGGATTTCTTGTTCTTTTTCTAGAACTGTGAAACTGAATATTCAGGCTTAGCCATGTAGTAGTAATAGTAGTAGTAGTAGTAATTGTTTCTTCTATAGGCACAAGGCCAGCAATTTCATGTGGAGAAGAAAAGTCAATTAAATCGACCCCTGTGCATTATTGGTGATTTATTTTATCGACCTTACAAGGATGAAAGGCAAGGCTAAGCTCAGCGGGATTTGAACACAAAACGTAAAGGGATGTAACTCTAATAATAATAATAAGAAGAAGAAAATTGTTATTTTTTTCCTAAAAGGCATTGACAAACAGTGTGCACATAGTGGTAAGAGACTGCTGACTTTAAATATGAATTACAGAGTACTTTACATCCCAGATAATAGGGAGTGGAAACCGGGGGCATTGGTAATTTTACTAGGTTGTCTCCGTTGATTTTTATAAAAACCAGAATTAGTCGTTTAGTTTACATATTGTGACCCCCAACCGATCCTATTTCTTTTAAAATCTATGAGGATTATTGTAATGTTCTTGTTTGTCATGTACAATGTTTTTTAATATCTAAAAAAATTAATTATCGCAGGAATGCTACATAGTAAAGAAAAATTCCGTCAGAGATAGATTAATACAATTTAATAAACCCTCGTGGTTGGGGATAAAAGTGGGTGGGTTGGAAAGAATCTGAAAAATTCATAAGTGGGAGGGGAGATTATTCGAGACTCAACATACCTGGAAGTATATGTAACATACTTCTAAGTGAGACTTCTCAGCATAGCATTATGTCTAATCCTAGTATTGATATATATTCAAGAGCAAGTTACTTGTACAATACATATAAGCTTTCATGTGCATAATGTGTATAACAAGCCACTTTCACGTAGCTGAAAACAACCACCCACTTCTCTTGTCCCATCTTACAGGTGACACATGAATATATTATACATGAAACAGAATGTATAATAATAATTATATAATTATTATTATCAGGGTTTCTGAGTTCAAATCCCACTGAGGTTAGCTTTGCCTTTCATCTTTACGGTGGTTTGCTCTGAAAAGAGCAATTAGAATAGAGTCCATTAGGTTTAGTATGGCTTTAGCAATAGAGAAAAATAGAGCAGAGGGAGAACTAGTTAGAAAATTAGACGAGGCGCTTAGCAAAGACGTTGCGACCGACGTACTTGCGGCGAAATTGGCCCTTGACCAATTCTTCAATGCAAAGCACGAAGGCTCTCAGAAGAGACGAGGGGACGAAAGCCGTTCAATGGGCCCGAGTGGCGGAGGCGCGTCGTGGCAACAAAGCCACGATCCGGTCTTAGGTGGACCACGACGGGCGCATGCTACTCGATTCCGGGCAAATGTGTGAAGCTTTTCAGCGACACTTCGTACAGCTGTTCGGGGGCAGCGGCGGATGGACTTTAGTGTCTACCACGACGGACTGCCGCAGCTCTCGGCCACTGAGGCGGAGTGTTGCGAAAAGCCGATAACAGCCGCTGAAGTACGGGAGGCAATGACTAGCTGCACAAGGGGTAAATCGCCTGGTTTGGATGGTCTGCCTATGAACTTTACGTACAGATGCCAGATTTGTTCGGAGGCCTCTTGGCGGACGTCTACTGCAACTGG
This sequence comes from Eledone cirrhosa, assembly GCA_964016885.1. Classification (NCBI taxonomy): domain Eukaryota; kingdom Metazoa; phylum Mollusca; class Cephalopoda; order Octopoda; family Eledonidae; genus Eledone; species Eledone cirrhosa. The sequence goes on along the minus strand of OZ024742.1, from coordinate 363,022,676 downwards.
CAACAGAACGGGAGAATTTCCCAGCTCTGTGAGCCGAGGAGCTGTGGAGCTGCTGAGAAAGGATCCGCACAAGGGGGATAACATACATAATTTTAGGCCCATAACTCTGCTAAAAACAGAGTTCAAGATTTTGTCCAAGGTGTCAGCAAAGAGGTTGGCGCTTGTCGTTGGTGGTCTGGTGGGAGAGTCGCAGACATGCGCCATTCCCGACAAATTCATCCACGGCAACCTCCACCCCATGCGATACATCGTAGAGAGGGTAGCTAGGGAACCTGGCACAAGTGGGTCCTTGATCAATTTAGATCAAGCTTTCGATAGGGTAGACCATCGTTACCTAGCGGCAGTCCTGAGGGCGGCTGGCTTTGGGCCCGTCTTCAGAGGCTGGATCGCTGCCATGCACAGCGACATCTGCTCTGTGGTGAGAGTGAACGGTCACCTTTCGGAACCGTTCAACATCATGCGCTCGGTCCGCCAAGGATGTCCCCTCTCGTCCCTCTTGTACGTATTGACTCTCGAGCCATTACTGCACAAACTGAGGACGTTGAGGGGGGTCTCGCGCGAACCACGATGCGGAAGATCCGTTTCAGCATATGGGGACGATGTCACCGTAGTGGTGTCGAACGCCAAACACATCGAGGCGATCGGCACTACACTAAGAGAATACGAAGCGGTGACAGGAGCAATGATCAACCAGGAAAAGTCAGTGGGCCTGCAGCTCGGCACCTGGAGAGGCAGGTCCATGCCGTCCAACAGCGTCGTCGGGCGCTGGACGGACAGGCCAGTTAAATTGCTCGGGGTCTGGTTCGGTCCAGATCTCCAGACGGACAAAAACTGGGACGAGGTGACGAGCAGGGTGGCTTCTCTCACCCAGAAATGGGCGGAGAGGAAGCTATCCCTGAAAGGTCGAGCGGAGGTGGCTAACGCGTATATCGCGTCCGTCATCTACTACCGCCTGACCGTCGTACCTTGTCCTAAGCCCCGCCTGACTGCGCTGGAGCGTTTGCTCTTTCGCTTTTTGTGGAGGGGACGCGCTCCGATGGTCAGGCGGTCCATCTGCTGTCAACTCCCGCTACGTGGAGGGCTGGGAATGCCGTGGCTGATGATGCGCAGACACGCGCTCAGGCTACGACATCTCCACCTCTTTCTCGACGGTGATCGGGTATGATCTCTATTTGCTAGAAGTGTCTTTCCCCAGCTCGTCTCCTTGACGGAGCTGCAGTCCTGGGTCAAGCGAAGACCGAGAGGGAGCGCTTGGACACTGGAATGTCTTCAGGCGCTCACAGCCCTCGACCAATCGGGCAATGTGATCGGTGGAAACTCCACCTTGGCGTTCTATAGAGGATTAGTGGAGGGGAAGAGCGACAACGTACTTGGGGAAACTCTAGGCGTCGACGAAAATCAACTAGCCAATCTCTTCGGAAGAACTTTCGGGCCGTGGCCTATGGACAACTTCCTTCTGGCCTGGCAGTGCTACCGAGGAGCTTTGCCGGTTCGGGATAAACTCTACAGGCATGGAGGTGCCGTCAGCCGGGCATGTCCGAGAAACGCGCTGGGTGACGAAACCGTCCTGCACGCACTCGTCCAGTGTCAGAGCATTGCTGACTTGTGGGTTTATGTCGAACACCAGCTGTCGCGTGTGGGACGGATCCAGCTATCAGCTGAGTCCATCGTGAGGATTGCCCCGCCCTCTTCCTTTAGCCGGGAAGGGCAGGCAGTTTTTATCTGTCTGGTGGCCATGGCGAAAGAGATAGTATGATGGACACGTTTGAAAGGGCTGAAGACGAGCACTTACCTCTTCGGTGATGCCCTGATTAACCTTTTCAAATTTCATTTGAAAAGGAAAATCAGGGTAGAAAGGGAAGTGCTCCCTTCCCAGAATTTTGTTGAAAGATGGGTGAGAGAGGCAAGAATGGCCCGAGTGAATGGGCCTACTCTGAGTATGTGTCTGTAAGTTAAAGGTGGAAATCTGGGAGAGGGCACTTGCTCTGGTGGTCAGGGTCACTGTGGCTTTCTAATGGGCTTTCTCCACGAATGTCCCTCGGAAGTCTCCCCCCTATTGGGGAATGTTTTCATTGTTCTATTATTACATCCTCTGTTTCTTGTTTTTTATACGCAGAAATGCCCATTTGTACCGCCCTCTATTGTCCTGTACTGTCCTTAATGTCTACTTTATGTAAAACCGTGTGGTTAATAAAGAAAGCAATATTATTATTATAATATAATTATTATTATTATTATTATTATTAGTAGTAGTAGTAGTAGTAGTAGTAGTAGTAGTAGTAGTAGTAGTAGTAGTAGTAGTAGTTGTTGTAGTAGTAGAATCAGGGCCAGATTTAGAACTTTTACTTCAGGTTTAGGGGGCGCTTCATACACAAAAACAGAATACACGGCAAACCCCCAATTTTACATATCAAAGTTTGCTCGGGACAAGCATTTGGAATTGAAAATTTATTCATACAGGTATTAAATTATATAGACGGGTATTAAATTATACAGACAGGTATTAAATTATATATACAGGTATTAAATTATATATACAGGTATTAAATTATTATACAGGTATTAAATTATATAGACAGGTATTAAATTATATAGACAGGTATTAAATTATATAGACAGGTATTAAATTATTATACAGGTATTAAATTATATAGACATGTATTAAATTATATACACAGGTATTAAATTATACAGACAGGTATTAAATTATACAGACAGGTATTAAATTATACAGACAGGTATTAAATTATATATACAGGTATTAAATTATATACACAGGTATTAAATTATATATACAGATATTACATTATATATACAGGTATTAAATTATATATACAGGTATTAAATTATATAGACAGGTATTAAATTATATAGACAGGTATTAAATTATATACACAGGTATTAAATTATACAGACAGGTATTAAATTATACAGACAGGTATTAAATTATATATACAGGTATTAAATTATTATACAGGTATTAAATTATATAGACAGGTATTAAATTATATAGACAGGTATTAAATTATATACACAGGTATTAAATTATATACACAGGTATTAAATTATACAGACAGGTATTAAATTATACAGACAGGTATTAAATTATACAGACAGGTATTAAATTATATATACAGGTATTAAATTATATATACAGGTATTAAATTATATACACAGGTATTAAATTATATATACAGGTATTAAATTATATATACAGGTATTAAATTATATATACAGGTATTAAATTATTATACAGGTATTAAATTATATAGACAGGTATTAAATTATATAGACAGGTATTAAATTATATATACAGGTATTAAATTATATATACAGGTATTAAATTATATATACAGGTATTAAATTATACAGACATGTATTAAATTATATATACAGGTATTAAATTATATATACAGGTATTTAATTATATATACAGGTATTAAATTATACAGACAGGTATTAAATTATATACACAGGTATTAAATTATACAGACAGGTATTAAATTATATATACAGGTATTAAATTATATATACAGGTATTACATTAAATATACAGGTATTAAATTATACAGACATGTATTAAATTATATATAAATGTATTAAATTATATACACAGGTATTAAATTATATATACAGGTATTAAATTATATATCTAGGTATTACATTATATATACAGGTATTAAATTATACAGACAGGTATTAAATTATATATACAGGTATTAAATTATATATACAGATATTAAATTATATACACAGGTATTAAATTATATATACAGGTATTAAATTATATATACAGGTATTAAATTATATATACAGGTATTAAATTATATATACAGGTATTAAATTATATACACAGGTATTAAATTCAAAAACTCTAACCGTCCTAAAACTAAAGTGTCCAGCAGAGGACACAAATAAACTGGTAAAGCTGTTGCTGATGAAGGCTCCCACAGCAGGGGCCCCGGGACAATTGAACAAGGGCTCCCACTGCAGGGGCCCCGGGACAATAGACCCCTTTGCCCTCAATTAAATTCAGCCCAGGTAGTAGTAGTAGTATTGTTTTGTCTGATGAGAAGATTTCTAATATTAAAAGCTCTGCGTGTTATTACTCATTCACTTTTAGTATTCTGAACATGTCAACGCTCCCCGTCCGACCGGGGAACCAACCAGCCACTTTGGGGTGGGTGAGAGATGTCTTCTCTTTTGAAAATGTCTATAGCTTTTATTATGTAAAATCTCCCCATTTTACCGCATATCTCCTCGTTTTAGGGCACTTTTCATGTTACACCCCGTTTGGGTTTTAGAGTTTGGCAGGTCTGGTATTCAATAAGAAACTAGGTTTTTATAACAAGCTCTGTTGTTACTTTATTGTGCAGACCACATAACAGAATGGTTGAGTACTTCGCTTCGCAATCAATAATTCCGGAGTACGATCAACCGGCGTAGTATATCGATACAGTGCCATTTACACTAGCCATGAGTGGATTCATGGTTTTCAGTGAAATTTGGTAAACAGAAAATATTTGGAAGGCTGTCAGGGGGCTATCCCTGTAATTCTTGGGCCCATCTATTTCACACAGCATCACGCTGAATCTCCCTGAGAATTACACTGTTACATGTTTCTCTGGATTTTTCTACCGTTTCACGCTAATTCCTCTAAAAGGCTCTTCCGTTGATCGAAGAGCATTTGTCGTTGTAACCGACGGAGGCCCACTCTACTAGTTTATAATGTTTGGTATTCAATGTAGGACTACTTAGTTTTTATACATCATTCAACATTTATCTATTTTTACCGTGGAACTATTTCATTTTTCGCATCGCGCTTTTTTCTTTTCCTTAAAATTATTGTAAGCCAGACATGGAGATGTGATGAAAAGAAAGTTTTTACCAACTGAGCTAGAATTAGTTGTTGAACCTTGCTTGGAAATCAATTAGTCTGAGAGAAGTTAGAGATAGTAAAGAGATAGTTATTATAGAACACTAAATACAAATGACATTTTTCTTCTTTCGTTTCTTTCACCTTTTTTGTTTGTTTTATTTTGTTAATCCATGTATAACTTTGGTAGACATTGTTATAATGTAAAGAAGAGCGTCGGACAATATGCTTAATGACATAGTACTACGACCCTTTACGCTCTGAGTTCAAATCCCACCGAGGTTAACTTTGCCTTTCATCCTTACGGGTTGATAATATAAAGTACCAGTAATTGCATGGAGTCGATTTAATGCACTTTCCCTCTCACCCCAAATTGTTTGCCTTGTGTCTAAATCAGAATCCCTTATTATAATGAAAGGAAACACTGTTTGTTTTGACGGTAGATGTTCCAGTTGTTAAAACATAGAAAGCGTCTTCAAAGTCCATTGAGACCTTGTAAATGAAATTGAGAAATGTAGTAGACGGTGTATGCTTGGAATCCCGTCGAATGGCCTGTCTCTTGAAGTCAAAGAGTCTTCTATTTCACACACTGTGTCACACTGTGTCAAACTGAGTCTTCCTGAGAATTATGCTAATGATACACGAACCTGTATAATATTCAGCCATTTGAACGTTAATTTTATGAGTGTTCTGTTCCACTAACTAAATCAAAGGAACACTGGTTATCGAAAGGATAAAAATATACAAACTATATACTATACAAACTACATTAAAGCAGTGGCTCACGAGCGTGGTGTCGGGAGTCGGCAACGGTGGAGGGTTGTGTCTTAGAACAATTACACTTTATTTCACGTTGATCAAGTCCACATATCTGAGAACAATGAGTTGTAACTGTGATTCAAAGAACCAGCCTTGTCAGACAATGTACCTCCCATAGAATTATCTTAATATTACACGTGTCTGTGGAATGTTCATCTACTTGCGCATCAATATTATGAGCAAAATTCTTTGATCCCCAAACAACTGGAACACCTGTCATTGTTCAACCTACGGAAGTCAAACAACATGAAGTATAAATTATATACAATTCCGTAATAGCAACCATGCTGTATAAAAATAAACATCTGGAAGAGTATGATGTACTTCAAGATGAAGAAACGATAGAATTGCTTTCATTCCTACAAGAACAGAATATGTATAGAGCTATTTTCTATTGTATAACTTCTGTGTCTAACACTTAAACAGTTAAACACGTTGAAATTACAGATGGTTCAGTTATATAATGTAATAAATACACACATTCACACGCATGTATATAGATAGATATATGTGTGTATAAATAGGTTTATACATAAACACACACATACGGTACACACACATATATATATATATATATATATATACAACCTGTCGCATGGTCGGGTCGTCAGTGACTAAACCGGCAACCCCACCAAGTTTACTTGGGTTATTTGGGATACCCTGCAGGAGAAAAAATAAAATCTGACAAAGGGTGGAAGAATTCATAAGAGTCAACGGCCATCCGAAAGAGTGTAAATATGTACAAACACATGTACCACGTGGTTAAACCACTGGGAGTGAGGGACCCCTAGCCTTTCTCAGGGCATTCTTCTAGGAGAAGGCAACTCAGGAAGATGGGATAACTCCGATATAAAACCTGCGGCTCAGTAGTTACCGATGATGTTGATCTTTTCTTCTTTTCAGGTTATAGCTACTGTCGCTTAGAGAGTGAGATTGGCTCGGTGCACAGTCTTTCCTCACTTTAATAATGGTATATCGTGCAATGGCCATACTCGATAACGAGGGGACAGCCAAAAATATCTTCACGCACAGGCATTGCACGATAGAATTAATTAATAATTATTAATAATGGTATATCGTGCAATGGCCATACTCGACAACGAGGGGGCAACCATCTATATATATATATATATATATACATATATAGATAGCATATATATATATATATATATACATATATATATATGTATGTATATATATATATATATATATATATATATATATATATATATATGTAGATAAATCTACCAAGAGTTTACGGTAGTGTCCAATCCGTATGAAGAACTCAATGTATTCCGGATATCATGGAAAGAAGAGATGTAATGAAAAATCACTTTCGGTGAAAGATAAACGGTATACAGAGTCAAGATAAAATATTAAACAAATAATGAATAAACAATTCCTTATATTAAACAAAAAAAGTTCATTATTTAACGATCGTTTCTAGGATATATATGTGTTAGAATTGGCATGCATATTCAACAGATCTATGTACAAAATTATACAAAATTATACAAACTATCAAGATTAAATATACATACCAACACATATATACGCCGTCTTCAGAAATAAATGTATATATGTGTTGGTATGTATATTTAATCTTGATAGTTTGTATAATTTTGTATAATTTTGTACATAGATCTGTTGAATATGCATGCCAATTCTAACACATATATATCCTAGAAACGATCGTTAAATAATGAACTTTTTTTGTTTAATATAAGGAATTGTTTATTCATTATTTGTTTAATATTTTATATATATATATATATATATATAAAGGACGTAAAATAAGAAAATATTTTTTTAAAAAAAATTTTAAAAAAATTTTTTACTTACTTAAATTTTCACTCCAACTAATTAGTTTCTGCAATGGGATAAAGACAGTTACGTAATCCAACTGTCGAGAATTCATTGCGTCATCAGGGAGTCTATTCTCAGTTAAGTCTCCAGGCAATGCGCGGACACTGGCGGCTCATATAAAAATAATAATAATTCGGTAGATCGAACAGCTTGCGAGGACTGGATTCTATGTACCGAAATTCTCACTGCTTCAAGTCAAATGGCCGATTCTAAAGAATCAATCACGTGACACAGAGGCTAGTTAGAAGGAATGGGATGGTAAGATGACTGACGCCTACTAAAAATTTTTTTAA
>OZ024742.1:362992322-363004822 GCA_964016885.1 Eledone cirrhosa | reverse complement strand
CTTGTGTCGATGAATATATTGTGTAAATACGTTTTAAAACTTTCTCCCTTGCTATTATGTGTCTGGTATTGAAATATTAATATGTAATATTATATGTATTTGAATTGCCTATATCTCTGTATATTTATTGTCTATTATATATGTATATATTTTTTTACCATACTTTATTTTATTTTATGGTATTGTTTTTTACCCTGTGGAATACATTATGTTTTTGTACACGTTTTGTTGACTTTGCATGGTACGTTGGATGTATTTAAATTTTTTTAATGTCAATATATTATTTTCATTGATTTTAGTATTGTTTAATCACACCGTCAGGGTGATTATTCTATTATAATGCTTATATTTATATATTTGTGTTAATATGTGTATGTGTAAATGTGTATATGTGTGTGTGTGGATATATATATGTGTCTGAGTGCGTGTAGATATATATATATTAAATTTTATTTCTGTATTATGTATTGCATTGTATTGTATATTATATTATAATTTTGATATCTTATTTCTCGCATTATATTACTATGTTGTATTTCGAGTATTAGACTTATATTGTACTTTTAACGTGGGTTTGTTTAATGTTTGCTTGCTCTCTTGCCCTATAGTTTTTATTTACAAATGCACCCTATTAGGTTTAACATGTCTCTCCATGATAATTTTCCTAAATTTTCCTAAATATCCATTCGCTATTCTTCTGAATTTTGGCTTGTTCTAGCCGATGATATTTCTTGTCTTTTCCTTGCTCTGATGAGCCCTAATTAATGGGACGAAACATTGTCAACAAATAAAGATTTTTAATGTATTAAAGGCTTCTTTGTTAATTTATATAATATATATATATATATGTATATATATATATATATATATATATATATATGTATATATATATATATATATATATATATATATATATATATATATATATATATATATATATATATATATATATATATATATATATATATATATGAATTTGACTTGCGTTGACTGAGACTTTCACAGACACGTGTCCTCTTAACGTAGTTCCTATGGAGATTCAACGTTACACAGTGTACAACAACTAATTCTTGCCAGCTGAGTGGTCTGAGAAAACAGGGGATAACTTGCTGAAGGAGACAACAAGGGATAATTTGCTGAAGGAGACAAGGGGGGATAACTTGCTGAAGGAGACAAGGGGGGATAACTTGCTGAAGAAGACAGCTCATGACCATTAATCTAACTAACAATTTTAAGATAGTATCAGGAATATCCTGTTCAATAATCCACGCTACACACACACACACACACACTCACACACACACACACACACTCACGCACACACGCACACGCACACACTCACACATTCACACACACACACACTCACACTCACACTCACACTCACACACACACAGTCACACATACACACACACAAACACTCACACACACACACAAATGCATGCTGATATTTATAGACCCCTATTCATACTCTTCCATTGCCCCAAGATTACATAAGTTAATTCTCGTTAGTTTTACTACGCAGCTTTATATAGAATTTCAAGCATTTTCGCTTTCATATGTTGGTCGATGTTTCGGGAAAGTCTTCATTATATTTTTCTAAAGAAGGGCGGTGGATTGGCAGTATCGGTAGAGGGTCGGACGCCATGCTTTGCAGCACAGTTACGTCCCTTTACGGACTGAGTTCAAATCCCGCCGAGGTTAACTTTGCCTTTCATCCTTACGGGGTCGACAAAAATAAAGTACGAGTAATACACTGGGATAATTGCTGGTCTTGTGCCAAAAGTAGAAACAATTATATTTTTCTAAAGAATTACTATACACTCCCTCCCAAAGCAAAATCTGGCATTGTTCTGGAACCGAGAATTACGGAAAATTATAACCTCTGTTATTTAACAACTTATAATTATTTTAGCACAAAATGTCAAAAAAAATGTTTGTTAATTCAGATGTTTATAGCATCTTTTCCAGAGGGCAAAATCTTTAAAGAATCTTACAGAATTAGAGCAAAATCTTCCATATTTAATGTGATGCTGTCTTAGTTCTGTATTGTTTTCTGGTTTATTGCGCTTTGTTAATTCAAATATCTACTAGGGTACAGATCATAGTTAAACGTTGTAGTATCAGAGTAAAACATTTAATTTCTAAACGGTTGTATTGATAGTGTTGTTGAAATAACTCTAAGCATGTCTAGCTTAGGTGATTTCATGTGGGAGAGAAAATTAAGAGTTAAGTCTGTGACGTCATGCTTGAGTTTTCTTTTGTATCGCTATGGAAATTTAAATTCAAAAGAAAGCCAAAATAATTATATTTTGATTAATAATTAATGAGTAGAGTCTGTCTAGCCGAAAACATGACCAAATTAAAATGTTTGTGAAATTAAAAGAAGAAATAATAATAGTCATAACAGCAACAGAGCGTGACAAAAGTGAGAAGATTGTTTCCCGTGAAAATATCGAAAAAATGTTCTGACGACATTTCAGTACGTGACACACACATTGAATATATATATATATAGGAAAATGTATATAGGAAAATGTATGACCCCGACGGCAGAGCTCAAGCCATTTCGACGGCTATTTCTAGACTCATATGAAAATATAAATATAAATTAAATACAGTTAGAAAAATTTCTGTGACCCACCAAATGTCAATACTAGAAACTTGCAATACAACCTGCCTCGGACTACTATCTTTCAAGTAGCGACCTCTCATGTTTGTATTCTAAAGGCTGACATACAAAGTTTCTAGGGCATATAACGGGGCGAGGTTCATGAATTTTCAGGTCGGAATATAGCCGAGTTCTTCCAGAGAAAGAGGGCGAACGATAGGAGACATAGAGAATGCGAGAAAATGTTACAGCGGATCAATCTTCCCCAGTACTGGATTGGTATTCTATTTATTGACACTAAAAGGAAGAAAGGTAAATTTAACCTTGCTGGGATTTAGACTCAGTGCACAGAATTATTTATATACGAAAACATATACTGTGGAATTTTTAATGCGACGTTCAAACGATTCCGCCAATTCACCGTCTTCGTCTCCTCATTCCAAACTCAGATTACATTTTTTCACATCTATATTCTTCAAACTATAATACTCTCCACCAAACAGCGGAATGCACCTCTCTCTATAAAACAGTTCCATTGGAATACAATGGCATTGACATATACAAAATAGAGAAATAAGGAAATGACTCTGATCGAAATTAGGGTCATCCTCCAGTCACATGCTATATTCTAGGGAGTTTAAACTTGGCGGAGGTCTGAAAAGAGCAGATTTCTTATAGAGAAGGGAAGGAAATTAAATAAGGTTGTAAATTGAGATGAAGGAAGAATTGAGCCGAGTAACGGAATACTACTTCCTTTATCAACCTTGAAATAATGAAAAGTAATGTAGAATTAGAGCATGTTAAGCCGGAACAAATACCGAGTCATTTTAAATCTGGCAATCTCATAAATCTGACAATTTCCCGCCTTCATGTCCAAATTACCTACCAATATATTTTTGATCTATAAATCTCTCCATACTTATCCCCATACACCTATACATCCTTCCACATATTTTAATACAGTAGTTTTTAATGCTTTTGTTTTTCGTCTTTGAAAAGCCTACTAGAAAACATATTAACTATAATCTCGCTGAATAAAATCGGGGATATAATCCCTTGTGATTCTTTTTTCATTTTCGCCGTCTTAACTAGTTGTATGCTAGATTGTGTTCTACTATATCATATCTAATATATGTTGATGTAGCATCTGCAAAAACGCAACAGAAACTCGTAAACGTTTCAACTTACTAAACGCTTCTTATGCTTTCCAGTATTTACATTCCTTTGTCGAACTCCGGAATATAACTTTGTCGTAAATATAAACCGTTATTGAAAATTGCTACTAAATTATCCTGGTCTCAAACATTCTATAAATAGTTTTAAAATTGAAAACTCAGATTGTTTACAGAAGTTATTCTCTCATGTAGATAAACAAAATATAGAGAGTAAAAATATCAAACCCTCGCTAGTATTTCTTTGATAAAGAAGCTTGAAAGTTAATTTAATACCTACTGATTTAAGAAGATTAACTTCAAACGTACGAAAATAAAATAAAATGATAGCATTTAGTCTTCATTCTTCGATAAAAATCAGCTAAATTTAATTTACATCCAATCGATATATGATCTTATCGATTTTAATTTCGAAGAGAAAAGAAAGAACACACGTATACTTGCTTTTAAAAAATCAGTAATATATAAAATATCAACAAACACATTTTTCTATGCATTTCTAAAATAAGTTTATTTTGATATAATATCTGATGCACCAGTAAATGAGGTCGTAGTTTATTTTAGTGAACACATTTCCTACATTCCTTCATGTTCGGTGTTTCTATTCAGTTATAGACATTATAGTGAAAAGAAAGGCAGAAAGAGAGAAAGAAAAGAGTCTTTAATTCCTGGTGGAATAGTAGGGGTGGGGGCACCGTTCCGAAGCACGGTGAGACTTTGGACATTTAAAGCTTGGCAGATGCCATCCATTCCAGGTCTGGAAGCAGCCGATTTCTTCCAAAGAGGGAGAGGGGGAGAGAGGGTTAAAGAGAGATAGAGGAAAAATCGACCTCAGTACCCAACTGCTATTTCATCTATCGATACGGGTGTCAATGTGATTTGAGAGCCCAGTGGGCCGGAACAAATACCGAGGTGTTTAATCCAACGCCCTAACAACTCTACTAATTCACCTCATTCTATTACTGAAATATAATGTCTTACCTAGTTGCTGCTGGCTATTTCTTATGAAATATTTATTTCATAAAACCTTGTTTTTAATTTTTTTTTTTATTCGATATTCTTTCTGAAACTGTTACGAAACTAGTGGGATAATGATGCTGCTGGTGATGAGGATGATGGTGGTAGTGGTGGTGGTGATGGTGGTGGTGGTGGTGGTGGTGGTGGTGTTGGTGATGGTGGTGGTAGTGGTGGTGGTGGTGGTGGTGGTGATGGTGATGGTGGTGGTGGTGGTGGTGGTGATGTTGGTGGTGGTTTTGGTGGTGATGGTGGTGATAGTAGTAGTGGAGATGGTGGTGGTGGTGGTGGTTGTGATGGTGATGGTGGTGGTGGTTGTGGTGATGGTATTGGTGATGGTGGTGGTGGTGGTGGTGATGGTGATAGTGATGATGGTGGTGGTAGTGGTAGTGGTGATAGGGATGGTGGTGTTGGTGGTGGTGGTGGTGATGGTGAAGGTGGTGGTGGCGGTGGCGGTGGTAGTGGTGGTAGTGGTGCGGCTGGTGGTGGTGGTGGTTGTGGTGGTGGTGGTGGTGGTGGTGTTGGTGATGGTGGTGGTAGTGGTGGTGGTGGTGGTGGTGATGGTGATGGTGGTGGTGGTGGTGGTGGTGATGTTGGTGGTGGTTTTGGTGGTTATGGTGGTGATAGTAGTAGTGGAGATGGTGGTGGTGGTGGTGGTTGTGATGGTGATGGTGGTGGTGGTTGTGGTGATGGTATTGGTGATGGTGGTGGTGGTGATGGTGATGGTGATGATGGTGGTGGTAGTGGTAGTGGTGATAGGGATGGTGGTGTTGGTGGTGGTGGTGGTGATGGTGAAGGTGGTGGTGGCGGTGGCGGTGGTAGTGGTGGTAGTGGTGCGGCTGGTGGTGGTGGTGGTGGTGGTGGTGGTGGTGGTGGTGGAGATGGTGGTAGTAGTGGCGGTGGTGGTGATTATGATGGACTTCTGCCGGCTTTGACGATGAATGTATCAAATATTCGGTCAACGGAACAGCTTGCTCGTAAGATTAATGTGTATCTGGTTGAAAATTTCACAGACACGTGTACGCGTGAGGTAATTCTCCAGTCTATTTGAGGGGCTACCACACTGTTCCCGAATATACCATGTTATTCACAAAGCTTGACCCGACGCAGGCTATGGCATATGACAAATGCCTATGAAGCCCTGCAGTGTGATGGAACCCAAGACCTCATGATTTTGAAGTAGAAACAATAGGTACGACTCAGCAGCATATGGGCTCAGTGCCGTGTAGTATTTGTTTCCCCTCATCCATGATAGGTTCAATTTATGTCATTGCCTATTTTCCCTTTCATTTATTTAGAATTAATATATTTTGTTCCAACACATTATGGGTAACAGTGGAACCCTTTACAGATGTTTTTTCCTCGTGTGGTCATTTATTTATGTAAGAATACAACTAATTCATTTATTCATCATTAGCTTTGGGCTCGTTTGTCAAGCAATGCAGTGTTTATTCACAAAGTCGGATTATCTTCCTCTGATCTTATATTCAACTGTCACAAAGGTTAAAAACTATATTTCGCTGAGATACCACAATTAAGCAAATCTAAAACTACAACGTTTAAATTATATTTGTATATTTTTTTATTCTAATTAATTATAATTACGAATTTCTCTTCACTCTCAGAATTAATAATTACTCTAAGTATTAATCCTCCTCATTATTCATGTCTTCTTCTTCTTGGCCCACATATACCATACCTGATCACCAGTAACGTTACTTCAAAGATCCGTCTGAGGAAACCTATTTCGACCGTTTGTATGCACGATCGTATTCTTTCAGTCATTACCCAAGATTCATGACCCTAGGTAGGGGTTAGCTCGAATACCAGATTGAAGATAGCGAGTTTCGCTTTTACACCTACCTCTCTGCTTATGATAGCAGAATGCTGAACCTGGTGCATTACTGCACTTAATTTTGCCTCAGGGTTACTATCACTTGTGAACACTGCCCCGAGATTCTTAAACTTCTCTACCTGCTTCAATGGAACACAATTCACATGTAGAGTGTACCGCGCAGGCTTCCTTGAGAGGACAAGTGAAATATAACATAACAAAGATTCTTACATAATATTATGTTTCTTTTGATAAATATAAACACTTTAAAGTAAAGAATGTTGAGCCTTAGAATTAGTCGTAGTTCCAGGCAACTTGGAATTAAAATGGTGAAATCAAGCTTTATCATCAAGCAGATTAACAGTTAAAATAGAACATGCTATCAAATTCCTAGCTGAAATATATATAATTCATCTCTCATTATCATTAACGAGCTAAATTCAGGAAGAAACCACTTTATTTCCATCCTGCGGATATATCGTCCATCCTTGTAAATATAGATGCTATTTCATTGCTATTAACAAAAGGCAGAAAGTGTGTATGCAATGAGAATTTCCTTACTTATTGAACTCAAGACTTCTAAAGTGGGAAGCATGACAAAAGAGCTATGGTTATATTAAAAGATAACTAAACCGCCAATGGTTTCGACAATGGAATTATAAATTACTCGGTTAGCAGAATACTCTATACCTTTAACCAACAAGTAATTAGCTGAGTATCCCACAGAAATATAAAACCTAAAAGTTATTTTCTGGTAGGTTCAGCATAATATATTGTGTGACAAGGATGGCCGTTTGAATAACAGAGTCCATCAGGCGAGTAGCCACAAAGCTGCAAGAGACCTGATATAATATAGTGGGCTTGAACCTACTCTCTCATACATGTCAGCCAAAACACTTCACTTCGCAGCTAGTCTACGTCCAATGATATATTACCACCATTGGTACAATAATAAAAACTCAACACAAATCGATTACAAATTCCTTGATACAGGATAGGATATTGATCATATGTTAACTAGAAATATGTTATATTTTTCTACTTAAAATATGTCTAATGAAAAACAATTTTGAAAAAAAAATATTTGGATAAAAACAATTAAAGGAAACGAAGAGGAAAGAGGAGGAAAGGAAAAGAAAGAGAATTACGCAAGGAAAGAATGGGAGACGAGGACGGTGGTAGAGATTGTACATCCCAATCGGAATTGTCTCCAAACAAAATGGTATTGCCACGGGGAATGGCTAGTGACAACCGCTGCAACAACCACGCCACGTGATGGGGCCCCTTTCTCAGGTGAGCTGGTGTCTTTCCGATTTTAAGGACGAAATCGGCAGTGCTGGAACTGAGGTCACCAGAGGTCTCGATGTATTCAGTACGGTTGTACGGATCATTCGGCACGTGTCTTCTGATGTGGCCTCGGGTTTACCAATGCCCTGTGAGTGCAAATTGGTAGTTGAAAATTGCGGAAGCCTGTCGTATATCTAAATATTAGATTGGAAATATGTGAAGCAGACTGGTTACTATAACGATTTCGTACGTGTGTATTTTAGACACATAGGCCCGTTGCTACATCGCGAAGTCATCGTGTTTTGAATTATTTTAGCTCCACATTTGAAAAGAGGGTTTTAGCCCTCAAATATTATGATTAAATATACTGGGAAACTTTTAAACTGGGAAACTGATTAAATATACTGGAAAACTTTTAAAAGACCGGTAAAATGCAGTAATAAATTACCAAGGGCAAATGATAGCAAAAGAAAACAAGTAATGTTTCATATATATATATAAATATATATATATATATATATATATATATATATATATATATATATATATATATATATATATATGTGTGTGTGTGTGTGTGTGTGTGTGTGTGTGTGTGTGTGTGTGTGTGTGTGTGTGTGTGTGTGTGTGTGTGTGTGTGTGTGTAAATACTCGTAACCTGAAAATTAAGTTAGAATTTCACCATCCTACATTCTGAAGGTATGAGCAATATTGCGCCTTGAAATCTTAGGGAGTGTTTTGTTCAGTGTATGAAGATAAATAAATAATATATATATAGTTATATATAAATATTATTCAGAATATTAATAAATGAAGACATTCACATAATCAAAATATATGTTTTATTGTATATATTTCGAAGGTACTGTGCTGTTTTTTCAGTACGTCCTCGTCAGATAAAATACATGAATTGATGATTGACATACCTCAACGGTCTTGATGGTTCAATTCCAGTATTGCCAGTGATTTATTACAACAAATCTCAACATTTATATACCACAAATAATAACATGATAAACTTAAATTTAATGAAGAAGAGGATGTGGAGCGACATATGGGTATAAGGAGGGGGTGAGTGTGGGGAAATGCAAGAAGAAAATAAATAAATACATACATACATAAATATTTAAATGCGTAAATAGACGTATTAGGGAAGAAAAAAGGAAGAGAGAGAGGGATAGAAGGGAGAAGAAGAAAGAAATAACGGCAAAAAAGAAAGAAAGAGAAATGACGTGTGACTGTTGCTTTCAAATATTAAGTCAAATAGAGGCGACCAGTTAAATACCATGAAATTTTTTAATATCTTTTGTATTTGGTTATGTTTAAGCTAATTATACTAATAAAAATATTTTCTATAACAATCAGAACCATAGTTTAATTAAGTAATATATTTACTAAATATTTTGTTACAATATTCAAAAACATTTTTATCTTTAAAGCATGTTTAAATACCTATTAAATATGTATAAGGATATTTATTAAAACCCATGCATATATCACCATCAGTATATATATTTTATATTATGTTAAGAATTATTATCTGAATTATTCTATTTTCATTATAAAATCATTTCAATTCATTGGTTGTCATTTCATTACAGGATTAATTAGTAGTTATATTTACTGTTAAAAGTATTATTATTTCGATTTTATTTCCGTAATTACATCTTATTATATATAGTTTCCCTTTAAGGATTTTTTTTATATATTATTAAACTGTATAAATCATGTTAAATATATATTAGCAAGCAATTTGGAAAGAAGAAAATTATTTACGAAGAATGTAAACAAAGGAAGATAACTCGTTCATCATATGTGAACATTTAAGATATTTAAGTATTTTGAAAGCCAAAAGATATTTCAAACCACAAATTCAGAAATTTCTAGTGAAACAATGACCTTTCTAAATCCAAACTTAGGATATCGCGACTCATCATGAGAGCAATTTACTATATAAAAACGATATACACTTTTTAAGGTAAGGCAAAGCGTTATATATATAATAATATTTCAAGAATTATTAATAGTCAATATTTTTTCGGAATTTGTATAATGCTTGAAAGGTTCTTCCAGACTTATGTAGACAACTTCTAAATAATTCTTTCTTCTTATTAATTAAATTACCATAATGTGTAATTAATGTGTAATAGAGTCTCTAAATTGCAAAGATTGCAATTTGGTTAAATGGATGCGTTCCGGTTGAAATCAGAATTCTTTAATTTACTCCAAGAAATTGAGTATTTAATATTTTTCTCTTTCAAGGACCATATTAATTGTGATAGTGATGTAAAAAAATGTTTATCTGGATTAGAAACGAATGTTTATGATTGGAAAAGCGAAACTTAAAGTTCGATGAAGAGGCACCTATGTAGTTATAAGTATTATTATTATTTGTCTTAATGGTACATTTATATACTAAATTCTTATCAAGGCAATTATTTTGTAAAGGGCAATTAGATTGCCTTCTACAGTTACAGTTCAATTCCATGCTATTTCTATAACTTAAACTATTCGTATTATCATTATTATTTCTAGGTGTTCTACTATTATTCATATTTAAACTATTGTTATTGTTATTCACATTAACTAATGTATTATTATTATTATTTGGATTGGCAGTATCGGTAGAGGTTCGGACGCCATGTTTAACGCATAGAGTGACAGCCCTTGCCATTCTGAGTTCAAATCCCGCCGAGGTTAACTTTGCCTTTCATCCTTACGGGGTCGATAAAATGAAGTACCAGTAATACACTGGGTAATTGCTGGCCTTGTGCCAAAAATATAAACAATTATTTAGATTGGCATTATCGGTGGAGGGTCGGACGCCATGATTTCCAGCATAGTTATGTCCCTTTACGGTCTGAGTTCAAATCCCGTCGAGGTAAACTTTGCCTTTCATCCTTACGGGGTCGATAAAATAAAATACCAGTAATGCACTGGGAACTTGCTGGCCTTGTTCCAAATGTAGAAACAATTATTTGGTTTTTCGTCGGTGGATTGGCAGTATCGGTAGAGGGTCGGAGGCCATGCTTTGACGCATATAGTTACGGTCCTTGCCATTCTGAGTTCAAATCCCGCCGAAGTTAACTTTACCTTTCATTCTTACGGGGTCGATAAAGTAAAATACCAGTAATGCACTATGGTAATTGCTGGACTTGTGCCAAAAGTAGAAACAATTATTTAGTGGTTCCAACATGATTATTAAAATAAGTACCAGACATGAAGAAGATCAGTTATCGAGTTGATATGCCTGACTATAACCAAAGACGGTACAGCAGTATGTCTGCATTTTAATGGTCGAGCGCAGTAAAATAATGTTATTTCTGGCAGCGCTGATAAGAATGATCTCTCTTTATTGTCGAGGTCAATAGAAAGCTAACCTCTTAGCTGAACACCAACCGCTCTATTCTTGATGAATAAAAAATTAAATTGCACTGTGTATTGAAGTGAAACATTAGGACACGTGAAGAAATAGAAAAGCTAAACAAAGTGAATTGATTGAGATATGACATAAGGTAAAAGATAACTATATCAGTCTTTATAGAGAGACATTCTCTGTATTATGATGGCAATTGGTGCAGTCTTATGTAATAAATGTGTTCATGTTTGTATTCAACTGAAATATTCTTTGGATGTCATCAATGTGAAGAAAGAACGATATGCGCCTGTATACATGTATGTATATAAGTGTGTATATAAATATGAATATATATATATATATATAAATGGAATACAATGAAACGAAATTTCATTTCTCACTCTTAGTACGACACTTACTTAAATGTAAGTATGTATGTATGTATACGTACATACATATATGTATACAGACGTACAGTAGTATGTATATATATATACATACATGCACACGCATATATATATATGCACGTATCGGTTTACCGAACATTTATTATAATGCTCGGTTTGTTTGTTTGTAAACAAACAAACAGCCCGAATTACGCCGTACAGTGTTTAGGCAACCACGTCACCTTTTTGTTCAACACTGACAACGGAACGATGTACTAGTTTCAAGTTTATTAGCTATCGTCAGCATCGTATACCTTCCTGCCAGATGGTCAGCCGTTAATATGCATAAGGAAAGTATATACTTTCGGGCGTTCAACCATCTGGCAGGAAGGTATACGATGCTGACGATAGCTAATAAGCTTGAAATTAGTACATCGTTCCTGTGTCAGTGTTGAACAAAAAGGTGACGTGGTTGCCTAAACACTGTACGGCGTAATTCGGGCTGTTTGTTTGTTTACAAACAAACAAACCGAGCATTATAATAAATGTTCGGTAAACCGATACGTGCATATATATATGTGTGCATGTATGTATATATATACATACTACTGTACGTCTGTATACATATATGTATGTACGTATACATACATACATACTTACATATATATATATATATATATATATAGGAAAAAGTATGACCCCGACGGCAGAGCTCAAGCCGTTTCGACGGCTATTTCTGGACAGAAATAGTCCAGAAATAGCCGTCGAAACGGCTTGAGCTCTGCCGTCGGGGTCATACTTTTTCCTATTTCCCACTCTACTACCTTAAGTATTGAGTACT
>OZ024742.1:362982322-362987322 GCA_964016885.1 Eledone cirrhosa | reverse complement strand
GTTAAAGGGTTAACCTTGTGACACAGTGTCACGTTGACTCTTCCTGAGATTTACGTTAAGAGTAATGTGACTGGGGAATGCTCAGCCCCTTACATGTAATTTCAGTAACAGACTGTTCCGTTGATTGAAAAATTCGAAACTTCATCACCGAAACCGACGTAGGTCCACTTCATTCTCCTTTTAATGTGTTTTTCTTTCAAAATATTAGGCTCTCGTTTGAGGATAGGTGACGGCTATTTTTAGCGCGTTGAGCGACCTCGTAAACGCTACCATGTTTTATCGGGCTCCACGCTACGATATTTAAAAACAGAAAATGACAGACATATAGCTAAACGCAGTATATCATCTAGTTCGACACAGTCGCTTGTGTCCTGGTGAAAAAAAGGGATTTAACCAACGATAATATCCCCGTGATTCCTGATCTGAGCTGTAATTTGTTTTCTTGAGTATATCACTACATCTCACGTTGTTATGATAAGCCTGGGGTCTCTATCATTAAAGCACACAGAAGACCTCCTATATGATGTAATATATTAGGAAAAACAGCTGAACCCTGCATTTATATAATCTGTTAGCGTATTTGATCTGGGTCCTTGTTGAACCATACCCCCTCCCCACTAGTAAATAAAAGAAATACAAGTAAATATTACATGTCATCCAGTACGGTATTCTGATGTTTCATTGGAATTTCCCCTGAAGATATATAGATATGATTTAGGAATAAAACAAACAACCCGATCTTTAAATGGGTGATAAAACAACAAATTTTCTCGCTTATGGTTTATTTAAAAGTGAGAAAATCGAAGTTTCCTCTCAAATTGTATCGTGGGAAATCTGTTAACAATGCTAGTTTGTAGAAGAATGCGATAATCTGTAAGAAAGAAAGAGTGGCGGGAAAACGACGAGGCTATAAGTTATAAATATAGATTTTTCGTAAAATACCAGCGAGAATATTGATTTACGAAAAATCCTTTTATTTGTGGTTTTAAAATGGACGATTTTGAAGCCTGAAGCTTTTGTCATCGAATAATGAAATAGTCTAGCGTAATAATCATTTATACCAATCCTCTAGAAATAACTACGGTTTTGAAATATATATATAGATATGTGCGTGTTTATGTTTGTTAGTACACACACACATATGTATATATAAACACACACACAAACGCACACACACACATATATATATGTATATATATATGTATGCATATATGCACATATATATATATATAAATGTATATATATATGTATATATATATGTATATATGTATATCTATATATGTATATATATATATATATGTGTGTGTGTGTGTGTGTGTGTGTGTGTGTGTGTGTGTGTGTGTGTGTGTGTGTGTGTATACACTCGTTCAGCGCATCGGTAGGGGTTCTCCTACTTGGATATAAAGTAGTGGCCGTACTCGAAAAGGAGTTGGCAGCCACCATATATATATATATATATATCTTTCTCTCTCTCTCTTTATATATATATATATATATATATGCATAGACTCTAACAGTCACTCTCTCTGTTAGCCTCTTCCTCACCCTTCACTCACTCACTCTCTGTTACTACCTCTCCTCCTCCTCCCGTTTGACCTGTGCGTAATTCTTTTCTTTCACACGCTTGGTCAGCCTGGTTCGCTTTTTTTCTCTCTTTGTCTACGATTTCACAGAACTTATGTTCACCGAATTCACAGACTAGATTCCTTCTTCCTCCCGTTAGACCTGTACGGAATTCCTTCCTTGCTCACATTCCAACCAGGTTTGATGGTCTTTATTCTCTGTCGTTCACGATTTCACCGAACTTATATTCATAGAAATTTGGGACTTGACTCTTTCTTCCTCATTTTTCGTTGCTTCACCATCTTTGTTTGTTTACCCTCTCGTGTCCCCTTTATTTACGTGTCCCAACGACTTTTTTTAGCCGTTGCTCGCACCAACCGGAGGTATATGGTCTTTAAAGCGATGAAATACCAATGATGGTTGGAAGATCACTGATGAAGGACTAACTTTATTCATATGTAACCCATTAGCAACCACACAGCACGTTTATTCTCATATTTACACATATTTTTTCCCCCGCTGTGACCCGTCTATTTCGTACTTACTGCTCCCTCTTTCGCTGTATCTTTACCCTCTCTAACAGTCACTCTCTCTGTTAGCCTCTTCCTCACCCTTCACTCACTCACTCTCTGTTACTACCTCTCCTCCTCCTCCTTCTTCCCGTTTGACCTGTGCGTAATTCTTTTCTTTCGCACTCTTGGCCAGGCTGGTTCGCTTTTTTTCTCTCTCTCGTCTACGATTTCACAGAAGTTATGTTCACCAAATTCACAGACTAGATTCCTTCTTCCTCCCGTTAGACCTGTACAGCATTCCTTCCTTGCTCACATTCCAACCAGGTTTGATGGTCTTTATTCTCTCTCGTTCACGATTTCACCGAATTTATATTCATGGAAATTTGGGACTTGACTCGTTCTTCCTCACTTTTCGTTGCTTCACCATCTTTGTTTGTTTACCCTCTCGTGTCCCCTTTATTTACGTGTCCCAACGACTTTTTTTAGCCGTTGCTCGCACCAACCGGAGGTATATGGTCTTTAAAGCGATGAAATACCAATGATGGTTGGAAGATCACTGATGAAGGACTAACTTTATTCATATATATATATATATACATATAGATATAAATTAATATATATATATATATATATATATATATATATATATATATATATATATATATATGTGTGTGTGTGTGTGTGTGTGTGTGTGTGTGTGTGTGTGTGTGTGTGTGTGAGTCTGTTGCGTGTCTGAGTGTTTGTGTGTGTGTGTGTGTGTATCATGTTTGAGAAAATATATTTTCAATGATTCTATTCCATATCAATCGTTACATATGTTTCACAGATTATTGGTGTTGGGTGTTTCTCGATAAGTTAGACCTCATTTCAATATCGATCTGCTCATCATACGTGTAATTTCAAATCAAATGTTTTTACATCCCCGAGCAACCGACATCGCAGTAATATGTATGTATATGTATATATATATATATATATATATATATATATATATATATATATATATATATATATATATATATTTATGCCAGGTCACCAGTTGGTGCTACTGGTAACATGTATCCCAGTACAACCTGTCTCATGGTCGGGTCGTTGGCGACTAAACTGGCAACCCTACCAAGGTTTCTTGGTGAGGAGGGTGACTTTGGACATCCTGCAGGACTAAAAACAAAACCTGTCAAAGGGCAAAGGAGCTCTTAAGAGTCAATGGCCATCCAAAATCACCGGGAGAGATGACCCCTTAGCCTTTGTCAATGCAGAATTCTAGGAGAAGGACAACTCTGATATAACACCTGCAACCCTGATGGTATCCAATGATGTTGACTTGTTCTTCTTTTTGGTAAATATCATCTTGGTTAAAAGAGTGGGACTGGCTTTGTGCAGTGCATTTGATCACTATAAAAGCTTCACGGCACAGGCATTGCTTTATATCTGGAGATCTCTCTGCACTTGTCATCACATGGTACCATGGGCCCAGCACTATGTGTCAATAATTGTCGCAAATGTAGTGTTTGTACCAGAGTTTTCAAGTCGCTGGCTAGACTAAAAAGTCACACTCGTTCAGCGCATCGGTAGGGGTTCTCCTACATGGATATAAAGTAGTGGCCGTACTTGAAAACGAGTTGGCAGCCACCATATATATAACGAAGGAAGTGTGGTAAGGAACCAGATGGACCATAAGACGCCAGAGTACTCAATACTTAGGGTAGTAGAGTGGGTAATAGGAAAATGTTTTTAAAATTCTAAATTAGCCCAGAAATAGTCGTCGAAACGGCTCGAGCTCTGCCGTGGGAGTCAAACATTTTCCTATATATATATAATGCGATTCTCGCTGTATTTATATTTGTATTAATCTCCCGAGTCTTACAACCTTTTAATAATTCTATTGACAGAGTAATTGCATAAGTTTATTTTAAAAAGTTGTGCTATTTATACAATTTTTTGCATGGATTTACACATACTCAATTCATTTGCCAAAATCTGGGGTTTTACCCCTGTGAGTTACGCATGTGCTTTTACAAAACACTGTGTCATCCACAACACTGGCGCAGAACAAAATGCCTGTTGATAACGTGATATTCCTCGTTCGATCATTATACCAAAAGCTTATTGTTTTAAGCAGATAGTATTATTGATTTAGGTGTCACAGAAACCCTGTACTGGTATTACCATCAATTCCAAGGGTCCAGGTCTGTTATGTATATATATGTACATTTATATATATATATATATATATATATATATATATATATATATATATATATATATATATATATCCAGGAAGCTCCAACCGTTAACGTTGTCTTTTTTGGGGTATGTCAATATTTATTTATAAAACAAATCTGTATTTTATCTCATGAAAGCGCACCGTAATTTGCCTTGGTTGCCCTTGAAATATGTATCATAAAATAAATATGTTTTATAAATATAGTTTCCATTTATTAATATATTGTATATTTACTCCACTAAATTGTTGAGTGCTTTATATCAGTTATAAAAAAATTTAAGCTTGTTGAATCCCAACAAATTAAATATAACGTCTACATATATATATATATATATATATATATATATATATATATATAGGAACCAGTAAGACCCCGACAGCTGAGCTCAAGCCGTTTCGACGGCTAATTCTGGACTAAATTAGCCGTCCAGAATTAGCCGTCGAAACGGCTTGAGCTCAGCTGTCGGGGTCTTACTGGTTCCTATTACCCACTCTACTACCTCAAGTATTGAGTACTTTGGTGCGTTATGGTCCACCTGGTTCCTTACCACATTTCCTTCGTTATATATATATATATATATATATATGAATATGTCATT
This sequence comes from Eledone cirrhosa, assembly GCA_964016885.1. Taxonomy (NCBI): domain Eukaryota; kingdom Metazoa; phylum Mollusca; class Cephalopoda; order Octopoda; family Eledonidae; genus Eledone; species Eledone cirrhosa. The sequence continues at coordinate 362,982,421 of OZ024742.1, read as the reverse complement.
TATTTTGTCTGACCTGCTTAGCTTGATTTGTTTTTTGGCTTAGGTGTTTTATGGTTTCTTGACCGCCTTCTCAGTTTGTATGTCCTTTATAACCTATGT
>OZ024742.1:362912322-362977322 GCA_964016885.1 Eledone cirrhosa | reverse complement strand
TCGCAACTTCGCAGGTATTGTTTTGTTTGGCTTTGAATTTGAATTCTGTAATTAGCAAATAATTTAATGTTTGAACAAACTCGATGTGTGAAATGAAATAAATTGTTATATTTAGTCAAACGTTATTCAGTCAATTCCCAACAACAAAGAGTTTAGAAAATTGAACAAATGTGCAAATACAATAACATGCCTGCCATTATTGGTGTTTGTATATGTGTATGTACAGGCGACAAAATGGTAGAGTCGTTAGAACATCGGATAGAATGCTTTGCAGTATTCGATTCGCTCTCTGCTTTCTCAGTTCAGATCCAGTCGACTTTAACTTTGCCTTCCATTCTTTCAAAGTCAAACACAAAAACATAAAACTATCAATCTTTTAGTGGGGTTGATTCTTCCCCTATATCTCTTTCTCCCTTCCTCTCTCTCTTTCTCTCTCTCACTCTGTCTCTCACTTTCTCTCTCTCACTCTCACTTACTCTCTCTCTCTCTCTCTCTCTCTCTCTCTCTCTCTCTTACTCTCCATCCTTCCCATGAAGAACTCTGCTGTATTCAGATCTGGGAGGAGATGTGCACCACTAGATTTTAAAATGCCCTAGAAACACTGTATGTCAATACGGCGTCCCTTCAACTCCCCGGGGAGTTACATACACACACGCTTTCATATTTACAGCGTGAATAAAAAATGTGAATATTGTTTCAGTTCCAATAATTTTATAGCTTTCGTTTGACTGAGACCTATCAACTACAACAGCCACAGCTGATACAGGGGGTCATTGACTGAGACCTATCAACTACCACAGCCACAGCTGATACAGGGGGTCATTGACTGAGACCTATCAACTACCACAGCCACTAGTGATACAGGGGTTCATTGACTGAGACCTATCAACTACCACAGTCACTAGTCACAACTGATACCGGGGGTCATTGACTGAGACCTATCAACTACCACAGCCACAACTGATACAGGGGGTCATTGACTGAGACCTATCAACTACCACAGTCACTAGTCACAACTGATACCGGGGGTCATTGACTGAGACCTATCAACTACCACAGCCACAACTGATACAGGGGGTCATTGACTGAGACCTATCAACTACCACAGCCACTACTGATACAGGGGGTCATTGACTGAGACCTATCAACAACCACAGTCACAGCTGATACAGGGGGTCATTGACTGAGACCTATCAACTACCACAGTCACAACTGATACAGGGGTTCATTGACTGAGACCTATCAACTACCACAGTCATTAGTGATACAGGGGGTCATTGACTGAGACCTATCAACTACCACAGCCACAACTGATACAGGGGGTCATTGACTGAGACCTATCAACTACCACAGCCACAACTGATACAGGGGGTCATTGACTGAGACTTATCAACTACCACAGCCACAACTGATACAGGGGGTCATTGAATATCAACTACCACAGTCACAACTGATACAGGGGGTCATTGACTGAGACCTATCAACTACCACAGCCACAACTGATACAGGGGGTCATTGACTGGGACCTATCAACTACCACAGCCACTAGTGATACAGGGGGTCATTGACTGAGACCTATCGACTACCACAGCCACAACTGATACAGGGGGTCATTGACTGAGACCTATCAACTACCACAGCTACAACTGATACAGGGGGTCATTGACTGAGACCTATCAACTACCACAGTCACAACTGATACAGGGGGTCATTGATTGAGACCTATCAACTACCACAGCTACAACTGATACAGGGGGTCATTGACTGAGACCTATCAACTACCACAGCCACTAGTGATACAGGGGTCATTGACTGAGACCTATCAACTACCACAGCCACTAGTGATACAGGGGGTCATTGACTGTGACCTATCAACTACCACAGTCACAACTGATACAGGGGGTCATTGACTGAGACCTATCAACTACCACAGCCACAACTGATACAGGGGGTCATTGACTGAGACCTATCAACTACCACAGCCACAACTGATACAGGGGGTCATTGACTGAGACCTATCAACTACCACAGCCACAACTGATACAGGGGGTCATTGACTGAGACCTATCAACTACCACAGCCACTAGTGATACAGGGGGTCATTGACTGAGACCTATCAACTACCACAGCCACTAGTGATACAGGGGGTCATTGACTGTGACCTATCAACTACAACAGTCACAACTGATACAGGGGGTCATTGACTGAGACCTATAAACTACCACAGTCACAGCTGATACAGGGGGTCATTGACTGAGACCTATCAACTACCACAGTCACTAGTCACAACAGATACCGGGGGTCATTGACTGAGACCTATCAACTACCACAGTCACAACTGATACAGGGGGTCATTGACTGAGACCTATCAACTACCACAGTCACAACTGATACAAGGGGTCATTGACTGAGACCTATCAACTGCCACAGTCACAGCTGATACAGGGGGTCATTGACTGAGACCTATCAACTACCACAGCCACAGCTGATACAGGGGGTCATTGACTGGGACCTATCAACTACCCCAGTCACAACTGATACAGGGAGTCATTGACTGAGACCTATCAACTACCACAGTCACTAGTGATACAGGGGGTCATTGACTGAGACCTATCAACTACCACAGCCACAACTGATACAGGGGGTCATTGACTGAGACCTATCAACTACCACAGCCACAACTGATACAGGGCGTCATTGACTGAGACCTATCAACTACCACAGCCACAACTGATACAGGGGGTCATTGACTGAGACCTATCAACTACCACATTCACTAGTGATACAGGGGGGTCATTGACTGAGACCTATCAACTACAACAGCCACAGCTGATACAGGGGGTCATTGACTGAGACCTATCAACTACCACAGCCACAGCTGATACAGGGGGTCATTGACTGAGACCTATCAACTACCACAGCCACTAGTGATACAGGGGTTCATTGACTGAGACCTATCAACTACCACAGTCACTAGTCACAACTGATACCGGGGGTCATTGACTGAGACCTATCAACTACCACAGCCACAACTGATACAGGGGGTCATTGACTGAGACCTATCAACTACCACAGCCACTACTGATACAGGGGGTCATTGACTGAGACCTATCAACTACCACAGTCACTAGTCACAACTGATACCGGGGGTCATTGACTGAGACCTATCAACTACCACAGCCACAACTGATACAGGGGGTCATTGACTGAGACCTATCAACTACCACAGCCACTACTGATACAGGGGGTCATTGACTGAGACCTATCAACAACCACAGTCACAGCTGATACAGGGGGTCATTGACTGAGACCTATCAACTACCACAGTCACAACTGATACAGGGGTTCATTGACTGAGACCTATCAACTACCACAGTCATTAGTGATACAGGGGGTCATTGACTGAGACCTATCAACTACCACAGCCACAACTGATACAGGGGGTCATTGACTGAGACCTATCAACTACCACAGCCACGACTGATACAGGGGGTCATTGACTGAGACTTATCAACTACCACAGCCACAACTGATACAGGGGGTCATTGAATATCAACTACCACAGTCACAACTGATACAGGGGGTCATTGACTGAGACCTATCAACTACCACAGCCACAACTGATACAGGGGGTCATTGACTGGGACCTATCAACTACCACAGCCACTAGTGATACAGGGGGTCATTGACTGAGACCTATCGACTACCACAGCCACAACTGATACAGGGGGTCATTGACTGAGACCTATCAACTACCACAGCTACAACTGATACAGGGGGTCATTGACTGAGACCTATCAACTACCACAGTCACAACTGATACAGGGGGTCATTGATTGAGACCTATCAACTACCACAGCTACAACTGATACAGGGGGTCATTGACTGAGACCTATCAACTACCACAGCCACTAGTGATACAGGGGTCATTGACTGAGACCTATCAACTACCACAGCCACTAGTGATACAGGGGGTCATTGACTGTGACCTATCAACTACCACAGTCACAACTGATACAGGGGGTCATTGACTGAGACCTATCAACTACCACAGCCACAACTGATACAGGGGGTCATTGACTGAGACCTATCAACTACCACAGCCACAACTGATACAGGGGGTCATTGACTGAGACCTATCAACTACCACAGCCACAACTGATACAGGGGGTCATTGACTGAGACCTATCAACTACCACAGCCACTAGTGATACAGAGGGTCATTGACTGAGACCTATCAACTACCACAGCCACTAGTGATACAGGGGGTCATTGACTGTGACCTATCAACTACCACAGTCACAACTGATACAGGGGGTCATTGACTGAGACCTATAAACTACCACAGTCACAGCTGATACAGGGGGTCATTGACTGAGACCTATCAACTACCACAGTCACTAGTCACAACAGATACCGGGGGTCATTGACTGAGACCTATCAACTACCACAGTCACAACTGATACAGGGGGTCATTGACTGAGACCTATCAACTACCACAGTCACAACTGATACAAGGGGTCATTGACTGAGACCTATCAACTGCCACAGTCACAGCTGATACAGGGGGTCATTGACTGAGACCTATCAACTACCACAGCCACAGCTGATACAGGGGGTCATTGACTGGGACCTATCAACTACCACAGTCACAACTGATACAGGGAGTCATTGACTGAGACCTATCAACTACCACAGTCACTAGTGATACAGGGGGTCATTGACTGAGACCTATCAACTACCACAGTCACAACTGATACAGGGGGTCATTGACTGAGTCCTATCAACTACCACAGCCACAACTGATACAGGGGGTCATTGACTGAGACCTATCAACTACCACAGCCACAACTGATACAGGGGGTCATTGACTGAGACCTATCAACTACCACATTCACTAGTGATACAGGGGGGTCATTGACTGAGACCTATCAACTACCACAGTCACAGCTGATACAGGGGGTCATTGACTGAGACCTATCAACTACCACAGTCACTAGTCACAACTGATACTGGGGGTCATTGACTGAGACCTATCAACTACCACAGTCACAACTGATACAGGGGGTCATTGACTGAGACCTATCAACTACCACAGTCACAACTGATACAGGGGATCATTGACTGAGACCTATCAACTACCACAGTGACAGCTGATACAGGGGGTCATTGACTGAGACCTATCAACTACCACAGCCACAACTGATACAGGGGGTCATTGACTGAGACCTATCAACTACCACAGCCACAACTGATACAGGGGGTCATTGACTGAGACCTATCAACTACCACAGCCACAACTGATACAGGGGGTCATTGACTGAGACCTATCAACTACCACAGCCACAACTGATACAGGGGGTCATTGACTGAGACCTATCAACTACCACAGCCACTAGTGATACAGGGGGTCATTGACTGAGACCTATCAACTACCACAGCCACTAGTGATACAGGGGGTCATTGACTGTGACCTATCAACTACCACAGTCACAACTGATACAGGGGGGTCATTGACTGAGACCTATAAACTACCACAGTCACAGCTGATACAGGGGGTCATTGACTGGGACCTATCAACTACCACAGTCACTAGTCACAACAGATACCGGGGGTCATTGACTGAGACCTATCAACTACCACAGTCACAACTGATACAGGGGGTCATTGACTGAGACCTATCAACTACCACAGTCACAACTGATACAAGGGGTCATTGACTGAGACCTATCAACTGCCACAGTCACAGCTGATACAGGGGGTCATTGACTGAGACCTATCAACTACCACAGCCACAGCTGATACAGGGGGTCATTGACTGGGACCTATCAACTACCATAGTCACAACTGATACAGGGAGTCATTGACTGAGACCTATCAACTACCACAGTCACTAGTGATACAGGGGGTCATTGACTGAGACCTATCAACTACCACAGCCACAACTGATACAGGGGGTCATTGACTGAGACCTATCAACTACCACAGCCACAACTGATACAGGGTGTCATTGACTGAGACCTATCAACTACCACAGCCACAACTGATACAGGGGGTCATTGACTGAGACCTATCAACTACCACATTCACTAGTGATACAGGGGGGTCATTGACTGAGACCTATCAACTACCACAGTCACAGCTGATACAGGGGGTCATTGACTGAGACCTATCAACTACCACAGCCACAACTGATACAGGGGGTCATTGACTGAGACCTATCAACTACCACAGTCACTAGTCACAACTGATGCTGGGGGTCATTGACTGAGACCTATCAACTACCACAGTCACAACTGATACAGGGGGTCATTGACTGAGACCTATCAACTACCACAGTCACAACTGATACAGGGGATCATTGACTGAGACCTATCAACTACCACAGCCACAACTGATACAGGGGGTCATTGACTGAGACCTATCAACTACCACAGTCACTAGTGATACAGGGAGTCATTGACTGAGACCTATCAACTACCACAGTCACTAGTGATACAGGGTGTCATTGACTGAGACCTATCAACTACCACAGCCACTAGTGATACAGGGGTCATTGACTGAGACCTATCAACTACCACAGCCACAACTGATACAGGGGGTCATTGACTGAGACCTATCAACTACCACAGCCACAACTGATACAGGGGTCATTGACTGGGACCTATCAACTACCACAGCCACAACTGATACAGGGGGTCATTGACTGAGACCTATCAACTACCACAGCCACAACTGATACAGGGGGTCATTGACTGAGACCTATCAACTACCACAGCCACAACTGATACAGGGGTCATTGACTGAAACCTATCAACTACCACAGTCACAACTGATACAGGGGTCATTGACTGAGACCTATCAACTACCACAGTCACTAGTGATACAGGCGGTCATTGACTGAGACCTATCAACTACCACAGTCACTAGTGATACAGGGGGTCATTGACTGAGACCTATCAACTACCACAGCCACAACTGATACATGGGTCATTGACTGAGACCTATCAACTACCACAGTCACAACTGATACAGGGGGTCATTGACTGAGACCTATCAACTACCACAGCCACTACTGATACAGGGGGTCATTGACTGAGACCTATCAACTACCACAGCCACTAGTGATACAGGGGGTCATTGACTGAGACCTATCAACTACCACAGTCACAACTGATACAGTGGGTCATTGACTGAGACCTATCAACTACCACAGCCACTACTGATACAGGGGGTCATTGACTGAGATCTATCAACTACCACAGTCACAACTGATACAGGGGGTCATTGACTGAGACCTATCAACTACCACAGTCACAACTGATACAGGGGGGTCATTGACTGAGACCTATCAACTACCACAGCCACAACTGATACAGGGCGTCATTGACTGGGACCTATCAACTACCACAGCCACAACTGATACAGGGGGTCATTGACTGAGACCTATCAACTAGCACAGTCACTAGTGATACAGGGGGTCATTGACTGAGACCTATCAACTACCACAGTCACAACTGATACAGGGGGTCATTGACGGAGACCTATCAACTACCACAGTCACAACTGATACAGGGGGTCATTGATTGAGTCCTATCAACTACCACACCCACAACTGATACAGGGGGTCATTGACTGAGACCTATCAACTACCACAGTCACAACTGATACAGGGGGGGCATTGACTGAGATCTATCAACTACCACAGCCACAACTGATACAGGGGGGGGGGCATTGACTGAGATCTATCAACTATCACAGCCACTAGTGATACAGGGGGTCATTGACTGAGACCTATCTCCTACCACAGCCACAACTGATACAGGGGGTCATTGACTGGGACCTATCAACTACCACAGTCACAACTGATACAGGGGGTCATTGACTGAGACCTATCAACTACCACAGTCACTAGTCACAACTGATACCGGGGGTCATTGACTGAGATCTATCAACTACCACAGCCACTACTGATACAGGGGGTCATTGACTGAGACCTATCAACTACCACAGTCACAACTGATACATGGCGTCATTGACTGAGACCTATCAACTACCACAGTCACAACTGATACAGGGGTTCATTGACTGAGACCTATCAACTACCACAGTCACTAGTGATACAGGGGGTCATTGACTGAGACCTATCAACTACCACAGCCACAACTGATACAGGGGGTCATTGACTGTGACCTATCAACTACCACAGCCACAACTGATACAGGGGGTCATTGACTGAGACTTATCAACTACCACAGCCACAACTGATACAGGGGGTCATTGAATATCAACTACCACAGTCACAACTGATACAGGGGGTCATTGACTGAGAGCTATCAACTACCACAGCCACAACTGATACAGGGGGTCATTGACTGGGACCTATCAACTACCACAGCCACTAGTGATACAGGGGGTCATTGACTGAGACCTATCAACTACCACAGCCACAACTGATACAGGGGTCATTGACTGAGACCTAGCAACTACCACAGCTACAACTGATACAGGGGGTCATTGACTGAGACCTATCAACTACCACAGTCACAACTGATACAGGGGGTCATTGATTGAGACCTATCAACTACCACAGTCACTAGTGATACAGGGTGTCATTGACTGAGACCTATCAACTACCACAGCCACTAGTGATACAGGGGTCATTGACTGAGACCTATCAACTACCACAGTGACAGCTGATACAGGGGGTCATTGACTGAGATCTATCAACTACCACAGCCACAACTGATACAGGGGGTCATTGACTGAGACCTATCAACTACCACAGCGACAACTGTTACAGGGGGTCATTGACTGAGACCTATCAACTACCACAGCCACAACTGATACAGGGTGTCATTGACTGAGACCTATCAACTACCACAGCCACAACTGATACAGGGGGTCATTGACTGAGACCTATCAACTACCACAGCCACTAGTGATACAGGGGGTCAATGACTGAGACCTATCAACTACCACAGCCACTAGTGATACAGGGGGTCATTGACTGTGACCTATCAACTACCACAGTCACAACTGATACAGGGGGACATTGACTGAGACCTATAAACTACCACAGTCACAGCTGATACAGGGGGTCATTGACTGAGACCTATCAACTACCACAGTCACTAGTCACAACAGATACCGGGGGTCATTGACTGAGACCTATCAACTACCACAGTCACAACTGATACAGGGGGCCATTGACTGAGACCTATCAACTGCCACAGTCACAGCTGATACAGGGGGTCATTGACTGAGACCTATCAACTACCACAGCTACAGCTGATACAGGGGGTCATTTACTGGGACCTATCAACTACCACAGTCACAACTGATATTGGGAGCCATTGACTGAGACCTATCAACTACCACAGTCACTAGTGATACAGGGGGTCATTGACTGAGACCTATCAACTACCACAGCCACAACTGATACAGGGGGTCATTGACTGAGACCTATCAACTACCACAGCCACAACTGATACAGGGGGTCATTGACTGAGACCTATCAACTACCACATTCACTAGCGATACAGGGGGGTCATTGACTGAGACCTATCAACTACCACAGTCACAGCTGATACAGGGGGTCATTGACTGAGAACTATCAACTACCACAGCCACAACTGATACAGGGGGTCATTGACTGAGACCTATCAACTACCACAGTCACTAGTCACAACTGATACTGGGGGTCATTGACTGAGACCTATCAACTACCACAGTCACAACTGATACAGGGGGTCATTGACTGAGACCTATCAACTACCACAGCCACAACTGATACAGGGGTTCATTGACTGAGACCTATCAACTACCACAGTCACAACTGATACAGGGGGTCATTGACTGAGACCTATCAACTACCACAGCCAAAACTGATACAGGGGGTCATTGACTGAGACCTATCAACTACCACAGTCACTAGTGATACAGGGAGTCATTGACTGAGACCTATCAGCTACCACAGTCACTAGTGATACAGGGGGTCATTGACTGAGACCTATCAACTACCACAGCCACTAGTGATACAGGGGGTCATTGACTGAGACCTATCAACTACCACAGCCACAACTGATACAGGGGGTCATTGACTGAGACCTATCAACTACCACAGCCACAACTGATACAGGGGTCATTGACTGGGACCTATCAACTACCACAGCCACAACTGATACAGGGGTCATTGACTGAGACCTATCAACTACCACAGTCACAACTGATACAGGGGGTCATTGACTGAGACCTATCAACTACCACAGTCACTAGTGATACAGGGGGTCATTGACTGAGACCTATCAACTACCACAGTCACTAGTGATACAGGGGGTCATTGACTGAGACCTATCAACTACCACAGCCACAACTGATACATGGGTCATTGACTGAGACCTATCAACTACCACAGCCACAACTGATACAGGGGGTCATTGACTGAGATCTATCAACTACCACAGCCACAACTGATACAGGGGGTCATTGACTGAGACCTATCAACTACCACAGCCACAACTGATACAGGGGTCATTGACTGGGACCTATCAACTACCACAGCCACAACTGATACAGGGGTCATTGACTGAGACCTATCAACTACCACAGTCACAACTGATACAGGGGGTCATTGACTGAGACCTATCAACTACCACAGTCACTAGTGATACAGGGGGTCATTGACTGAGACCTATCAACTACCACAGTCACTAGTGATACAGGGGGTCATTGACTGAGACCTATCAACTACCACAGTCACTAGTGATACAGGGGGTCATTGACTGAGACCTATCAACTACCACAGCCACAACTGATACAGGGGTCATTGACTGAAACCTATCAACTACCACAGTCACAACTGATACAGGGGTCATTGACTGAGACCTATCAACTACCACAGTCACTAGTGATACAGGCGGTCATTGACTGAGACCTATCAACTACCACAGTCACTAGTGATACAGGGGGTCATTGACTGAGACCTATCAACTACCACAGCCACAACTGATACATGGGTCATTGACTGAGACCTATCAACTACCACAGTCACAACTGATACAGGGGGTCATTGACTGAGACCTATCAACTACCACAGCCACTACTGATACAGGGGGTCATTGACTGAGACCTATCAACTACCACAGCCACTAGTGATACAGGGGGTCATTGACTGAGACCTATCAACTACCACAGTCACAACTGATACAGTGGGTCATTGACTGAGACCTATCAACTACCACAGCCACTACTGATACAGGGGGTCATTGACTGAGATCTATCAACTACCACAGTCACAACTGATACAGGGGGTCATTGACTGAGACCTATCAACTACCACAGTCACAACTGATACAGGGCGGTCATTGACTGAGACCTATCAACTACCACAGCCACAACTGATACAGGGCGTCATTGACTGGGACCTATCAACTACCACAGCCACAACTGATACAGGGGGTCATTGACTGAGACCTATCAACTAGCACAGTCACTAGTGATACAGGGGGTCATTGACTGAGACCTATCAACTACCACAGTCACAACTGATACAGGGGGTCATTGACGGAGACCTATCAACTACCACAGTCACAACTGATACAGGGGGTCATTGATTGAGTCCTATCAACTACCACACCCACAACTGATACAGGGGGTCATTGACTGAGACCTATCAACTACCACAGTCACAACTGATACAGGGGGGGCATTGACTGAGATCTATCAACTACCACAGCCACAACTGATACAGGGGGGGGGGCATTGACTGAGATCTATCAACTATCACAGCCACTAGTGATACAGGGGGTCATTGACTGAGACCTATCTCCTACCACAGCCACAACTGATACAGGGGGTCATTGACTGGGACCTATCAACTACCACAGTCACAACTGATACAGGGGGTCATTGACTGAGACCTATCAACTACCACAGTCACTAGTCACAACTGATACCGGGGGTCATTGACTGAGATCTATCAACTACCACAGCCACTACTGATACAGGGGGTCATTGACTGAGACCTATCAACTACCACAGTCACAACTGATACATGGCGTCATTGACTGAGACCTATCAACTACCACAGTCACAACTGATACAGGGGTTCATTGACTGAGACCTATCAACTACCACAGTCACTAGTGATACAGGGGGTCATTGACTGAGACCTATCAACTACCACAGCCACAACTGATACAGGGGGTCATTGACTGTGACCTATCAACTACCACAGCCACAACTGATACAGGGGGTCATTGACTGAGACTTATCAACTACCACAGCCACAACTGATACAGGGGGTCATTGAATATCAACTACCACAGTCACAACTGATACAGGGGGTCATTGACTGAGAGCTATCAACTACCACAGCCACAACTGATACAGGGGGTCATTGACTGGGACCTATCAACTACCACAGCCACTAGTGATACAGGGGGTCATTGACTGAGACCTATCAACTACCACAGCCACAACTGATACAGGGGTCATTGACTGAGACCTAGCAACTACCACAGCTACAACTGATACAGGGGGTCATTGACTGAGACCTATCAACTACCACAGTCACAACTGATACAGGGGGTCATTGATTGAGACCTATCAACTACCACAGTCACTAGTGATACAGGGTGTCATTGACTGAGACCTATCAACTACCACAGCCACTAGTGATACAGGGGTCATTGACTGAGACCTATCAACTACCACAGTGACAGCTGATACAGGGGGTCATTGACTGAGATCTATCAACTACCACAGCCACAACTGATACAGGGGGTCATTGACTGAGACCTATCAACTACCACAGCGACAACTGTTACAGGGGGTCATTGACTGAGACCTATCAACTACCACAGCCACAACTGATACAGGGTGTCATTGACTGAGACCTATCAACTACCACAGCCACAACTGATACAGGGGGTCATTGACTGAGACCTATCAACTACCACAGCCACTAGTGATACAGGGGGTCAATGACTGAGACCTATCAACTACCACAGCCACTAGTGATACAGGGGGTCATTGACTGTGACCTATCAACTACCACAGTCACAACTGATACAGGGGGACATTGACTGAGACCTATAAACTACCACAGTCACAGCTGATACAGGGGGTCATTGACTGAGACCTATCAACTACCACAGTCACAGCTGATACAGGGGGTCATTGACTGAGAACTATCAACTACCACAGCCACAACTGATACAGGGGGTCATTGACTGAGACCTATCAACTACCACAGTCACTAGTCACAACTGATACTGGGGGTCATTGACTGAGACCTATCAACTACCACAGTCACAACTGATACAGGGGGTCATTGACTGAGACCTATCAACTACCACAGCCACAACTGATACAGGGGTTCATTGACTGAGACCTATCAACTACCACAGTCACTAGTGATACAGGGGGTCATTGACTGAGACCTATCAACTACCACAGTCACTAGTGATACAGGGGGTCATTGACTGAGACCTATCAACTACCACAGCCACAACTGATACATGGGTCATTGACTGAGACCTATCAACTACCACAGCCACAACTGATACAGGGGGTCATTGACTGAGATCTATCAACTACCACAGCCACAACTGATACAGGGGGTCATTGACTGAGACCTATCAACTACCACAGCCACAACTGATACAGGGGTCATTGACTGGGACCTATCAACTACCACAGCCACAACTGATACAGGGGTCATTGACTGAGACCTATCAACTACCACAGTCACAACTGATACAGGGGGTCATTGACTGAGACCTATCAACTACCACAGTCACTAGTGATACAGGGGGTCATTGACTGAGACCTATCAACTACCACAGTCACTAGTGATACAGGGGGTCATTGACTGAGACCTATCAACTACCACAGTCACTAGTGATACAGGGGGTCATTGACTGAGACCTATCAACTACCACAGCCACAACTGATACAGGGGTCATTGACTGAAACCTATCAACTACCACAGTCACAACTGATACAGGGGTCATTGACTGAGACCTATCAACTACCACAGTCACTAGTGATACAGGCGGTCATTGACTGAGACCTATCAACTACCACAGTCACTAGTGATACAGGGGGTCATTGACTGAGACCTATCAACTACCACAGCCACAACTGATACATGGGTCATTGACTGAGACCTATCAACTACCACAGTCACAACTGATACAGGGGGTCATTGACTGAGACCTATCAACTACCACAGCCACTACTGATACAGGGGGTCATTGACTGAGACCTATCAACTACCACAGCCACTAGTGATACAGGGGGTCATTGACTGAGACCTATCAACTACCACAGTCACAACTGATACAGTGGGTCATTGACTGAGACCTATCAACTACCACAGCCACTACTGATACAGGGGGTCATTGACTGAGATCTATCAACTACCACAGTCACAACTGATACAGGGGGTCATTGACTGAGACCTATCAACTACCACAGCCAAAACTGATACAGGGGGTCATTGACTGAGACCTATCAACTACCACAGTCACTAGTGATACAGGGAGTCATTGACTGAGACCTATCAGCTACCACAGTCACTAGTGATACAGGGGGTCATTGACTGAGACCTATCAACTACCACAGCCACTAGTGATACAGGGGGTCATTGACTGAGACCTATCAACTACCACAGTCACTAGTGATACAGGGGGTCATTGACTGAGACCTATCAACTACCACAGCCACAACTGATACAGGGGTCATTGACTGAAACCTATCAACTACCACAGTCACAACTGATACAGGGGTCATTGACTGAGACCTATCAACTACCACAGCCACTACTGATACAGGGGGTCATTGACTGAGATCTATCAACTACCACAGTCACAACTGATACAGGGGGTCATTGACTGAGACCTATCAACTACCACAGCCAAAACTGATACAGGGGGTCATTGACTGAGACCTATCAACTACCACAGTCACTAGTGATACAGGGAGTCATTGACTGAGACCTATCAGCTACCACAGTCACTAGTGATACAGGGGGTCATTGACTGAGACCTATCAACTACCACAGCCACTAGTGATACAGGGGGTCATTGACTGAGACCTATCAACTACCACAGCCACAACTGATACAGGGGTCATTGACTGAGACCTATCAACTACCACAGTCACAACTGATACAGGGGGTCATTGACTGAGACCTATCAACTACCACAGTCACTAGTGATACAGGGGGTCATTGACTGAGACCTATCAACTACCACAGTCACTAGTGATACAGGGGGTCATTGACTGAGACCTATCAACTACCACAGTCACTAGTGATACAGGGGGTCATTGACTGAGACCTATCAACTACCACAGCCACAACTGATACAGGGGTCATTGACTGAAACCTATCAACTACCACAGTCACAACTGATACAGGGGTCATTGACTGAGACCTATCAACTACCACAGTCACTAGTGATACAGGCGGTCATTGACTGAGACCTATCAACTACCACAGTCACTAGTGATACAGGGGGTCATTGACTGAGACCTATCAACTACCACAGCCACAACTGATACATGGGTCATTGACTGAGACCTATCAACTACCACAGTCACAACTGATACAGGGGGTCATTGACTGAGACCTATCAACTACCACAGCCACTACTGATACAGGGGGTCATTGACTGAGACCTATCAACTACCACAGCCACTAGTGATACAGGGGGTCATTGACTGAGACCTATCAACTACCACAGTCACAACTGATACAGTGGGTCATTGACTGAGACCTATCAACTACCACAGCCACTACTGATACAGAGGGTCATTGACTGAGATCTATCAACTACCACAGTCACAACTGATACAGGGGGTCATTGACTGAGACCTATCAACTACCACAGCCAAAACTGATACAGGGGGTCATTGACTGAGACCTATCAACTACCACAGTCACTAGTGATACAGGGAGTCATTGACTGAGACCTATCAGCTACCACAGTCACTAGTGATACAGGGGGTCATTGACTGAGACCTATCAACTACCACAGCCACTAGTGATACAGGGGGTCATTGACTGAGACCTATCAACTACCACAGCCACAACTGATACAGGGGGTCATTGACTGAGACCTATCAACTACCACAGCCACAACTGATACAGGGGTCATTGACTGGGACCTATCAACTACCACAGCCACAACTGATACAGGGGTCATTGACTGAGACCTATCAACTACCACAGTCACAACTGATACAGGGGGTCATTGACTGAGACCTATCAACTACCACAGTCACTAGTGATACAGGGGGTCATTGACTGAGACCTATCAACTACCACAGTCACTAGTGATACAGGGGGTCATTGACTGAGACCTATCAACTACCACAGTCACAACTGATACAGGGGGTCATTGACTGAGACCTATCAACTACCACAGCCAAAACTGATACAGGGGGTCATTGACTGAGACCTATCAACTACCACAGTCACTAGTGATACAGGGAGTCATTGACTGAGACCTATCAGCTACCACAGTCACTAGTGATACAGGGGGTCATTGACTGAGACCTATCAACTACCACAGCCACTAGTGATACAGGGGGTCATTGACTGAGACCTATCAACTACCACAGCCACAACTGATACAGGGGGTCATTGACTGAGACCTATCAACTACCACAGCCACAACTGATACAGGGGTCATTGACTGGGACCTATCAACTACCACAGCCACAACTGATACAGGGGTCATTGACTGAGACCTATCAACTACCACAGTCACAACTGATACAGGGGGTCATTGACTGAGACCTATCAACTACCACAGTCACTAGTGATACAGGGGGTCATTGACTGAGACCTATCAACTACCACAGTCACTAGTGATACAGGGGGTCATTGACTGAGACCTATCAACTACCACAGCCACAACTGATACATGGGTCATTGACTGAGACCTATCAACTACCACAGCCACAACTGATACAGGGGGTCATTGACTGAGATCTATCAACTACCACAGCCACAACTGATACAGGGGGTCATTGACTGAGACCTATCAACTACCACAGCCACAACTGATACAGGGGTCATTGACTGGGACCTATCAACTACCACAGCCACAACTGATACAGGGGTCATTGACTGAGACCTATCAACTACCACAGTCACAACTGATACAGGGGGTCATTGACTGAGACCTATCAACTACCACAGTCACTAGTGATACAGGGGGTCATTGACTGAGACCTATCAACTACCACAGTCACTAGTGATACAGGGGGTCATTGACTGAGACCTATCAACTACCACAGTCACTAGTGATACAGGGGGTCATTGACTGAGACCTATCAACTACCACAGCCACAACTGATACAGGGGTCATTGACTGAAACCTATCAACTACCACAGTCACAACTGATACAGGGGTCATTGACTGAGACCTATCAACTACCACAGTCACTAGTGATACAGGCGGTCATTGACTGAGACCTATCAACTACCACAGTCACTAGTGATACAGGGGGTCATTGACTGAGACCTATCAACTACCACAGCCACAACTGATACATGGGTCATTGACTGAGACCTATCAACTACCACAGTCACAACTGATACAGGGGGTCATTGACTGAGACCTATCAACTACCACAGCCACTACTGATACAGGGGGTCATTGACTGAGACCTATCAACTACCACAGCCACTAGTGATACAGGGGGTCATTGACTGAGACCTATCAACTACCACAGTCACAACTGATACAGTGGGTCATTGACTGAGACCTATCAACTACCACAGCCACTACTGATACAGGGGGTCATTGACTGAGATCTATCAACTACCACAGTCACAACTGATACAGGGGGTCATTGACTGAGACCTATCAACTACCACAGTCACAACTGATACAGGGGGGTCATTGACTGAGACCTATCAACTACCACAGCCACAACTGATACAGGGCGTCATTGACTGGGACCTATCAACTACCACAGCCACAACTGATACAGGGGGTCATTGACTGAGACCTATCAACTAGCACAGTCACTAGTGATACAGGGGGTCATTGACTGAGACCTATCAACTACCACAGTCACAACTGATACAGGGGGTCATTGACGGAGACCTATCAACTACCACAGTCACAACTGATACAGGGGGTCATTGATTGAGTCCTATCAACTACCACACCCACAACTGATACAGGGGGTCATTGACTGAGACCTATCAACTACCACAGTCACAACTGATACAGGGGGGGCATTGACTGAGACCTATCAACTACCACAGTCACAACTGATACAGGGGGTCATTGACTGAGACCTATCAACTACCAGAGCCACAACTGATACAGGGCGTCATTGACTGGGACCTATCAACTACCACAGCCACAACTGATACAGGGGGTCATTGACTGAGACCTATCAACTAGCACAGTCACTAATGATACAGGGGGTCATTGACTGAGACCTATCAACTACCACATTCACAACTGATACAGGGGGTCATTGACGGAGACCTATCAACTACCACAGTCACAACTGATACAGGGGGTCATTGACTGAGTCCTATCAACTACCACAGCCACAACTGATACAGGGGGTCATTGACTGAGACCTATCAACTACCACAGTCACAACTGATACAGGGGGTCATTGACTGAGACCTATCAACTACCACAATCACAACTGATACAGGGGGTCATTGACTGAGACCTATCAACTACCACAGCCACAACTGATACAGGGGGTCATTGACTGAGATCTATCAACTACCACAGCCACTAGTGATACAGGGGGTCATTGACTGAGACCTATCTCCTACCACAGCCACAACTGATACAGGGGGTCATTGACTGGGACCTATCAACTACCACAGTCACAAATGATACAGGGGGTCATTGACTGAGACCTATCAACTACCACAGTCACTAGTCACAACTGATACCGGGGGTCATTGACTGAGATCTATCAACTACCACAGCCACTACTGATACAGGGGGTCATTGACTGAGACCTATCAACTACCACAGTCACAACTGATACAGGGGGTCATTGACTGAGACCTATCAACTACCACAGTCACTAGTGATACAGGGGGTCATTGACTGAGACCTATCAACTACCACAGCCACAACTGATACAGGGGGTCATTGACTGAGACCTATAAACTACCACAGTCACAGCTGATACAGGGGGTCATTGACTGAGACCTATCAACTACCACAGCCACAACTGATACAGGGGGTCATTGACTGAGACCTATCAACTACCACAGTCACAACTGATACAGGGGGTCATTGACTGAGAGCTATCAACTACCACAGCCACAACTGATACAGGGGGTCATTGACTGGGACCTATCAACTACCACAGCCACTAGTGATACAGGGGTCATTGACTGAGACCTATCAACTACCACAGCCACAACTGATACAGGGGGTCATTGACTGAGACCTATCAACTACCACAGCTACAACTGATACAGGGGGTCATTGACTGAGACCTATCAACTACCACAGTCACAACTGATACAGGGGGTCATTGATTGAGACCTATCAACTACCACAGTCACTAGTGATACAGGGTGTCATTGACTGAGACCTATCAACTACCACAGCCACTAGTGATACAGGGGTCATTGACTGAGACCTATCAACTACCACAGTGACAGCTGATACAGGGGGTCATTGACTGAGATCTATCAACTACCACAGCCACAACTGATACAGGGGGTCATTGACTGAGACCTATCAACTACCACAGCGACAACTGATACAGGGGGTCATTGACTGAGACCTATCAACTACCACAGCCACAACTGATACAGGGTGTCATTGACTGAGACCTATCAACTACCACAGCCACAACTGATACAGGGGGTCATTGACTGAGACCTATCAACTACCACAGCCACTAGTGATACAGGGGGTCAATGACTGAGACCTATCAACTACCACAGCCACTAGTGATACAGGGGGTCATTGACTGTGACCTATCAACTACCACAGTCACAACTGATACAGGGGGACATTGACTGAGACCTATAAACTACCACAGTCACAGCTGATACAGGGGGTCATTGACTGAGACCTATCAACTACCACAGTCACTAGTCACAACAGATACCGGGGGTCATTGACTGAGACCTATCAACTACCACAGTCACAACTGATACAGGGGGTCATTGACTGAGACCTATCAACTACCACAGTCACAACTGATACAAGGGGCCATTGACTGAGACCTATCAACTGCCACAGTCACAGCTGATACAGGGGGTCATTGACTGAGACCTATCAACTACCACAGCTACAGCTGATACAGGGGGTCATTTACTGGGACCTATCAACTACCACAGTCACAACTGATATTGGGAGTCATTGACTGAGACCTATCAACTACCACAGTCACTAGTGATACAGGGTCTCATTGACTGAGACCTATCAACTACCACAGTCACTAGTGATACAGGGGGTCATTGACTGAGACCTATCAACTACCACAGTCACAACTGATACAGGGGGTCATTGACTGAGACCTATCAACTACCACAGTCACTAGTGATACAGGGGGTCATTGACTGAGACCTATCAGCTACCACAGCCACAACTGATACATGGGTCATTGACTGAGACCTATCAACTACCACAGTCACAACTGATACAGGGGGTCATTGACTGAGACCTATCAACTACCACAGCCACTACTGATACAGGGGGTCATTGACTGAGACCTATCAACTACCACAGCCACTACTGATACAGGGGGTCATTGACTGAGACCTATCAACTACCACAGTCACAACTGATACAGGGTGTCATTGACTGAGACCTATCAACTACCACAGTCACAACTGATACAGGGGTTCATTGACTGAGACCTATCAACTACCACAGCCACAACTGATACAGGGGGTCATTGACTGAGACCTATCAACTACCACAGCCACAACTGATACAGGGGGTCATTGACTGAGACCTATCAACTACCACATTCACTAGTGATACAGGGGGGTCATTGACTGAGACCTATCAACTACCACAGTCACAGCTGATACAGGGGGTCATTGACTGAGAACTATCAACTACCACAGCCACAACTGATACAGGGGGTCATTGACTGAGACCTATCAACTACCACAGTCACTAGTCACAACTGATACTGGGGGTCATTGACTGAGACCTATCAACTACCACAGTCACAACTGATACAGGGGGTCATTGACTGAGACCTATCAACTACCACAGCCACAACTGATACAGGGGTTCATTGACTGAGACCTATCAACTACCACAGTCACAACTGATACAGGGGGTCATTGACTGAGACCTATCAACTACCACAGCCAAAACTGATACAGGGGGTCATTGACTGAGACCTATCAACTACCACAGTCACTAGTGATACAGGGAGTCATTGACTGAGACCTATCAGCTACCACAGTCACTAGTGATACAGGGGGTCATTGACTGAGACCTATCAACTACCACAGCCACTAGTGATACAGGGGGTCATTGACTGAGACCTATCAACTACCACAGCCACAACTGATACAGGGGGTCATTGACTGAGACCTATCAACTACCACAGCCACAACTGATACAGGGGTCATTGACTGGGACCTATCAACTACCACAGCCACAACTGATACAGGGGTCATTGACTGAGACCTATCAACTACCACAGTCACAACTGATACAGGGGGTCATTGACTGAGACCTATCAACTACCACAGTCACTAGTGATACAGGGGGTCATTGACTGAGACCTATCAACTACCACAGTCACTAGTGATACAGGGGGTCATTGACTGAGACCTATCAACTACCACAGCCACAACTGATACATGGGTCATTGACTGAGACCTATCAACTACCACAGCCACAACTGATACAGGGGGTCATTGACTGAGATCTATCAACTACCACAGCCACAACTGATACAGGGGTCATTGACTGAGACCTATCAACTACCACAGTCACAACTGATACAGGGGGTCATTGACTGAGACCTATCAACTACCACAGCCACTACTGATACAGGGGGTCATTGACTGAGACCTATCAACTACCACAGTCACAACTGATACAGGGGGTCATTGACTGAGACCTATCAACTACCACAGCCACTAGTGATACACGGGGTCATTGACTGAGACCTATCAACTACCACAGCCACTACTGATACAGGGGGTCATTGACTGAGACCTATCAACTACCACAGCCACTACTGATACAGGGGGTCATTGACTGAGACCTATCAACTACCACAGTCACAACTGATACAGGGTGTCATTGACTGAGACCTATCAACTACCACAGTCACAACTGATACAGGGGGTCATTGACTGAGACCTATCAACTACCAGAGCCACAACTGATACAGGGCGTCATTGACTGGGACCTATCAACTACCACAGCCACAACTGATACAGGGGGTCATTGACTGAGACCTATCAACTAGCACAGTCACTAATGATACAGGGGGTCATTGACTGAGACCTATCAACTACCACATTCACAACTGATACAGGGGGTCATTGACGGAGACCTATCAACTACCACAGTCACAACTGATACAGGGGGTCATTGACTGAGTCCTATCAACTACCACAGCCACAACTGATACAGGGGGTCATTGACTGAGACCTATCAACTACCACAGTCACAACTGATACAGGGGGTCATTGACTGAGACCTATCAACTACCACAATCACAACTGATACAGGGGGTCATTGACTGAGACCTATCAACTACCACAGCCACAACTGATACAGGGGGTCATTGACTGAGATCTATCAACTACCACAGCCACTAGTGATACAGGGGGTCATTGACTGAGACCTATCTCCTACCACAGCCACAACTGATACAGGGGGTCATTGACTGGGACCTATCAACTACCACAGTCACAAATGATACAGGGGGTCATTGACTGAGACCTATCAACTACCACAGTCACTAGTCACAACTGATACCGGGGGTCATTGACTGAGATCTATCAACTACCACAGCCACTACTGATACAGGGGGTCATTGACTGAGACCTATCAACTACCACAGTCACAACTGATACAGGGGGTCATTGACTGAGACCTATCAACTACCACAGTCACTAGTGATACAGGGGGTCATTGACTGAGACCTATCAACTACCACAGCCACAACTGATACAGGGGGTCATTGACTGAGACCTATAAACTACCACAGTCACAGCTGATACAGGGGGTCATTGACTGAGACCTATCAACTACCACAGCCACAACTGATACAGGGGGTCATTGACTGAGACCTATCAACTACCACAGTCACAACTGATACAGGGGGTCATTGACTGAGAGCTATCAACTACCACAGCCACAACTGATACAGGGGGTCATTGACTGGGACCTATCAACTACCACAGCCACTAGTGATACAGGGGTCATTGACTGAGACCTATCAACTACCACAGCCACAACTGATACAGGGGGTCATTGACTGAGACCTATCAACTACCACAGCTACAACTGATACAGGGGGTCATTGACTGAGACCTATCAACTACCACAGTCACAACTGATACAGGGGGTCATTGACTGAGACCTATCAACTACCACAGTCACAACTGATACAGGGGGTCATTGACTGAGACCTATCAACTACCACAATCACAACTGATACAGGGGGTCATTGACTGAGACCTATCAACTACCACAGTGACAGCTGATACAGGGGGTCATTGACTGAGATCTATCAACTACCACAGCCACAACTGATACAGGGGGTCATTGACTGAGACCTATCAACTACCACAGCGACAACTGATACAGGGGGTCATTGACTGAGACCTATCAACTACCACAGCCACAACTGATACAGGGTGTCATTGACTGAGACCTATCAACTACCACAGCCACAACTGATACAGGGGGTCATTGACTGAGACCTATCAACTACCACAGCCACTAGTGATACAGGGGGTCAATGACTGAGACCTATCAACTACCACAGCCACTAGTGATACAGGGGGTCATTGACTGTGACCTATCAACTACCACAGTCACAACTGATACAGGGGGACATTGACTGAGACCTATAAACTACCACAGTCACAGCTGATACAGGGGGTCATTGACTGAGACCTATCAACTACCACAGTCACTAGTCACAACAGATACCGGGGGTCATTGACTGAGACCTATCAACTACCACAGTCACAACTGATACAGGGGGTCATTGACTGAGACCTATCAACTACCACAGTCACAACTGATACAAGGGGCCATTGACTGAGACCTATCAACTGCCACAGTCACAGCTGATACAGGGGGTCATTGACTGAGACCTATCAACTACCACAGCTACAGCTGATACAGGGGGTCATTTACTGGGACCTATCAACTACCACAGTCACAACTGATATTGGGAGTCATTGACTGAGACCTATCAACTACCACAGTCACTAGTGATACAGGGTCTCATTGACTGAGACCTATCAACTACCACAGTCACTAGTGATACAGGGGGTCATTGACTGAGACCTATCAACTACCACAGTCACAACTGATACAGGGGGTCATTGACTGAGACCTATCAACTACCACAGTCACTAGTGATACAGGGGGTCATTGACTGAGACCTATCAGCTACCACAGCCACAACTGATACATGGGTCATTGACTGAGACCTATCAACTACCACAGTCACAACTGATACAGGGGGTCATTGACTGAGACCTATCAACTACCACAGCCACTACTGATACAGGGGGTCATTGACTGAGACCTATCAACTACCACAGCCACTACTGATACAGGGGGTCATTGACTGAGACCTATCAACTACCACAGTCACAACTGATACAGGGTGTCATTGACTGAGACCTATCAACTACCACAGTCACAACTGATACAGGGGGTCATTGACTGAGACCTATCAACTACCAGAGCCACAACTGATACAGGGCGTCATTGACTGGGACCTATCAACTACCACAGCCACAACTGATACAGGGGGTCATTGACTGAGACCTATCAACTAGCACAGTCACTAATGATACAGGGGGTCATTGACTGAGACCTATCAACTACCACATTCACAACTGATACAGGGGGTCATTGACGGAGACCTATCAACTACCACAGTCACAACTGATACAGGGGGTCATTGACTGAGTCCTATCAACTACCACAGCCACAACTGATACAGGGGGTCATTGACTGAGACCTATCAACTACCACAGTCACAACTGATACAGGGGGTCATTGACTGAGACCTATCAACTACCACAATCACAACTGATACAGGGGGTCATTGACTGAGACCTATCAACTACCACAGCCACAACTGATACAGGGGGTCATTGACTGAGATCTATCAACTACCACAGCCACTAGTGATACAGGGGGTCATTGACTGAGACCTATCTCCTACCACAGCCACAACTGATACAGGGGGTCATTGACTGGGACCTATCAACTACCACAGTCACAAATGATACAGGGGGTCATTGACTGAGACCTATCAACTACCACAGTCACTAGTCACAACTGATACCGGGGGTCATTGACTGAGATCTATCAACTACCACAGCCATTACTGATACAGGGGGTCATTGACTGAGACCTATCAACTACCACAGTCACAACTGATACAGGGGGTCATTGACTGAGACCTATCAACTACCACAGTCACTAGTGATACAGGGGGTCATTGACTGAGACCTATCAACTACCACAGTCACAACTGATACAGGGGGTCATTGACTGAGACCTATAAACTACCACAGTCACAGCTGATACAGGGGGTCATTGACTGAGACCTATCAACTACCACAGCCACAACTGATACAGGGGGTCATTGACTGAGACCTATCAACTACCACAGCCACAACCGATACAGGGGGTCATTGACTGAGACCTATCAACTACCACAGCCACATTTGATACAGGGGGTCATTGACTGAGACCTATCAACTACCACAGCCACTACTGATACAGGGGGTCATTGACTGAGACCTATCAACTACCACAGCCACAACTGATACAGGGGGGTCATTGACTGAGACCTATCAACTACCACAGCCACTAGTGATACAGGGGGTCATTGACTGAGACCTATCAACTACCACAGTCACAACTGATACAGGGGGTCATTGACTGAGACCTATCAACTACCACAGCCACTACTGATACAGGGGGTCATTGACTGAGACCTATCAACTAGCACAGTCACAACTGATACAGGGGGTCATTGACTGAGACCTATCAACTACCACAGTCACAACTGATACAGGGGGTCATTGACTGAGACCTATCAACTACCACAGCCACAACTGATACAGGGCGTCATTGACTGGGACCTATCACCTACCACAGCCACAACTGATACAGGGGGTCATTGACTGAGACCTATCAACTAGCACAGTCACTAGTGATACAGGGGGTCATTGACTGAGACCTATCAACTACCACAGTCACAACTGATACAGGGGGTCATTGACGGAGACCTATCAACTACCACAGTCACAACTGATACAGGGGGTCATTGACTGAGTCCTATCAACTACCACAGTCACTAGTGATACAGGGGGTCATTGACTGAGACCTATCAACTACCACAGCCACAACTGATACATGGGTCATTGACTGAGACCTATCAACTACCACAGTCACAACTGATACAGGGGGTCATTGACTGAGACCTATCAACTACCACAGCCACTAGTGATACAGGGGGTCATTGACTGAGACCTATCAACTACCACAGCCACTACTGATACAGGGGGTCATTGACTGAGACCTATCAACTACCACAGCCACTACTGATACAGGGGGTCATTGACTGAGACCTATCAACTACCACAGTCACAACTGATACAGGGTGTCATTGACTGAGACCTATCAACTACCACAGTCACAACTGATACAGGGGGTCATTGACTGAGACCTATCAACTACCAGAGCCACAACTGATACAGGGGGTCATTGACTGAGACCTATCAACTAGCACAGTCACTAATGATACAGGGGGTCATTGACTGAGACCTATCAACTACCACAGTCACAACTGATACAGGGGGTCATTGACGGAGACCTATCAACTACCACAGTAACAACTGATACAGGGGGTCATTGACTGAGTCCTATCAACTACCACAGCCACAACTGATACAGGGGGTCATTGACTGAGACCTATCAACTACCACAATCACAACTGATACAGGGGGTCATTGACTGAGACCTATCAACTACCACAGTCACAACTGATACAGGGGGTCATTGACTGAGACCTATCAACTACCACAGTCACAACTGATACAGGGGGTCATTGACTGAGACCTATCAACTACCACAATCACAACTGATACAGGGGGTCATTGACTGAGACCTATCAACTACCACAGCCACAACTGATACAGGGGGTCATTGACTGAGATCTATCAACTACCACAGCCACTAGTGATACAGGGGGTCATTGACTGAGACCTATCTCCTACCACAGCCACAACTGATACAGGGGGTCATTGACTGGGACCTATCAACTACCACAGTCACAACTGATACAGGGGGTCATTGACTGAGACCTATCAACTACCACAGTCACTAGTCACAACTGATACCGGGGGTCATTGACTGAGATCTATCAACTACCACAGCCACTACTGATACAGGGTGTCATTGACTGAGACCTATCAACTACCACAGTCACAACTGATACAGGGGGTCATTGACTGAGACCTATCAACTACCACAGTCACTAGTTATACAGGGGGTCATTGACTGAGACCTATCAACTACCACAGCCACAACTGATACAGGGGGTCATTCACTGAGACCTATAAACTACCACAGTCACAGCTGATACAGGGGGTCATTGACTGAGACCTATCAACTACCACAGCCACAACTGATACAGGGGGTCATTGACTGAGACCTATCAACTACCACAGCCACAACTGATACAGGGGGTCATTGACTGAGACCTATCAACTACCACAGCCACATTTGATACAGGGGGTCATTGACTGAGACCTATCAACTACCACAGCCACTACTGATACAGGGGGTCATTGACTGAGACCTATCAACTACCACAGCCACAACTGATACAGGGGGTCATTGACTGAGACCTATCAACTACCACAGCCACTAGTGATACAGGGGGTCATTGACTGAGACCTATCAACTACCACAGTCACAACTGATACAGGGGGTCATTGACTGAGACCTATCAACTACCACAGCCACTACTGATACAGGGGGTCATTGACTGAGACCTATCAACTAGCACAGTCACAACTGATACAGGGGGTCATTGACTGAGACCTATCAACTACCACAGTCTCAACTGATACAGGGGGTCATTGACTGAGACCTATCAACTACCACAGCCACAACTGATACAGGGCGTCATTGACTGGGACCTATCAACTACCACAGCCACAACTGATACAGGGGGTCATTGACTGAGACCTATCAACTAGCATAGTCACTAGTGATACAGGGGGTCATTGACGGAGACCTATCAACTACCACAGTCACAACTGATACAGGGGGACATTGACTGAGTCCTATCAACTACCACAGCCACAACTGATACAGGGGGTCATTGACTGAGACCTATCAACTACCACAGTCACAACTGATACAGGGGGTCATTGACTGAGACCTATCAACTACCACAATCACAACTGATACAGGGGGTCATTGACTGAGACCTATCAACTACCACATCCACAACTGATACAGGGTGTCATTGACTGAGATCTATCAACTACCACAGCCACTAGTGATACAGGGGGTCATTGACTGAGACCTATCTCCTACCACAGCCACAACTGATACAGTGGGTCATTGACTGGGACCTATCAACTACCACAGCCACAACTGATACAGGGGGTCATTGACTGAGACCTATCAACTAGCACAGTCACTAGTGATACAGGGGGTCATTGACGGAGACCTATCAACTACCACAGTCACAACTGATACAGGGGGACATTGACTGATTCCTATCAACTACCACAGCCACAACTGATACAGGGGGTCATTGACTGAGACCTATCAACTACCACAGTCACAACTGATACAGGGGGTCATTGACTGAGACCTATCAACTACCACAATCACAACTGATACAGGGGGTCATTGACTGAGACCTATCAACTACCACAGCCACAACTGATACATGGTGTCATTGACTGAGATCTATCAACTACCACAGCCACTAGTGATACAGGGGGTCATTGACTGAGACCTATCTCCTACCACAGCCACAACTGATACAGTGGGTCATTGACTGGGACCTATCAACTACCACAGTCACAACTGATACAGGGGGTCATTGACTGAGACCTATCAACTACCACAGTCACTAGTCACAACTGATACCGGGGGTCATTGACTGAGACCTATCAACTACCACAGTCACAACTGATACAGGGGGTCATTGACTTAGACCTATCAACTACCACAGTCACTAGTGATACAGGGGGTCATTGACTGAGACCTATCAACTACCACAGCCACAACTGATACAGGGGGTCATTGACTGAGACCTATCAACTACCACAGTCACAGCTGATACAGGGGTTCATTGACTGAGACCTATCAACTACCACAGCCACAACTGATACAGGGGGTCATTGACTGAGACCTATCAACTACCACAGCCACAACTGATACAGGGGGTCATTGACTGAGACCTATCAACTACCACAGCCACATTTGATACAGGGGGTCATTGACTGAGACCTATCAACTACCACAGCCACAAATGATACAGGGGGTCATTGACTGAGACCTATCAACTACCACAGCCACAACTGATACAGGGGGTCATTGACTGAGACCTATCAACTACCGCAGCCACATTTGATACAGGGGTTCATTGACTGAGACCTATCAACTAGCACAGTCACTAGTGATACAGGAGGTCATTGACTGAGACCTATCAACTACTACAGCCACAACTGATACAGGGGGTCATTGACTGAGACCTATCAACTAGCACAGTCACTAGTGATACAGGAGGTCATTGACTGAGACCTATCAACTACCACAGCCACAACTGATACAGGGGGTCATTGACTGAGACCTATCAACTACCACAGCCACATTTGATACAGGGGGTCATTGACTGAGACCTATCAACTACCACATCCACAACTGATACAGGGTGTCATTGACTGAGACCTATCAACTACCACAGCCACAACTGATACAGGGGGTCATTGACTGAGACCTATCAACTACCACAGTTACAACTGATACAGTGGGTCATTGACTGAGACCTATCAACTACGACAGCCACAACTGATACAGGGGTTCATTGACTGAGACCTATCAACTACCACATCCACTACTGATACAGGGGGTCATTGACTGAGACCTATCAACTACCACAGTCACAACAGATACATACAGGGGGTCATTGACTGGGACCTATCAACTACCACAGTCACAACTGATACAGGGGGTCATTGACTGGGACCTATCAACTACCACAGTCACAACTGATACAGGGGGTCATTGACTGGGACCTATCAACTACCACAGCCACAACTGATACAGGGGGTCATTGACTGAGACCTATCAACTACCACAGTCACAACTGATACAGGGGGTCATTGACTGAGACCTATCAACTACCACAGTCACAACTGATACAGGGGGTCATTGACTGAGACCTATCAACTACCACAGTCACAACTGATACATGGGGTCATTGACTGGGACCTATCAACTACCACAGTCACAACTGATACAGGGGGTCATTGACTGGGACCTATCAACTACCACAGCCACAACTGATACAGGGGTCATTGACTGAGACCTATCAACTACCACAGTCACAACTGATACAGGGGGTCATTGACTGGGACCTATCAACTACCACAGTCACAACTGATACATACAGGGGGTCATTGACTGAGACCTATCAACTACCACAGCCACAACTGATACAGGGGGTCATTGACTGAGACCTATCAACTACCACAGTTACAACTGATACAGTGGGTCATTGACTGAGACCTATCAACTACGACAGCCACAACTGATACAGGGGGTCATTGACTGAGACCTATCAACTACCACAGCCACTACTGATACAGGGGGTCATTGACTGAGACCTATCAACTACCACAGTCACAACTGATACATACAGGGGGTCATTGACTGGGACCTATCAACTACCACAGTCACAACTGATACAGGGGGTCATTGACTGGGACCTATCAACTATCACAGTCACAACTGATACAGGGGGTCATTGACTGGGACCTATCAACTACCACAGCCACAACTGATACAGGGGGTCATTGACTGAGACCTATCAACTACCACAGTCACAACTGATACAGGGGGTCATTGACTGAGACCTATCAACTACCACAGTCACAACTGATACAGGGGGTCATTGACTGAGACCTATCAACTACCACAGTCACAACTGATACATGGGGTCATTGACTGGGACCTATCAACTACCACAGTCACAACTGATACAGGGGGTCATTGACTGTGACCTATCAACTACCACAGTCACAACTGATACAGGGGGTCATTGACTGAGACCTATCAACTACCACAGCCACAACTGATACAGGGGTCATTGACTGAGACCTATCAACTACCACAGTCACAACTGATACAGGGGGTCATTGACTGGGACCTATCAACTACCACAGTCACAACTGATACATACAGGGGGTCATTGACTGGGACCTATCAACTACCACAGTCACAACTGATACAGGGGTTCATTGACTGGGACCTATCAACTACCACAGCTACAACTGATACAGGGGGTCATTGACTGAGACCTATCAACTACCACAGTCACAACTGATACAGGGGGTCATTGACTGAGACCTATCAACTACCACAGTCACAAATGATACAGGGGGTCATTGACTGAGACCTATCAACTACCACAATCACAACTGATACAGGGGGTCATTGACTGAGACCTATCAACTACCACAGCCACAACTGATACAGGGGGTCATTGACTGAGATCTATCAACTACCACAGCCACTAGTGATACAGGGGTTCATTGACTAAGACCTATGTCCTACCACAGCCACAACTGATACAGTGGGTCATTGACTGGGACCTATCAACTACCACAGCCACTAGTGATACAGGGGGTCATTGACTGAGACCTATCAACTACCACAGCCACTACTGATACAGGGGGTCATTGACTGGGACCTATCAACTACCACAGCCACTAGTTATACAGGGGTCATTGACAGGGACCTATCAACTACCACAGTCACAACTGATACAGGGGTTCATTGACTGAGACCTTTCAACTACCACAGTCACAACTGATACAGGGGGTCATTGACTGAGACCTATCAACTACCACAGTCACTAGTGATACAGGGGGTCATTGACTGAGACCTATCAACTACCACAGCCACTACTGATACAGGGGGTCATTGACTGAGACCCATCAACTACCACAGTCACTAGTGATACAGGGGGTCATTGACTGAGACCTATCAACTACCACAGCCACAACTGATACAGGGGGTCATTGACTGAGACCTATCAACTACGACAGCCACAACTGATACAGGGGGTCATTGACTGAGACCTATCAACTACCACAGTCACAACTGATACAGGGGGTCATTGACTGAGACCTATCAACTACCACAGTCACTAGTGATACAGGGGGTCATTGACTGAGACCTATCAACTACCACAGTCACAGCTGATACAGGGGGTCATTGACTGAGACCTATCAACCTCCACAGACACAACTGATACAGGGGGTCATTGACTGAGACCTATCAACTACCACAGCCACAAATGATACAGGGGGACATTGACTGAGACCTATCAACTACCACAGTCACTAGTGATACAGGGGGTCATTGACTGAGACCTATCAACTACCACAGTCACAACTGATACAGGGGGTCATTGACTGAGACCTATCAACTACCACAGCCACAACTGATACAGGGGGTCATTGACTGAGACCTATCAACTACCACAGCCACAAATGATACAGGGGGACATTGACTGAGACCTATCAACTACCACAGTCACTAGTGATACAGGGGGTCATTGACTGAGACCTATCAACTACCACAGTCACAACTGATACAGGGGGTCATTGACTGAGACCTATCAACTACCACAGCCACAACTGATACAGGGGGTCATTGACTGAGACCTATCAACTACCACAGCCACAACTGATACAGGGGGTCATTGACTGAGACCTATCAACTACCACAGCCACAACTGATACAGGGGGTCATTGACTTAGACCTATCAACTACCACAGTCACAACTGATACAGGGGGTCATTGACTGAGACCTATCAACTACCACAGTCACTAGTGATACAGGGGGTCATTGACTGAGACCTATCAACTACCACAGCCACTTGTGATACGGGGGGTCATTGACTGAGACCTATCAACTACCACAGCCACTAGTGATACAGGGGGTCATTGACTCAGACCTATCAACTACCACAGTCACAGCTGATACAGGGGGTCATTGACTGAGACCTATCAACTACCACAGCCACAGCTGATACAGGGGGACAGCATGTTGCAGCTAGATGGAGAGAATACCACTTCAACACTGAGCTACTTCTTTATAGACCCCGAAAAGATGAAAGGGTTATTGTTGAACCTCGGCAGGATTTTAACTCAGAACTGGCCAGCGTTCTAATGACTTCATATTCTATCCGTTAAAAACCCAGATTACTTTGATGCGATTTCTGTTGTTATTGTTAGTACCGTTTTTGATGCTCTGCCAGCTCTAGTTTGTGTTGTTGCTGTCCTTGTTGTTGTTTATACAGTTGTTGTTGTGTTGATGTTGTAAGAGCATATAAGCTCCTAGAATATTTTGTCAAGATTTTCTTGAGGCAACACTTTATTGTTTCAGCTTCGATTATCTTTTAAACCTTATAGCTAGCTCATCAAATGTTTCTACTAATGGCACACCTAACTCTATACTATGAGCTTAGATTTTGTTTTTAGAAGCTGGGATATGTTTCCGTATAATGAAAAATGACTGAAAGTTGATACATAGATTTAGAAAGTTGATACAGCAAATATATAGGTTTTGTCTTAGTAACTTTGTGGTTCAATGCATGGGGATGCAGAACAATAATATGAGAGACGTAAAATAAGAAAATTATATAAATTAACTTACTAAAATTTCCTAAGACAAAACCTATATATTTGCTGGCATAGGTATACATCTGTATATATATGTTAGTAGATATAATAATTCTTTATAATTATCTCCAAATTATTTTGTCGAGCCAAAATTGGCCAAAACTGCTACTATAGTTTATAGTAACAGTTCGGCTGCTGTCTTCTTAACAAACCACTCTTCACTGATTGACCTCGATGTCAGGTGATTGATTCTTTTGAATTTACCACCGACGCAGTAGGCAGTGATTTTTTCAATGGCTTGGAACTTAGTCCACGCTTTGCTTTTTTCCATCCACTGAATTATTTTTGTATAAGTTCCCTGTGTCCACGTATTGCCTGGAAACTTAGCTGAGAATAGACTTCCCTGATGACGAAAGGCTTCTCCGTAAATAAACTATGTTTATTCCCTTTCAGAAACTAATTATTTGGAGTGAAATTTTAGTAAGTAAGTTAATTTTTATAATTTTCTTATTTTACGTCTCTCATATTATTGTTCTGCATCCCCATGCATTGACCCACAAAGTTACTAAGACAAAACCTATATATTTGCTGGCATAGGTATACATCTGTATATATATGTTAGTAGATATACTAATTCTTTATATATATATATATATATATATATATATACATATATATATATATATATATATATTCTGCGAATTAGCCGTCGAAACGGCTTGAGCTCAGTCGTCGGGGTCTTACTGGTTCCTATTACCCACTCTACTACCCCAAGTATTGAGTACTTTGGTGCGTTATGGTCCACTTGGTTCCTTACCACATTTCCTTCGTTATATATATATATATGTATATATATATATATATATATATGTATATATATATATATATATGTATGTATATATATATATATGTATGTATATATATATATATATATGTGTGTGTAAGGGTATATGTTTATAATAAATGTACTACAAAGAGATGTTCAAGAATTCAATGCACAGATATATCCTTCTTCTTCTACTTGTCACCTTCCTCGTTCACCTTCCTCCTCCTCTTCCTTGAATTTCTTCGCCCACTTATTGCTGGAAAGGTTGTGGAGGCAGAGTCCTCAAACACTCCTTCCAGGGCGTCCTCAGCAGCAACCTTATCCAACTGATCCAGCTGGATCCCGAAGAGAAACCATCCAAGCTAATGGATGTTAACTTGCTCGGTTTCTATCCCTGGGTAACCTACCAGTTTGGTTTGCTCGTAAAATCTGTCAAGCGATTCTTTCCTAAGACATTCTAACCACATGCCCATACTACCGGAGCTGTGATCACCTAGAGTGGCTCTCTACTCTCTGAGCTACGTACTCTATCGAATAACGTTACTCCCAAGACTCTTCGAAGAAACCCCATTTCGGCCGCTTTTATGCGCAATCGAATTATTTCATGACGATACGTAGGGGTTGGCACGAATACCGATTTGAAGACAGCGAATTCGGCTTTACACCTACCTCCCGTCCTCTGACTACCGAATGCTGAAGCTGGAGCATTACTGCACCTGATCCTGGAATTCTTGCACTTAATTCAGCTTCCTGCCTTCCATCACACAGCCCATAGACACTTGAACTTCTCCACCTGCTTCTGTGGAACTCCAGATAGAGCCAATATCAATAATCACACTTTTGGAACGGAGTATAAATACGATGTTAATTATATGGTTTCCTCGTAAAACGAGCGAAGAAAGCAGGCAGTTGATAGGAAGTGAGAAGCCTCGAGCTGGAAACACTGTAAGGCGTTATTTTGTATAATTGTATCCGTTAATTGTACACATACTTTGTTGGAAGAAGCGGTGGGGTGGGAAAATTGGTAACTTTTCCAGGTTGTCTCCGGTAATGTTTTTAGAAACTAGAATTAGTCGTTTCGTTTACATTTTGAGACCCAACCCATCCTATTTATTTCATAACCTATGAGATTTCTTGTAATAAATGTTTGTTATTTAAAAATTGATGTCATTGATACTATGTTTTTTGTCGTTGTTGTTCTTGTTGGGGTCTTTGAACGTATATTCAGAAAATATATTTATATCTGCTTATATAATGGTTTCTTATATAGGCAGGCCTGCAATTTTTGGGGAGGGGAAAGTCGATTAAATCGACCCCAGTGCGTGACTGAAACTTTATTTTATCGACCCCGTAAGGATGAAAGGCAAAGTTAACTTCAGCGGGATTTGAACTCAGATCATATATGGCCGTAACTCTATGCTGCAATGCGTGGCATCCGACCTGCTACCGATACTGCCAATCCACGGCCCCTTTTGTGCCTATATAATAACATCTTTCGTTGTCTAATCAAGTGCCAGTTTGCGTTGATGGTCTGTCTCCTTCACTCACTTGTCGCAGGAATGTTATCACTTAACGCCGGGGATGGGTTAGCAATGTTTTAATAAGGGGGCTGGGAGTAGGTATAAATCTGAAAAATTAATAACTGTAGAGGGGACACAATTATTCGAGACCTGAAAGTAATGCTCTTGTGCGTCACTTCACCACCTATTCATCAGGGGATGTGACTCAGAGCAGATTGACACACACTTCAATGAAAGTCCTAAAGCAGAATGCCATCAAGATGTAAGCTGACGAATTGAGAGAATCGTTAGGGTCATCGTATCGTATTCTTTAGTAGTTTTTCTGTCAATGTGGTCAACTTTGATATTCGTCTTTCTATTTTTAGTTCTCTCTCTCTCTCTCTCTCTCTCTCTCTCCCTCTCTCTCTTTCTCTCTCTCCCTCCATTTCTTTCGTTGATAATATCTTGGAGAGGAATGGACTTCAACAGTTTAAAATTATCCAAGACAAGTGTGTCAAAAGTGTTTCCCCTACTATTCCACCGAGTGTTGGGTTGCATTTCTATAGTTGCCGTTTCATAATGTCCAAGCATATCCTATTCATGTGGGCGTTAAGATTTAATGAGAAAAACAAAAGCTTCATTTTCAGTTAAAATGGCATCTACATACAATTGTCCTGATTCCCTACAAAACAATCATCACCACATATCATCCTACAATGTTTCATATAAACTCATGTATCCCTATCCCGTTTTTCCCCCATCACCAGATTTTATTTTATTTCTCACACTGCTTCATATGAACTGCCTAGAAAAAATGCCGAAACAAGGTTAACTTGTATTATTTGAGTTCACCGATATTTAAGGCTGGTGTATAGAATATTACAAAATATAATTAGAATGTATAAATATAGTCTCGGAGTTTTATTGATTGGAGATTGATGTTTATTGCTTGATAGATACTTGAATTTGATCAGGTAAAACGTTAAATTTGGAAACTATAATTATTTAGATGGAAGCCCATACATAATTTGTATATTGAGATACAATACCAAAACAAAACAGAAACGTGGAAACAGTTTGGAGGACATTAAGGACGTCGGATGTATGAATTTTTGGCTGGGTAAAGGAAAATATTTACAAATATATAACACCAATATTAGGTCGTTAGATTGTGAATTATTGTGGTCTTACACTGAAATCTACAATACATACATTGTATAGTGAACGCAGCTTTGCCTAATGTTTAAAAAGTACAGTTGACAATCATTTCTTCCAGGGAATGGTTCCACTGCGTCTTATATGGCGTAACTCTGGAACCAAATATAGTGTGTGAAATTGGGAAGACGGAAATTGTTTGGAGGGTCATCTGATGTGATTCAACCGACCACTCTGCTTACAAACTGAGTCATGCTGGATCTCTCTGAGAATGTTCTCAAACGTGCAGATGTATGTAGAAAGCACAGTCAATGGTACGTTAATCTCGCGTGCAATTCCTTCAGTTTGAAGCAGAGGGAAGTCTAACAACTTCCTTCAACAAGTCATAAATCTATACCGGAAATGTCCGGTCTATTGAACTTTTCTCAGTGCACATGACCTCTACTTATTTTAGAAAACCCGGAAATTGGAAATGTGATAGTAAAACCGGTGTTATGTCCTCTACATAAATAGACAAACTGAACTAGTTACCGAAAAATGCCGAACGTAAGCAGATACATCAACAAATTAAATATATAATCTCTCCATTTATCTATTTCAGTCATTAAACTACAGCGATGCCGGGGAGAGGCCTTGAAGAGATTTAGTCAGCCATATAGAAGGGTTTTAGTCAGCCATATTGAAGGGTTTTAGTCAGCCATATTGAAGCGATTTAGTCAGCCATATTGAAGGGATTTAGTCAACCATATTGAAGGTATTTAGTCAGCCATATTGACCCTAGTATATCTTTCAAAACTAGGGTTTACTTTATTGATCTCTCTTTAATCAAAACGCTAATTTACGGGAAGTAAAGCGCATCACAGATATTGACACACGCTCACACGTACACACCCATATATATATATATATATATATATATATATATATATATATATATGTATGAATAAAGTTAGTCCTTCATCAGTGATCTTCCAACCATCATTGGTATTTCATCGCTTTAAAGACCATATACCTCCGGTGGTGCGAGCAACGGCTAAAAAAAGTCGTTGGGACACGTAAATAAAGTGGACACGAGAGTGTAAACAAACAAAGATGGTGAAGCAACGAAAAGTGAGGAAGAAGGAGTCAAGTCCCAAATTTCCATGAATATAAATTCGGTGAAATCGTGAACGAGAGAGAATTATGACCATCAAACCTGGTTGGAATGTGAGCAAGGAAGGAATTCCGTACAGGTCTAACGAGAGGAAGAAGGGATCTAGTCTGTGAAATCGTAGACGAGAGAGAGAGAGAAAAAGCGACCTTCCTGACCAAGGGTGCGAAAGAAAAGAATTACGCACAGGTCAAACGGGAAGAAGGAGGAGGAGGAGAGGTAGTAACAGAGAGTGAGTGAGTGAAGGGTGAGGAAGAGGCTAACAGAGAGAGTGACTGTTAGAGAGGGTAAAGATACAGAGAAAGAGGAAGAAGTAAGAACGAAATAGACGGGTCACAGCGGGGGAAACAATATGTGTAAATATGAGAATAAACGTGCTACGTGGTTGCTAATGGGTTACATATGAATAAAGTCAGTCTTCATCAGTGATCTTCCAACCATCATTGGTATTTCATCGCTTTAAAGATCATATACCTCCGGTTGGTGCGAGCAACGGCTAAAAAAAGTCGTTGGGACACGTAAATAAAGGGGACACGAGAGTGTAAACAAACAAAGATGGTGAAGCAACGAAATATATATATATATATATATATATATATATATATATATATATATATATATATATATATATATATATATATAAACTAATATATATGATGAAACACAACACAAATACCAACATATCTGTATTTATATTGCAAAAGAAAATTTAGCTAGAAACTGTGAACCATGTGCGTTACACAGTCTTTTAAATTATTTAGAAGTGAAGCATATCAATTTGTCCCTGGATGTTTACTGAAGAGAGCAGGACATGATATTCCTTACACTTTTTCATCTCGAAACATATTTAGATTTTAAAGTTTAAACTTATCTACGGAACAGGTTTGATTTTGAAATTTAAATGTGTCTAAACATCATGGCCATTTGGCAATACAGTTCGTCTTTGTTGATTTATTATTTTAAATCGATATGGACAAACTGTAATATTATAATTAGTATACTTCATTCTGGCTAAATTTTCTTTTGCAATATAAATACAGATATGTTGGTATTTGTGTTTCATCATATATATTAGTTTATACACGGCTCAGAAATATTTCTTTCTTTGAGCTAATTTGATTGTAAAAGAATTCATTACACTTAATATATATATATATATATATATATATATATATATATATATATATATATATATATATATATATATAGGAAAAAGTAGGAGCCCAACGGCAGAGCTCAAGCCGTCTCGGCGGCTATTTCTGGATAAAATTAGAATTTTTAGCCTGGTGAATAAATAGCCGAACTTTTCAAGGAGGTACTTCCTTATATGGGAAGATTGTAGTTGTCAAGAGAATTGGTTAAAATTTGTTGTAAACACAAATAAGTCTATCATGGCATTTGGTAGGAGGTAGGGGTGGCTGAACTTGCCTGTAGAACAATAGAGGAGTAGGTGGAGCGGTCAAGCGTTGAAAGAGATATGTAAGAAGCAGATTCTAAGGTTAAGGTACGAATTGGATGAGGGAGGTTATAGAATAGGGAAATCGAATGAGAGTAGGAGACAATAAAAGATAATAGAAATAAATAAAAAATATATAAAATTAGATAGTGAGAAATGAATCTGTGTTTAGTGCGCTTACCAGTTCCTCTTTCTTGTTTAGGAGTTGGTCCTTCGAAAACAGCATTTGTAATGTTTCCTCCGAGCATAAGTTACACGAACGGCGTCCTCCCGTGTAAGAGTTAGCTTTGGACAGTAAGCTCCAAGTTAGATTGTAGGTTATATTATTATCTTGGAGGTCCCAGATGAGGCCCGAAAGTGTAGTGGCATGTCACCGGACAGGTTTCGGAAAGTATGTCGATGTTGGTAGAGCCGTGTCTTGAAGTCACACGCGGTTAATCCTATATAAGCGCTGTTAGATGTGTCCGTCCTCACGTTGCACTGGTAGATCACGTTACGTTCTCGGCATTTGTTGTTGAGGGGGCACGTAGATCTATCAGGGCAATTACACCTCCTGGTCGGCTCTCCGCTGATGTCTAAGTTATTTCTTCCATAGGGGTTTAGTAATAATATAACCTACAATCTCAGTTGGAGCTTACTGTCCAAAGCTAATTCACGCTCGGAGGAAACATTACAAATGCTGTTTTCGAAGGACCAACTCCTAAACAAGAAAGACGAACTGGTAACCGCATGCAAACACAGATTGCGTAGGACTTACCTCGCCCTCAAACCCCATAACAACCCGGGTGGGTAGACAAGGGCTGATACCCCCTACTTGCCGATTAAGTTAGAGGAAACCCCAGCTTACTTAGGTAGATGTATCTCTTTTCTTTTCCTCTTTGTCTTCTTCTTCCCCCTGTCCCATTCTATCACTTCCTTCCACCCCCCATTTTCTTCCTCGTCTGCTTTTTCCCTTTGCCTACCCCGATGCAGCCCATCGGGCCTCTGTAGCATCAGTTCCCCCACCCCTGTAATTTTAAGATAGAATTGACCGAATACGCTTAACTAACTACTTATAGCAGACGTGTAAAACCCCTTTAATTCTGTATCAGTTCTGGTACTACTCAATTTCTACAAGTTTTTTCTATCCTCAACTTATTAACCTGTGATTGTAAGATAGCTTTGTGATTTTTTATTTTTTTATTTTATTCATTTATTCACTATCTAATTTTATATATTTTTTTTATTTATTTCTATTATCTTTTATTGTCTCCTACTCTCATTCGATTTACCTATTCTATAACCTCCCTCCTCCACTATATATATATATATATATATATATATATATATATATATATATATATATATATATATATATACGTTATTCCGGGTTGAATCGGAGGTAACCACAGTAAGTAAGGCAGTCAATACATAGCAGAGTATAAAAGTTTTAATATAGATGAGATTCTACAGGACTAGAACTGTTTCATTTCTAAAGAATGAAACAGTTCTATCCTGTAGAATCTCATTTATATTATATATACATATATATATATATATATATATATATAAACAAGAAGTGCAAGTCAACAGGCTAAAATTAACTTCGTTTATTCATATTCGCTGCAATATATATTCCGGTGATAACCATAATTCAACAGTTAAGACATCATCAGGCAGGTAGAGCTTGAACAGAAAAAACAGTGAAACATAATAGTAGAATAAGGTTTAACTTGTTAATTCGTTGATATACCTAGATCCTGAAAGTGGTGTTGTTAATCTGAAGATTTGTCGGCATATAAACTAAAATGAATGAACTCTAGCATCGGAAGTGTGTACTTTCTTTTCATTGGTCAGTAACGATCCCAACAGGTCAGTTCTCTTTAAAGCAAGTCAGCTTGCCATAGTTGATTTTAACAGTCAGTCATAATATCTGTAACTAGGGGTGTTTTGGTCCAGTTGACCTATTTTACTATGGTGACAGTGGTGTAGGCAGGTCAGCGGCCATCTCTCACTTGCGGTAGTATTCAAGTGTGTAACCCGATATGAGAACAACTGCCTCTTGTACTGTATGTAAACTAAGAGTGAGAGTCTTTGAATACAGGGAACTGACATCTGAGACTAAACGCAAAGTTTATAACCAACGTGTGACTCCTCTCTTGTATGAGACGTGGACTCTCCATCATTAACACATAAGATAGTTAAAAACAGTTCAGCAACGGCACATTACGTTCATTCTCAACATCAAATGAAATCACTTTGTCACAGGTATTGAAACCTGCATAGACTCCCGAAATGTAACTATCCTCATAAGGAATAGACTCAGATGGGTTGGTCATGTCGTCCGCATGAACGATTGTAGATCTATAAAGAAACTTCTTTCGGGTGAATTTGAGGATGATGTTCGACATGTAGGACACCCTCTCTTGAGCTATAAGGACTGCTGGAGGAATTATGCCGATGACCAATATAGCGGAAGATAATCCATGATGGCAACATTGATATTGTAA
This sequence comes from Eledone cirrhosa, assembly GCA_964016885.1. Classification (NCBI taxonomy): domain Eukaryota; kingdom Metazoa; phylum Mollusca; class Cephalopoda; order Octopoda; family Eledonidae; genus Eledone; species Eledone cirrhosa. Next base: position 362,934,602 of record OZ024742.1, on the reverse strand, counting down.
ACCAAAAGAAGCAGCACAAGAAGAAAAGGGAGAAACTACACAACAGACGAGGTCGACTAACGAAACAGCCTTTGTCATGTTACTAATATAGACTTTGTCAAGTGACTAATATAGACTTTGTCATGTTACTAATATAGACTGTCATGTTACTAATATAGACTGGTGTTACTAATATAGACTTTGTCATGTTACTAATATAGACTGGTGTTACTAATATAGACTGGTGTTACTAATATAGACTTTGTCATATGACTAATATAGACTTTGTCATGTTACTAATATAGACTGGTGTTACTAATATAGACTTTGTCATGTTACTAATATAGACTGTCATGTTACTAATATAGAATTTGTCATGTTACTAATATAGACTTTGTCATGCTACTAATATAGACTTTCTCATGCTACTAATATAGACTGTGTCATGTTACTAATATAGACTTTGTCATGTTACTAATATAGACTGTCATGTTACTAATATAGACTGTCATGTTACTAATATAGACTTTGTCATGTTACTAATATAGACTTTATCATGTTACTAATATAGACTTTGTCATGTTACTAATATAGACTTTATCATGTTACTAATATAGACTGTCATGTTACTAATATAGATTGTCATGTTACTAATATAGACTTTGTCATGCTACTAATATAGACTTTGTCATGTTACTAATATAGACTTTGTCATGTTACTAATATAGACTTTGTCATGTTACTAATATAGACTGGTGTTACTAATATAGACTTTGTCATGTTACTAATAGAGACTTTATCATGTTACTAGTAAAGACTTTGTCATGTTACTAATATAGACTTTGTCATGTTACTAATATAGACTGTCATGTTACTAATATAGACTGTCATGTTACTAATATAGACTTTGTCATGTTACTAATATAGACTGTCATGTTACTAATATAGACTTTGTCATGTTACTAATATAGACTGTCATGTTACTAACATAGACTTTGTCATGTTACTAATATAGACTTTGTCATGCTACTAATATAGACTTTGTCAAGTTACTAATATAGACTTTGTCATGTTACTAATATAGACTTTGTCATGTTACTAATATAGACTTTGTCATGTTACTAATATAGACTGTGTCATGTTACTAATATAGACTGTCATGTCACTAATATAGAGTTTGTCATGTTACTAATATAGAATGTGTCATGTTACTAATATAGACTGTCATGTCACTAATATAGACTTTGTCATGTTACTAATATAGACTGTGTCATGTTACTAATATAGACTTTGTCATGTTACTAACATAGACTGTCATGTTACTAATATAGACTTTGTCATGTTACTAATATAGACTTTGTCATGTTACTAATATATACTGTCATGTTACTAATATAGACTTTGTCATGTTACTAATATAGACTGTCATTTTACTAATATAGAATGTGTCATGTTACTAATATAGACTGTCATGTTACTAATATAGACTGTCATGTTACTAATACAGACTGTCATGTTACTAATATATACTCTCATGTTACTAATATAGACTGTCATGTTACTAATATAGACTTTGTCATGTAACTAATATAGACTGTCATGTTACTAATATAGACTTTGAGTGTTACTAATATATACTCTCATTTTACTAATATAGACTTTCCTGTTAATAGTATAAGCTGTCCTGCTACTAATATAGACTCTGTCATGTTACTAATATAGACTTTGTCAGGTTACTAATATAGACTGTCATGTTACTAATATAGACTGTGTCATGTTACTAGTATAGACTGTCATGTTACTAATATAGACTTTGTCATGCTACTAATATAGACTCTGTCATGTTACTAATATAGACTTTGTCATGTTACTAATATAGACTGTCATGTTACTAATATAGACTGTGTCATGTTACTAGTATAGACTGTTATGTTACTAATATAGACTGTGTCATGCTACTAATATAGACTGTCATGTTACTAATATAGACTTAGTCATGCTCTAATATAGACTTTGTCATGTTACTAATATAGGCTGTCATGTTACTAATATAGACTGGCATGTTACTAATATAGACTGTGTCATGTTACTAATATAGACTTTGGCATGTTACTAATATAGACTTTGTCATGCTACTAATATAGACTGTGTCATGTTACTAATATAGACTTTGTCATGTTACTAATATAGACTGTGTCATGCTAATAATATAGACTGTCATGTTACTAATATAGACTTTGTCATGCTAATAATATAGACTGTCATGTTACTAATATAGACTGTCATGTTACTAATATAGACTTTGGCATGCTACTAATATAGACTTTGGCATGCTACTAATATAGACTGTCATGTTACTAATATAGACTTTGTCACGTTACTAATATATACTGTCATGTTACTAATATAGACTTTGTCATGTTACTAATATAGACTGTCATGTTACTAATATAGACTTTGTCATGTTAATAATATAGACTTTGTCATGTTACTAATATAGACTGTCATGTTACTAATATAGACTGTCATGTTACTAATATAGACTGTGTCATGTTACTAATATAGACTTTGTCATGTTACTAATATAGACTGTCATGTTACTAATATAGACTTTGTCATGTTACTAATATAGTCTTTGTCATGTTACTAATATAGACTTTGTCATGTTACTAATATAGACTTTGTCATGTTACTAATATAGACTTTGTCATGTTACTAATATAAACTTTGTCATGTTATTAATATAGACTTTGTCATGTTACTAATATAGACTTTGTCATGTTACTAGTATAGACTGTATCATGTTACTAATATAGACTTTGTCATGTTACTAATATATACTGTCATGTTACTAATATAGACTTTATCATGTTACTAATATAGACTTTGTCATGTTACTAATATAGACTATGTCATGTTACTGATATAGACTGTCATGTTACTAATATAGACTTTGTCATCTTACTAATATAGACTTTGTCACGTTACTAATATAGACTTTGTCATGTTACTAATATAGTCTTTGGCATGCTACTAATATAGACTGTCATGTTACTAATATAGACTTTGTCATGTTACTAATAAAGACTGTCATGTTACTAATATAGACTTTGTCATGTTACTAATATAGACTGTCATGTTACTAATATAGACTTTGTAAATGTAACTAATATAGACTGTCATGTTACTAATATAGACTTTGTCATGTTACTAATATAGACTGTCATGTTACTAATATATACTGTCATGTTACTAATATAGACTGCGATGTTACTAATATAGACTTTGTCATGCTACTAATATAGACTGTCATGTTACTAATATAGACTTTGTCATGTTACTTATATAGACTGTCATGTTACTAATATAGACTTTGTCATGTTACTAATATAAACTTTGTCATGTTACTAATATAGACTTTGTCATGTTACTAATATAAACTTTGTCATGTTACTAATATAGACTTTGTCATGTTACTAGTATAGACTGTATCATGTTACTAATATACACTTTGTCATGTTACTAATATATACTGTCATGTTACTAATATAGACTTTGTCATGTTACGAATATAGACTTTGTCATGTTACTAATATAGACTATGTCATGTTACTAATATAGACTGTCATGTTACTAATATAGACTGTCATGTTACTAATATAGACTGTCATGTTACTAATATAGACTGTCATGTTACTAATATAGACTGTCATGTTACTAATATAGACTTTGTCATTTTACTAATATAGACATTGTCATGTTACTAATATAGACTTTGTCTTGCTACTAATATAGTCTATGTCATGCTACTAATATAGACTGTCATGTTACTAATATAGACTATGTCATGTTACTAATATAGACTTTGGCATGTTACTAATATAGACTTTGTCATGTTACTAATATAGACTGTCATGTTACTAATATAGACTTTGTCATGTTACTAATATAGACTGTCATGTTACTAATATAGACTTTGTCATGTTACTAATATAGACTGTCATGTTACTAATATAGACTTTGTCATGTTACTAATATAGACTGTCATGTTACTAATATAGACTTTATCATGTTACTAATATAGACTGTCATGTTACTAATATAGACTTTGTCATGTTACTAATATAGACTTTGTCATGTTACTAATATAGACTTTGTCATGTTACTAATATAAACTTTGTCATGTTATTAATATAGACTTTGTCATGTTACTAATATAGACTTTGTCATGTTACGAGTATAGACTGTATCATGTTACTAATATAGACTTTGTCATGTTACTAATATATACTGTCATGTTACTAATATAGACTTTATCATGTTACTAATATAGACTTTGTCATGTTACTAATATAGACTATGTCATGTTACTGATATAGACTGTCATGTTACTAATATAGACTTTGTCATCTTACTAATATAGACTTTGTCATGTTACTAATATAGACTTTGTCATATTACTAATATAGACTTTGGCATGCTACTAATATAGACTGTCATGTTACTAATATAGACTTTGTCATGTTACTAATATAGACTGTCATGTTACTAATATAGACTTTGTCATGTTACTAATATAGACTGTCATGTTACTAATATACACTTTGTAAATGTTACTAATATAGACTGTCATGTTACTAATATAGACTTTGTCATGTTACTAATATAGACTGTCATGTTACTAATATAGACTGTCATGTTACTAATATAGACTGTGATGTTACTAATATAGACTTTGTCATGCTACTAATATAGACTGTCATGTTACTAATATAGACTTTGTCATGTTACTAATATAGACTGTCATGTTACTAATATAGACTTTGTCATGTTACTAATATAGACTGTCATGTTACTAATATAGACTTTGTCATGTTACTAATATAGACTTTGTCATGTTACTAATATAGACTTTGTCATGTTACTAATATATACTGTCATGTTACTAATATAGACTTTGTCATGTTACTAATATAGACTTTGTCATGTTACTAATATAGACTATGTCATGTTACTAATATGGACTGTCATGTTACTAATATAGACTGTCATGTTACTAATATAGACTGCCATGTTACTAATATAGACTGTCATGTTACTAATATGGACTGTCATGTTACTAATATAGACTTTGTCATTTTACTAATATAGACATTGTCATGTTACTAATATAGACTTTGTCTTGCTACTAATATAGTCTATGTCATGCTACTAATATAGACTGTCATGTTACTAATATAGACTATGTCATGTTACTAATATAGACTTTGGCATGTTACTAATATAGACTGTCATGTTACTAATATAGACTGTCATGTTACTAATATAGACTGTCATGTTACTAATATAGACTTTGTCATGTTACTAATATAGACTTTGTCATGTTACTAATATAGACTGTCATGTTACTAATATAGACTTTGTCATGTTACTAATATAGACTGTCATGTTACTAATATCGACTTTGGCATGCTACTAATATAGACTGTCATGTTACTAATAAAGACTATGTCATGTTACTAATGTAGACGTTGTCCTGTTACTAATATAGACTGTCATGTTACTAATATAGACTTTGTCATGCTACTAATATAGACTGAGTCATGTTACTAATATAGACTTTGTCATGTTACTAATATAGCCTGTGATGTTACTAATATAGACTTTGTCATGTTACTAATATAGACTGTGTCATGTTACTAATATAGACTTTGTCATGTTACTAATATAGACTGTCATGTTACTAATATAGACTTTGTCATGTTACTAATATAGACTTTGTCATGTTACTAATATAGACTGTCATGTTACTAATATAGACTTTGTCATGTTACTAATATATACTGTCATGTTACTAATATAGACATTGTAATGTTACTAATATAGACTGTCATGTTACTAATATAGACTGTCATGTTACTAATATAGACTTTGTCATGTTACTAATATAGACTGTCATGTTACTAATATAGACTTTGTCATGTTACTAATATAGACTGTCATGTAACTAATATCGACTTTGGCATGCTACTAATATAGACTGTCATGTTACTAATATAGACTGTCATATTACTAATATAGACTATGTCATGTTACTAATGTAGACGTTGTCCTGTTACTAATATAGACTGTCATGTTAGTAATATAGACTTTGTCATGTTACTAATATAGACTGTGATGTTACTAATATAGACTTTGTCATGTTACTAATATAGACTGTGTCATGTTACTAATATAGACTTTGTCATGTTACTAATATAGACTGTCATGTTACTAATATAGACTGTGTCATGTTACTAATATAGACTTTGTCATGTTACTAATATAGACTTTGTCTTGTTACTAATATAGACTTTGTCATGTTACTAATATATACTGTCATGTTACTAATATAGACTTTGTAATGTTACTAATATAGACTGTCATGTTACTAATATAGACTGTCATGTTACTAATATAGACTTTGTCATGTTACTAATATAGACTGTCATGTTACTAATATAGACTTTGTCATGCTACTAATATAGACTGTCATGTTACTAATATAGACTGTGTCATGTTACTAATATAGACTTTGGCATGTTACTAATATAGACTTTGTCATGCTACTAATATAGACTTTGGCATGTTACTAATATAGACTTTGTCATGTTACTAATATAGACTTTGTCATGTTACTAATATAGACTGTCATGTTACTAATATAGACTGTCATGTTACTAATATCGACTTTGTCATGTTACTAATATAGACTTTGTCATGTTACTAATATAGACTGTCATGTTACTAATATAGACTTTGTCATGCTACTAATATAGACTTTGGCATGTTACTAATATAGACTGTCATGTTACTAATATAGACTTTGTCATGTTACTAATATAGACTTTGTCATGCTACTAATATAGACTTTGTCATGTTACTAATATAGACTTTGTCATGTTACTAATATAGACTTTGTCATGTTACTAATATAGACTGTCATGTTACTAATATAGACTATCATGTTACTAATATAGACTTTGTCATGTTACTAATATAGACTTTGTCATGTTACTAGTATAGACTGTCATGTTACTAATGTAGACTGTCATGTTACTAATATAGACTTTGTCATGTTACTAATATAGACTGTCATGTTACTAATATAGACTGTAATGTTACTAATATAGACTGTCATGTTACTAATATAGACTACGTCATGCTACTAATGTATACTGTGTCATGTTACTAATATAGACTTTGGCATGCTACTAATATATACTGTCATGTTACTAATATAGACTGTCATGTTACTAATATAGACTTTGTCATGTTACTAATATATACTGTCATGTTACTAATATAGACTTTGGCATGTTACTAATATAGACTGTCATGTTACTAATATAGACTGTCATGTTACTAATATAGACTTTGTCATGTTACTAATATAGACTTTGTCATGTTACTAATATAGACTGTCATGTTACTAATATAGACTTTGTCATGTTAATAATATAGACTTTGTCATGTTACTAATATAGACTGTCATGTTACTAATATAGACTGTCATGTTACTAATATAGACTTTGTCATGTTACTAATATAGACTTTGTCATGTTACTAATATAGACTGTCATGTTACTAATATAGACTGTCATGTTACTGATATAGACTTTGTAATGTTACTAATGTTGTCTTTGTCATGTTACTAATATAGACTGTCATGTTACTAATATAGACTGTCATGTTACTAATATAGACTTTGTCATGTTAATAATATAGACTGTCATGTTACTAATATAGACTTTGTCATTTTGTTAATATATACTCTCATGTTACTAATATAGACTTTGTCATGTTACTAATATAGACTCTCCTGTTACTAATATAGACTGTCATGTTAATAATATAGACTGTCATGTTACTAATATAGACTTTGGCATGCTACTAACATACACTGTCATGTTACTACTATAGACTGTGTCATGTTACTAATATAGACTTTGTCATGTTACTAATATAGACTGTCATGTTACTAATATAGACTTTGGCATGTTACTAATATAGACTGTCATGTTACTAATATAGACTGTCATGTTACTAATATAGACTGTCATGTTACTAATATAGACTGTCATGTTACTAATATAGACTGTCATGTTACTAATATAAACTGTCATGTTACTAATATAGACTTTGGCATGTTACTAATATAGACTGTCATGTTACTAATATAGACTGTCATGTTACTAATATAGACTGTCATGTTACTAATATAGACTGTCATGTTACTAATATAGACTGTCATGTTACTAATATAAACTGTCATGTTACTAATATAGACTTTGGCATGTTACTAATATAGACTGTCATGTTACTAATATAGACTTTGGCATGTTACTAATATAGACTGTCATGTTACTAATATAGACTGTCATGTTACTAATATAGACTGTCATGTAACTAATATAAACTGTCATGTTACTAATATAGACTTTGGCATGTTACTAATATAGACTTTGTCATGTTACTAATATAGACTGTCATGTTACTAATATAGACTTTGTCATGTTACTAATATAGACTGTGTCATGTTACTAATATAGACTTTGTCATGTTACTAATATAGACTTTGTCATGTTACTAATATAGACTGTGTCATGTTACTAATATAGACTGTCATGTTACTAATATAGACTTTGTCATGTTACTAATATAGACTGTCATGTTACTAATATAGACTTAGTCATACTCTTATATAGACTGTGTCATGCTGCTAATATAGACTTAGTCATGCTCTAATGTAGACTGTGATTTTACTACTATAAACTGCCATGTTACTAATATAGACTGTGTCATGTTACTAATATAGACTGTCATGCTACTAATATAGACTTTGTCATGTTACTAATATAGACTGTGTCATGTTACTAATATAGACTGTCATGTTACTAATATAGACTTTGTCATGTTACTAATATAGACTTTGTCATGTTACTAATATAGACTTTGTCATGTTACTAATATAGACTGTCATGTTACTAATATAGACTGTCATGTTACTAGTATAGACTGTCATGTTACTAATATAGACTGTCATGTTACTAATATAGACTTTGTCATGCTACTAATATAGACTGTGTCATGTTACTAATATAGACTTTGTCATGTTACTAATATAGACTGTCATGTTACTAATATAGACTTTGTCATGCATCTAATATAGACTTTGGCATGTTACTAATATAGACTGTCATGTTACTAATATAGACTTTGTCATGTTACTAATATAGACTTTGTCATGCTACTAATATAGACTATGTCATGTTACTAATATAGACTTTGTCATGTTACTAATATAGACTTTGTCATGTTACTAATATAGACTGTCATGTTACTAATATAGACTATCATGTTACTAATATAGACTTTGTCATGTTACTAATATAGACTTTGTCATGTTACTAGTATAGACTGTCATGTTACTAATGTAGACTGTCATGTTACTAATATAGACTTTGTCATGTTACTAATATAGACTGTCATGTTACTAATATAGACTGTAATGTTACTAATATAGACTGTCATGTTACTAATATAGACTATGTCATGCTACTAATATATACTGTGTCATGTTACTAATATAGACTTTGGCATGCTACTAATATATACTGTGATGTTACTAATATAGACTGTCATGTTACTAATATAGACTTTGTCATGTTACTAATATATACTGTCATGTTACTAATATAGACTTTGGCATGTTACTAATATAGACTGTCATGTTACTAATATAGACTGTCATGTTACTAATATAGACTTTGTCATGTTACTAATATAGACTTTGTCATGTTACTAATATAGACTGTCATGTTACTAATATAGACTTTGTCATGTTACTAATATAGACTTTGTCATGTTACTAATATAGACTGTCATGTTACTAATATAGACTTTGTCATGTTACTAATATAGACTTTGTCATGTTACTAATATAGACTGTCATGTTACTAATATAGACTGTCATGTTACTGATATAGACTTTGTCATGTTACTAATATAGACTTTGGCATGTTACTAATATAGACTGTCATGTTACTAATATAGACTGTCATGTAACTAATATAAACTGTCATGTTACTAATATAGACTTTGGCATGTTACTAATATAGACTTTGTCATGTTACTAATATAGACTGTCATGTTACTAATATAGACTTTGTCATGTTACTAATATAGACTGTGTCATGTTACTAATATAGACTTTGTCATGTTACTAATATAGACTTTGTCATGTTACTAATATAGACTGTGTCATGTTACTAATATATACTGTCATGTTACTAATATAGACTTTATCATGTTACTAATATAGACTTTGTCATGTTACTAATATAGACTATGTCATGTTACTGATATAGACTGTCATGTTACTAATATAGACTTTGTCATCTTACTAATATAGACTTTGTCATGTTACTAATATAGACTTTGTCATATTACTAATATAGACTTTGGCATGCTACTAATATAGACTGTCATGTTACTAATATAGACTTTGTCATGTTACTAATATAGACTGTCATGTTACTAATATAGACTTTGTCATGTTACTAATATAGACTGTCATGTTACTAATATACACTTTGTAAATGTTACTAATATAGACTGTCATGTTACTAATATAGACTTTGTCATGTTACTAATATAGACTGTCATGTTACTAATATAGACTGTCATGTTACTAATATAGACTGTGATGTTACTAATATAGACTTTGTCATGCTACTAATATAGACTGTCATGTTACTAATATAGACTTTGTCATGTTACTAATATAGACTGTCATGTTACTAATATAGACTTTGTCATGTTACTAATATAGACTGTCATGTTACTAATATAGACTTTGTCATGTTACTAATATAGACTTTGTCATGTTACTAATATAGACTTTGTCATGTTACTAATATATACTGTCATGTTACTAATATAGACTTTGTCATGTTACTAATATAGACTTTGTCATGTTACTAATATAGACTATGTCATGTTACTAATATGGACTGTCATGTTACTAATATAGACTGTCATGTTACTAATATAGACTGTCATGTTACTAATATAGACTGTCATGTTACTAATATGGACTGTCATGTTACTAATATAGACTTTGTCATTTTACTAATATAGACATTGTCATGTTACTAATATAGACTTTGTCTTGCTACTAATATAGTCTATGTCATGCTACTAATATAGACTGTCATGTTACTAATATAGACTATGTCATGTTACTAATATAGACTTTGGCATGTTACTAATATAGACTGTCATGTTACTAATATAGACTGTCATGTTACTAATATAGACTGTCATGTTACTAATATAGACTTTGTCATGTTACTAATATAGACTTTGTCATGTTACTAATATAGACTGTCATGTTACTAATATAGACTTTGTCATGTTACTAATATAGACTGTCATGTTACTAATATCGACTTTGGCATGCTACTAATATAGACTGTCATGTTACTAATAAAGACTATGTCATGTTACTAATGTAGACGTTGTCCTGTTACTAATATAGACTGTCATGTTACTAATATAGACTTTGTCATGCTACTAATATAGACTGAGTCATGTTACTAATATAGACTTTGTCATGTTACTAATATAGCCTGTGATGTTACTAATATAGACTTTGTCATGTTACTAATATAGACTGTGTCATGTTACTAATATAGACTTTGTCATGTTACTAATATAGACTGTCATGTTACTAATATAGACTTTGTCATGTTACTAATATAGACTTTGTCATGTTACTAATATAGACTGTCATGTTACTAATATAGACTTTGTCATGTTACTAATATATACTGTCATGTTACTAATATAGACATTGTAATGTTACTAATATAGACTGTCATGTTACTAATATAGACTGTCATGTTACTAATATAGACTTTGTCATGTTACTAATATAGACTGTCATGTTACTAATATAGACTTTGTCATGTTACTAATATAGACTGTCATGTAACTAATATCGACTTTGGCATGCTACTAATATAGACTGTCATGTTACTAATATAGACTGTCATATTACTAATATAGACTATGTCATGTTACTAATGTAGACGTTGTCCTGTTACTAATATAGACTGTCATGTTAGTAATATAGACTTTGTCATGTTACTAATATAGACTGTGATGTTACTAATATAGACTTTGTCATGTTACTAATATAGACTGTGTCATGTTACTAATATAGACTTTGTCATGTTACTAATATAGACTGTCATGTTACTAATATAGACTGTGTCATGTTACTAATATAGACTTTGTCATGTTACTAATATAGACTTTGTCTTGTTACTAATATAGACTTTGTCATGTTACTAATATATACTGTCATGTTACTAATATAGACTTTGTAATGTTACTAATATAGACTGTCATGTTACTAATATAGACTGTCATGTTACTAATATAGACTTTGTCATGTTACTAATATAGACTGTCATGTTACTAATATAGACTTTGTCATGATACTAATATAGACTGTCATGTTACTAATATAGACTGTGTCATGTTACTAATATAGACTTTGGCATGTTACTAATATAGACTTTGTCATGCTACTAATATAGACTTTGGCATGTTACTAATATAGACTTTGTCATGTTACTAATATAGACTTTGTCATGTTACTAATATAGACTGTCATGTTACTAATATAGACTGTCATGTTACTAATATCGACTTTGTCATGTTACTAATATAGACTTTGTCATGTTACTAATATAGACTGTCATGTTACTAATATAGACTTTGTCATGCTACTAATATAGACTTTGGCATGTTACTAATATAGACTGTCATGTTACTAATATAGACTTTGTCATGTTACTAATATAGACTTTGTCATGCTACTAATATAGACTTTGTCATGTTACTAATATAGACTTTGTCATGTTACTAATATAGACTTTGTCATGTTACTAATATAGACTGTCATGTTACTAATATAGACTATCATGTTACTAATATAGACTTTGTCATGTTACTAATATAGACTTTGTCATGTTACTAGTATAGACTGTCATGTTACTAATGTAGACTGTCATGTTACTAATATAGACTTTGTCATGTTACTAATATAGACTGTCATGTTACTAATATAGACTGTAATGTTACTAATATAGACTGTCATGTTACTAATATAGACTACGTCATGCTACTAATGTATACTGTGTCATGTTACTAATATAGACTTTGGCATGCTACTAATATATACTGTCATGTTACTAATATAGACTGTCATGTTACTAATATAGACTTTGTCATGTTACTAATATATACTGTCATGTTACTAATATAGACTTTGGCATGTTACTAATATAGACTGTCATGTTACTAATATAGACTGTCATGTTACTAATATAGACTTTGTCATGTTACTAATATAGACTTTGTCATGTTACTAATATAGACTGTCATGTTACTAATATAGACTTTGTCATGTTAATAATATAGACTTTGTCATGTTACTAATATAGACTGTCATGTTACTAATATAGACTGTCATGTTACTAATATAGACTTTGTCATGTTACTAATATAGACTTTGTCATGTTACTAATATAGACTGTCATGTTACTAATATAGACTGTCATGTTACTGATATAGACTTTGTAATGTTACTAATGTTGTCTTTGTCATGTTACTAATATAGACTGTCATGTTACTAATATAGACTGTCATGTTACTAATATAGACTTTGTCATGTTAATAATATAGACTGTCATGTTACTAATATAGACTTTGTCATTTTGTTAATATATACTCTCATGTTACTAATATAGACTTTGTCATGTTACTAATATAGACTCTCCTGTTACTAATATAGACTGTCATGTTAATAATATAGACTGTCATGTTACTAATATAGACTTTGGCATGCTACTAACATACACTGTCATGTTACTACTATAGACTGTGTCATGTTACTAATATAGACTTTGTCATGTTACTAATATAGACTGTCATGTTACTAATATAGACTTTGGCATGTTACTAATATAGACTGTCATGTTACTAATATAGACTGTCATGTTACTAATATAGACTGTCATGTTACTAATATAGACTGTCATGTTACTAATATAGACTGTCATGTTACTAATATAAACTGTCATGTTACTAATATAGACTTTGGCATGTTACTAATATAGACTGTCATGTTACTAATATAGACTGTCATGTTACTAATATAGACTGTCATGTTACTAATATAGACTGTCATGTTACTAATATAGACTGTCATGTTACTAATATAAACTGTCATGTTACTAATATAGACTTTGGCATGTTACTAATATAGACTGTCATGTTACTAATATAGACTTTGGCATGTTACTAATATAGACTGTCATGTTACTAATATAGACTGTCATGTTACTAATATAGACTGTCATGTAACTAATATAAACTGTCATGTTACTAATATAGACTTTGGCATGTTACTAATATAGACTTTGTCATGTTACTAATATAGACTGTCATGTTACTAATATAGACTTTGTCATGTTACTAATATAGACTGTGTCATGTTACTAATATAGACTTTGTCATGTTACTAATATAGACTTTGTCATGTTACTAATATAGACTGTGTCATGTTACTAATATAGACTGTCATGTTACTAATATAGACTTTGTCATGTTACTAATATAGACTGTCATGTTACTAATATAGACTTAGTCATACTCTTATATAGACTGTGTCATGCTGCTAATATAGACTTAGTCATGCTCTAATGTAGACTGTGATTTTACTACTATAAACTGCCATGTTACTAATATAGACTGTGTCATGTTACTAATATAGACTGTCATGCTACTAATATAGACTTTGTCATGTTACTAATATAGACTGTGTCATGTTACTAATATAGACTGTCATGTTACTAATATAGACTTTGTCATGTTACTAATATAGACTTTGTCATGTTACTAATATAGACTTTGTCATGTTACTAATATAGACTGTCATGTTACTAATATAGACTGTCATGTTACTAGTATAGACTGTCATGTTACTAATATAGACTGTCATGTTACTAATATAGACTTTGTCATGCTACTAATATAGACTGTGTCATGTTACTAATATAGACTTTGTCATGTTACTAATATAGACTGTCATGTTACTAATATAGACTTTGTCATGCATCTAATATAGACTTTGGCATGTTACTAATATAGACTGTCATGTTACTAATATAGACTTTGTCATGTTACTAATATAGACTTTGTCATGCTACTAATATAGACTATGTCATGTTACTAATATAGACTTTGTCATGTTACTAATATAGACTTTGTCATGTTACTAATATAGACTGTCATGTTACTAATATAGACTATCATGTTACTAATATAGACTTTGTCATGTTACTAATATAGACTTTGTCATGTTACTAGTATAGACTGTCATGTTACTAATGTAGACTGTCATGTTACTAATATAGACTTTGTCATGTTACTAATATAGACTGTCATGTTACTAATATAGACTGTAATGTTACTAATATAGACTGTCATGTTACTAATATAGACTATGTCATGCTACTAATATATACTGTGTCATGTTACTAATATAGACTTTGGCATGCTACTAATATATACTGTGATGTTACTAATATAGACTGTCATGTTACTAATATAGACTTTGTCATGTTACTAATATATACTGTCATGTTACTAATATAGACTTTGGCATGTTACTAATATAGACTGTCATGTTACTAATATAGACTGTCATGTTACTAATATAGACTTTGTCATGTTACTAATATAGACTTTGTCATGTTACTAATATAGACTGTCATGTTACTAATATAGACTTTGTCATGTTACTAATATAGACTTTGTCATGTTACTAATATAGACTGTCATGTTACTAATATAGACTTTGTCATGTTACTAATATAGACTTTGTCATGTTACTAATATAGACTGTCATGTTACTAATATAGACTGTCATGTTACTGATATAGACTTTGTCATGTTACTAATATAGACTTTGGCATGTTACTAATATAGACTGTCATGTTACTAATATAGACTGTCATGTAACTAATATAAACTGTCATGTTACTAATATAGACTTTGGCATGTTACTAATATAGACTTTGTCATGTTACTAATATAGACTGTCATGTTACTAATATAGACTTTGTCATGTTACTAATATAGACTGTGTCATGTTACTAATATAGACTTTGTCATGTTACTAATATAGACTTTGTCATGTTACTAATATAGACTGTGTCATGTTACTAATATAGACTATCATGTTACTAATATAGACTTTGTCATGTTACTAATATAGACTGTCATGTTACTAATATAGACTTAGTCATACTCTTATATAGACTGTGTCATGCTGCTAATATAGACTTAGTCATGCTCTAATGTAGACTGTGATGTTACTACTATAAACTGCCATGTTACTAATATAGACTGTGTCATGTTACTAATATAGACTGTCATGCTACTAATATAGACTTTGTCATGTTACTAATATAGACTGTGTCATGTTACTAATATAGACTGTCATGTTACTAATATAGACTTTGTCATGTTACTAATATAGACTGTGTCATGTTACAAATATAGACTTTGTCATGTTACTAATATAGACTTTGTCATGTTACTAATATAGACTGTCATGTTACTAATATAGACTTTGTCATGTTACTAATATAGACTGTCATGCTCTAATATAAACTGCCATGTTACTAATATAGACTGTGTCATGTTACTAATATAGACTGTCATGTTACTAATATAGACTTTGTCATGTTACTAATATAGACTCTGTCATGTTACTAATATAGACTTTGGCATATTACTAATATAGACTTTTTCATGTTACTAATATAGACTGTCATGTTACGAATATAGACTCTGTCATGTTACTACTATAGTCTGTCATGCTACTAATATAGACTTAGTGAAGCTACTAATATAGACTTAGTCATGCTCTAATATAGACTATGTCATGCTGCTAATATAGACTGTCATGTTACTAATATAGACTGTCATGCTACTAATATAGACTTTGTCATGTTACTAATATAGACTGTCATGCTGCTAATATAGACTGTCATGTTACTAATATAGACTGGCATGCTAATAATATAGACTGTCATGTTACTAATATAGACTCTGTCATGTTACTAATATAGACTTTGTCATGTTACTAATATAGACTGTCATGTTACTAATATAGACTCTGTCATGTTACTAATATAGACTGTCATGTTACTAATATAGACTGTGTCATGTTACTAATATAGACTTTGTCATGTTACTAATATAGACTTTGGCATGCTACTAATATAGACTTTGTCATGCTGCTAATATAGACTGTCATGTTACTAATATAGACTGTCATGTTACTAATATAGACTCTGTCATGTTACTAATATAGACTGTCATGTTACTAATATAGAGTGTGTCATGTTACTAATATAGACTGTCATGTTACTAATATAGACTCTGTCATGTTACTAATATAGACTGTCATGTTACTAATATAGACTCTGTCATGTTACTAATATAGACTTTGTCATGCTACTAATATAGACTCTGTCATGCTGCTAATATAGACTTTGCCATGTTACTAATATAGACTGTCATGTTACTAATATAGACTGTCATGTTACTAATATAGACTGTTATGTTACTAATATACACTTTGTCATGGCACTAATATAGACTTTTTCATGTTACTAATATAGAGTGTCATGTTACTAATATAGAGTGTCATGTTACTAATACATACTGTCATGTTACTAATAGAGACATTGTCATGCTACTAATATAGACTTTGTCATGTTACTAATATAGACTGTCATGTTACTAATATAGACTATGTCATGTTACTAATATAGACTGTCATGTTACTAATATAGACGTTGTCATGTTACTAATATAGACTGTCATGTTACTAATATAGACTGTGTCATGTTACTAATATAGACTTTGTCATGTTACTAATATAGACTGTCATGTTACTAGTATAGATTGTGTCATGTTACTAACATAGACTTTGTCATGTTCCTAATATAGACTGTCATGTTACTAATATAGACTTTGGCATGTTACTAATATAGACTGTCATGTTACTAATATAGACTTTGGCATGTTACTAATATAGACTGTCATGTTACTAATATAGACTGTCATGTTACTAATATAGACTTTGTCATGTTACTAATATAGACTGTCATGTTACTAATATAGACTGTGTCATGTTACTAATATAGACTTTGTCATGTTACTAATATACACTGTCATGTTACAAATATAGACTGTCATGTTACTAATATAGACTTTGTCATGTTACTAATATAGACGTTGTCATGTTACTAATATAGACTTTGTCATGTTACTAATATAGACTGTCATGTTACTAATATTGATTTTGTCATGTTACTAATATAGACTGTCATGTTACGAATATAGACTTTGTCATGTTACTATATAGACTGTCATGTTACTAATATAGACTTTGTCATGTTACTAATATAGACTGTCATGTTACTAATATAGACTGTCATGTTACTAATATAGACTTTGTCATGTTACTAATATAGACTGTCATGTTACTAATATAGACTGTATCCTGTTACTAATATAGACTTTGTCATGTTACTAATATAGACTGTCATGTTACTAATATAGACTTTGTCATGTTACTAATATAGACTGTCATGTTACTAATATAGACTTTGTCATGTTACTAATATAGACTTTGTCATGCTACTAATATAGACTGTCATGTTACTAATATAGACTGTCATGTTACTAATATAGACTTTGTCATGTTACTAATATAGACTGTCATGTTACTAATATAGACTTTGTCATGTTACTAATATAGACTTTATCATGCTACTAATATAGACTGTCATGTTACTAATATAGACTTTGTCATGTTACTAATATAGACTGTCATGCTACTAATATAGACTGTGTCATGTTACTAATATAGACTTTGTCATGTTACTAATATAGACTGTCATGTTACTAATATAGACTGTCATGTTACTAATATAGACTGTGTCATGTTACTAATATAGACTTTGTCATGCTACTAATATAGACTGTCATGTTACTAATATAGACTGTCATGTTACTAATATAGACTTTGTCATGTTACTAATATAGACTTCATGTTACTAATATAGACTGTCATGTTACTAATATAGACTGTCATGTTACTAATATAGACGGTCATGTTACTAATATAGACTGTCATGTTACTAATATAGACTTTGTCATGTTACTAATATAGACTTTGTCATGTTACTAATATAGCCGTTGTCATGTTACTAATATAGACTTTGTCATGTTACTAATATAGACTGTCATGTTACTAATATTGATTTTGTCATGTTACTAATATAGACTGTCATGTTACGAATATAGACTTTGTCATGTTACTATATAGACTGTCATGTTACTAATATAGACTTTGTCATGTTACTAATATAGACTGTCATGTTACTAATATAGACTGTCATGTTACTAATATAGACTTTGTCATGTTACTAATATAGACTGTCATGTTACTAATATAGACTGTATCCTGTTACTAATATAGACTTTGTCATGTTACTAATATAGACTGTCATGTTACTAATATAGACTTTGTCATGTTACTAATATAGACTGTCATGTTACTAATATAGACTTTGTCATGTTACTAATATAGACTTTGTCATGCTACTAATATAGCCTGTCATGTTACTAATATAGACTGTCATGTTACTAATATAGACTTTGTCATGTTACTAATATAGACTGTCATGTTACTAATATAGACTTTGTCATGTTACTAATATAGACTGTCATGCTACCAATATAGACTGTGTCATGTTACTAATATAGACTTTGTCATGTTACTAATATAGACTGTCATGTTACTAATATAGACTGTCATGTTACTAATATAGACTGTGTCATGTTACTAATATAGACTTTGTCATGCTACTAATATAGACTGTCATGTTACTAATATAGACTGTCATGTTACTAATATAGACTTTGTCATGTTACTAATATAGACTGTCATGTTACTAATATAGACTGTCATGTTACTAATATAGACTGTCATGTTACTAATATAGACGGTCATGTTACTAATATAGACTGTCATGTTACTAATATAGACTGTCATGTTACTAATATAGACTTTGTCATGTTACTAATATAGACTTTGTCATGTTACTAATATAGACTTTGTCATGTTACTAATATAGACTTTGTCATGTTACTAATATAGACTTTGTCATGTTACTAATATAGACTGTCATGTTACTAATATAGACTGTGTCATGTTACTAATATAGACTTTGTCATGTTACAAATATAGACTGTCATGCTACTAATATAGACTGTCATGCTACTAGTATAGACTGTCATGTTACTAATATATACTGTCATATTACTAATATATACTGTCATGTTACAAATATAGACTTTGTTAGATTACTAATATAGACTTTGTCATGTTACAAATATAGACTTTGTCATGTTACTAATATAGACATTGTAATGTTACTAATATAGACTTTGTAATGTTACTAATATAGACTGTCATTTTACTAATATAGACTTTGTCATGTTACTAATATAGACTTTGTCATGCTACTAATATAGACTGTCATGTTACTAATATAGACTTTGTCATGTTACTAATATAGACTGTCATGTTACTAGTATAGACATTGTCATGTTACTAATATAGACTGTCATGTTACTAATAGAGACATTGTCATGCTACTAATATAGACTTTGTCATGTTACTAATATAGACTGTCATGTTACTAATATAGACTGTCATGTTACTAATATAGACTTTGTCATGTTACTAATATAGACTTTGTCATGTTACTAATATAGACTTTGTCATGTTACTACTATAGACTGTCATGTTACTAATATAGACTGTCATGTTACTAATATAGACTTTGTCATGTTACTAATATAGACTTTGTCATGTTACTAATATAGACTGTCATGTTACTAATATAGACTTTGTCATGCTACTAATATAGACTGTCATGCTACTAATATAGACTTTGTCATGTTACTAATATAGACTGTCATGTTACTAATATAGAGTGTGTCATGTTACTAATATAGACTTTGTAATGTTACTAATATAGACTGTCATGTTACTAATATAGACTGTCATGTTACTAATATAGACTTTGTCATGTTACTAATATAGACCGTCATGTTACTAATATAGACTTTGTCATTTTACTAATATAGACTGTCATGTTACTAATATAGACTGTCATGTTACTAATATAGACTGTCATGTTACTAATATAGACTGTGTCATGTTACTAATATAGACTGTTATGTTACTAGTATAGACTGTCATGTTACTAATATAGACTTTGTCATGTTACTAATATAGACTTTGTCATGTTACTAATATTTACTGTCATGTTACTTATATAGACTGTCATGCTACTAATATATACTGTCATGTTACTAATATAGACTTTGTCATGTTACTAATATAGACTGTCATGTTACTAATATAGACTGTCATGTTACTAATATAGACTTTGTCATGTTACTAATATAGGCTGTCATGTTACTAATATAGACTTTGTCATGTTACTAATATAGACTTTGTCATGTTACTAATATAGACTGTCATGTTACTAATATAGACTTTGTCATGTTACTAATATAGACTTTGTCATGTTACTAATATTTACTGTCATGTTACTTATATAGACTGTCATGCTACTAATATATACTGTCATGTTACTAATATAGACTTTGTCATGTTACTAATATAGACTGTCATGTTACTAATATAGACTGTCATGTTACTAATATAGACTTTGTCATGTTACTAATATAGACTGTCATGTTACTAATATAGACTTTGTCATGTTACTAATATAGACTTTGTCATGTTAATAATATAGACTCTCCTGTTACTAATATAGACTTTGTCATGTTACTAATATAGACTTTGTCATGTTACTAATATAGACTGTGTCATGTTACTAATATAGACTGTCATGTTACTAATATAGACTGTCATGCTACTAATATAGACTTTGTCATGTTACTAATATAGACTGTCATGTTACTAATATTTATTGTCATGTTACTTATATAGACTGTCATGCTACTAATATATACTGTCATGTTACTAATATAGACTTTGTCATGTTACTAATATAGACTGTCATGTT
>OZ024742.1:362894822-362907322 GCA_964016885.1 Eledone cirrhosa | reverse complement strand
TATATATATATATATATATATATTTATATATATATATATATATATATTTATATATATATATATATATATATATGTATATATATATATATATATATATATATATATATATATATATATATATATATATATATATATATATATATATATATATATATATATATATATATATATATCATAAAGTATATCCATAGACTCATTTGATAAAATATATACACCATTTTCTGTCCCAATTAGCATAATTAACCACATAAAAAATCAATTAGCCCAGGCTATAAGAATAAAGGCTCCTATGAAGAAATATTTGATAAATAAACGACAGCAGCTTCTTCGCGGCCGACCGCAATAGAATATTTTGCCCAACATTTCAACAGCATGTAGAAATTGACTAAATATACCGTCAACCATACACAATTATTTATAAATTTAAAGCTAGAAGAAATCCGTACACTTTAACCATGCTTATGTCCCCACCCTTGGGTTTCGTTCGCATTTGAGATATCCTATTAAGGATAAAATCTCGAGTTTCGAACTCATCAGGAGATATATTGCTCTCATTATTTTATTTAATAATTCTTCATTGAGCCACATAGTGAATGGTTGCCAGATATATATCTGGGACTTTGTTTAGTTTGTGTAAATGTAAATCTTTATATATATATACCCTAATATATATATATATATATATATATATATATATATATATATATATATATATATATGGTGGCTGCCAACTCGTTTTCGAGTACGGCCACTACTTTATATTCATGTAGGAGAACTCCTAACGATGCGCTGAACAAGTGTGACTTTTTAGTCGAGCCAGCGACTTGAAAACTCTGGTACAAACACTACACTTGTGACAATTATTGACACATAGTGCTTGGCCCATGGTACCATGTGACGACAAGTGCAGAGAGATCTCCAGATATAAAGCAATGCCTGTGCCGTGAAGCTTTTATAGTGAGCAAAGGCTCTGCACAAAGCCAGTCCCACTCTCTTAACCAAGATGATATTTACCAAAAAGTAGAACAAGTCAACATCATTGGATACCATCAGGGTTGCAGGTGTTATATCAGTGTTTTCCTTCTCCTAGAATTCTGCCTTGAAAAAGGCTAAGGGGTCATCTCTCCCGGTGATTTTGGATGGCCATTGACTCTTAAGAGCTCCTTTGCCCTTTGACAGGTTTTGTATATACATATATATATACATACATACACACACACATACATATATACATATACATACATATACATACATACATACATATATACATATACATACATATACACACCCATATACATACATATATATATGCATATATATATATATATATATATATATATATATATATATATATATATATATATATATATATATATATATGCATATATATATATATATACATACATATATATGCATACATATACATACATACACACATATATACATACATATATGCATACATATATACACATATACGTACATATATACACATATATATATATATGCATGTATATATGCATAAATATATATGCATACATATATATACATACATATATATACATACATACGTATACTTATATACATAAATACGTATACATATATATACATACATATACATATATATATATTCATACATATACATATACATACATATATATTCATACACATATATACATATATATACATTCATACATGTTCATACATATATATACATATATATACATTCATACATATATATTATGCATATATATATACATACATATATTTGCATACATGCATATACATATATATATACATATATACATATACACATATATATTCACATGCTTGTACATACACATATATATATACATATATATATATACACATATATATATATATATATTGGAAAATGTGTGAGATCCATGGTACAGTTAGGTATATTTGAAAAAAAGGAAAAGAACGACCCCACTCCCAGCTCCAAACAATTTGATTTAAATCTACAATACTATGAGCTGTTAAATCCAGTGACAGACAGTCTGTCTCTCGTTTGTGAGCGTTTATCAAGACCACACACGCAGTTGCTTGAAGCGAGTAACAGACTGTCCGTCACCAGATCCACCAACTCACAACACTACAATGTCACAAAATCAAACCAAACCGTCCAGAACTACAAGTAAAATCATTCCTTTGCTATACATACATATATATATATATATATATATATATATATATATATATATATATATATATATATATATATATATATATATATATATATATATAAACACATAGTAGAATTGAAAAAGATTCTTTCACTAGTAAATGTTGAAGAGATTTTATTCAGTGAAATATCAAAACATTAATTTATTTACAATACCGGTTTCAGCATTAAATGCATTGTCAATTGATAATAGTAATAATAATGATAATGAAGAAAATGAAAATAAAAAGGGGAAGAAAAAATATGTTCACATACATGTTCATTCAGAGAAGAGAAGTCATTCCTCTGTCCATTCTACTCTGCTTATAGCTTTATATATATATATATATATACATATATATATATATATATATATATATATATATATATATATATATATATAACGAAGGAGTTGTGGTAAGGAACCAGATGGACCATAACGCACCAGAGTACTCAATACTTAGGGAAGTGAGTGGGTATAGGAGAAAGTATGACCCCGACGGCAGAGCTCAAGCCGCCTCGACTGCTATTTCTAGTCCAGAAACAGCCGTCGAAACGGCCCGAGCCCCGCCGTCGGGGTCACCTTTTCTCGTATATATATATATATATATATATATATATATATATATATATATATATATATATATATCCCGGGTTCAATCGGGGGTAACCACAGTAAGTAGGGTACTCAAAACATAGCAAAGTATAAATATCTAATATAGAAATGGCTTCTACAGGACCAGAACTGTTTCATTCGGTAGAAATCATCAGGAAAGCATATATATATAGTTGAAAATTGCATATATATACAATTGCATATATATACAGTTGAAAATTGCAAACTCGACTGTCACCACATATTATGAACCTGAAGATTGCGAAAGCATGAAAGTACTTGTTCAATTAACAGTTAGAATTTAATATTCTATCATACTATTTCATTATAATACCATTATATATTTTAAAGGATTGTAAATAAAACGAGTAAATCAGACAAAGTTGGAATTCCTCTTATTAATATAATCTATATACAATCATACACACCCATGTATATTTACCTATCTATCTCTCTCTCTCTCTCTATATATATATATATATACATATATATATATATATATATATATATATATATATATATATATATATATATATATATATAAGTATGTATGTATACAGACGTACAGTAGCATGCACACACACACACACACATATATATATATATATATATATATATATATATGTGTGTGTGTGTGTGTGTGTGTGTGTGTGTGCATGCTACTGTACGTCTGTATACATATATGTATGTATGTATACATACATACTTACATTTAAGTAAGTGCCGTGCTAGGAGTGAGAAATGAAATTTCGTTTCATTATATTACAACTTATATTACAACAGGGCGGTGGATTGGCGGTATCGGTAGAGGGTCGGACGCCATGCTTTCCAGCATAGTTACGTCCCTTTACGATCTGAGTTCAAATCTCGCCGAGGTTGACTTTGCCTTTCATCCTTACGGGGTCGATAAAATAAAGTACCAGTAATGCACTGGGTAATTGCTGGCCTTGTGCCTAAAGTAGAAACAATTATATTACAACTTATATATATATATATATATATATATATATATATATATATGGATGTGTGTATTCATATAAACATATGCGTACATATTTACACATAAATACTCACGTGTGTGTGTGTGAATATGCATGTGGCATGGATCTCCGTTGATTTCGACGATAAGTATTCCAGGTAGAGCCGCCACCTATCCGAATTGTGAGATCACAGCTCCAATACTATGGCCGTGTGTTTAGAATGTCCCAGGAAAGAATCGCTGGACAGATTTTACGGGCAAAACCAAACGGTAAGAGACTCAGGGGTAGACCCCTAGCGAGATGGTTGGATAACATCTATGAGCTTGGCTGGTTTCGCTTGGGATCCAGCCGGATGAGTTGGAGACGGTTTCTTCTGACAGGACCTGCTGGAAGGAGCGTTTGAGGACTCTGTCCCCACGACCTTCTCAGGATGAAGAGGAGTAACTACATGAATGAATGACTATAAAATAATTCGAAAAATACTACAACGATTTAAAGAAGGAAAGGAAGGGAAAAGCAAGGGTTCTCGGGCCACAGAAGAATGGGAGGAGGAGGGGCTATGGGCGTAGGTTGTGGCGTTTTGGGAGCTGCGCTTCTGTGAACAAGACCACAAAAACATTTCCACGGACAATGGCCAGCGACACCTGCTGCAATAGCCACGCCACCACGCAGGGCTCCTTCCTCAGGTGGGCTGTTAACGTTCAGATCTTGCGGGAAGACCGGTAGTATGGGGTCCAAGTACGTCTAAGGTCTCGACGGTGACCGGTGCGAAGAGAAAGTGGCCGTATAATCCATGGTATTTGTTCGTCTTCCTTACTTCTGCAATGCGGGTCTCAGTACCGAGGTTTGTCGCCGAAGCGATTAAGCTAGAGGCAAAGTATGTGTCACAACATGTGGCATCCCAGATGAGGGATCTATTTCCTTTGAATGGGAAGATGGTAATTACTTCGGGGCCCTTGCCATGTTTCGAGCTGTTCGATTCTTAGTCTGAGTTGCGTGTTGTGTTATTGAGTAAAAACACTTCATTTCACGTTGCTCCAGTATACTCAGCTGAAAAGGAGTACCAGCAATAGCTGGGAGTTTAACCCTGTGATGGACTGGTGTCCTGTCTAGGGGGCAGTCCTAATGCCTCAGTTGCCTAACGCCATGGATATCGGATAA
Organism: Eledone cirrhosa; assembly: GCA_964016885.1. Lineage (NCBI taxonomy): Eukaryota > Metazoa > Mollusca > Cephalopoda > Octopoda > Eledonidae > Eledone > Eledone cirrhosa. Next base: position 362,902,383 of record OZ024742.1, on the reverse strand, counting down.
GAACCAGCCTGATGAGTCACCGGAGTCGAGACAGACTTTAGATGATCTGAGTTCTAATACTGCTTCATCATCATTACTTATCAATATACTCGAACCGTAAGAGCGGTGGATTGGCAGCATCGCATTGGTAGAGCATCGGACAACATTCTTTGCGGCATAGAATTACAGCCATTTGCGTTCTGAATGCAAATCACGCCGAGGTTAGCCTTGCTGTTAAAAGTGCGGATGGACTCCCCAGAGTTAACGGCTTCCCACCCCAAACATGGGTTAAATAGCCTCACCAACTCACAATTAGCCAAGCGTTGTGAGTAGAGCTACACCACAGACATAGCCTAAACCAAACAGAAAGCGTTTGAGGTCAACTAAGGAGGGTTTCTTCCAGCAGGGGTGAGAAGGCAATGGATTGGATTGAATTTAGGTTATATTGTAGAACAATGCATATAAACTCTGTAATAGTTTCTGTGATAGTTTCCGTTAGTGTCGACGAGGGAGTTATTACAAAACAGCCAACACTAATTCCATGAGATTCAGTGGTCAATCAATTTAGGAAAACCATTATCTGAAACAAATAAAAATATAACGTGTAACATATTCGAAAGTAAATGGTGGAACTTAGAGTATCTATATTATAAAAGGCGTATATAACAAAAATGTATGAAAATACACTCTTGACAGGTGCAATGTGTCTGAACACGGAAGAGCCTAACTACCACCGTCATCGTCCCCATCTCTCTGGCTCTTCTCATATCTCTGTAGAATAAGCAGATGGGTCCCACTTGTTGGCTGGCGGACAGAATGGAGAAGGCGTTTCCCAAGAAGATGGTAAGGGGGATGTGCTGGAAGAGCCATTCCAAAAGTAAATTAACGCAGGAAATTATTCATGAATACGCAACCCCGGCACGGCCCAACACTTGTGTGCGGAATTGGATAAACACGAACTATTTGGAAACCAGTTAGAAGAACTGTATCGGTAGTTAAAGGGTCCATGTTTGTCACACTCAATCTCCATACGTTAAGGGTACACGTGTCTGTGGCGTTTTTAGCTACGTTGCGTTAATTTTACGAGTAGTCTATTCCATTGATATATATATATATATATATATATATTAGAATTGGAGCTCTGAAATAGCAATATATATATGGATGTATATATAATATATTTTGCAATACACTTTATGCTTAATTAAAAGCATTTTGAAGACCGTATGCTATTGTTTTAGAGTAGTGACAAATTCACTTACTTTAATCTCAGCAAACAGGGGAGATAAGCCGACAAGGGCCTTGTTTCGCTTTTGTTGAAGCTTATCAAGGCTAACTACCCCTCCTGTCTACTGAGATTACTGATGTTATATTCTTATAGAATTCTAGTAAATAATCAGGAGCTGATTATACAGAGCGATTGTTGGTCAGGCAGAAATTAAAAATTAGAATTGGAGCTCTGAAATAGCAATATATATATGGATGTATATATAATGTATTTTGCAATACACTTTATGCTTAATTAAAGCATTTTGAAGACCGTATGCTATTGTTTTAGAGTAGTAACAAATTCACTTACTTTAATCTCAGCAAACAGGGGAGACAAGCCGACAAGGGCCTCCCCTGTTTGCTGAGATTAAAGTAAGTGAATTTGTTACTACTCTAAAACAATAGCATACGGTCTTCAAAATGCTTTTAATTAAGCATAAAGTATATTGCAAAATACATTATATATACATCCATATATATATTGCTATTTCAGAGCTCCAATTCTAATTTTTAATTTCTGCCTGACCAACAATCGCTCTGTATAATCAGCTCCTGATTATTTACTAGAATTCTATAAGAATATAACATCAGTAATCTCAGTAGACAGGAGGGGTAGTTAGCCTTGATAAGCTTCAACAAAAGCGAAACAAGGCCCTTGTCGGCTTATCTCCCCTGTTTGCTGAGATTAAAGTAAGTGAATTTGTCACTACTCTAAAACAATAGCATACGGTCTTCAAAATGCTTTTAATTAAGTATAAAGTGTATTGAAAATACATTATATATACATCCATATATATATATATATATATATATACATATCAATGATATTAATAAATGGAAACTATATTTATGAAACAATATTTATTTTATTATATATATTTCAAGGGTACCAACATTTTGATACACCCTTATCAGATAAAATACAAAATTTGTTTTATAAATGGCGATATACCCAAGAAACCAGACCTTATCGGTTCAGGTTCAGTTTGGACAGTGAAAGAAACATTTCAAATTTTTCGGATGAATATGTAAATGAGGTTGAAACGTAAGGCTGAAAAAAGATCGTTATATTTAGACACTAGATAAATTTAAATAATTATTAGGATAATTTATAAGGGGAAGAAGAAAAAAGAGGCTAATATTAATATTAGGGTGTAAGAAAATTTAAGAAATGATTATTAAAAAAAATTATAGTTAGAAATAAACTATTATTATTAAGATATAATTATATGTATCATATCAGTCATGGTGTAAAGATAGTGATATAATTAGGTTTAATTGTTTAATTTTATAATCATATATTTTGGTAGTATCTATAAAATAATATGAGAGTTAAAAATGTGTTAATACCAATTTAAATGTTTTAAAAATTGAGATATACTACTAATTATTGGATCCATTCAAAGCATGAGATATTATATAGATAATATTTTTATAAGTATATTTTAGTTTATTATATTACAACGGGTTATTTATATAAGTATTTAAATATTTTTGGTGAGTATATATGTTGTTATTTTCATTAGATAGATAATTTAAATATTGTTATATATGTTAAGGGTTACGAAGAATTTTGTGTTTAGATTTTCAATAATAAAAAAACGTAGTTATAAATTTTATTTGAGAAGATTATTTTGTACATTCAGATAGTTTCATCAAGATAGGAAACATTCACAAAAATTTAGTAAGTCAACGAAAATATACAGAGATTTAATATTTATGTTAAGTTTAGTTGTTACACAGAAGGAATGTTTAAGGGTGTTACATTATAAAGAAAAAGATAACTTCAATGTTTCTTAGTTAAAATAATTATGTTACATTTGTCATTTAATTGTAGAATTTACTTTTAAAGAAATATACAATTAAGATATATGCGGAATATAAGTAGAAAATTTAATATATTATTTTGTATATGATTATAAGGTATTTTATATTAGATGTTTTCAAAGATGAGAATTCTTTTATATATGTATTTAGATAGCTACATCAATGAATGTGTTAAAGTCTATATAGTGATTTAGGAAGAAAACATATTATTAGTCATCATAAGTATATTTAGAAACATTATCAAAATTATCACAAAAAAGATATATTTCATAATATCATTGAAAAGTCTTAAAAAGAATATCATTTGAAAAATATTAGATAACAAGAAAAATATCATTTAAAAATCACCACAAATAGTGAAGACATATTAAATGTAAACAAGTGAAATATATTCTATAGATTAAAGATACTGCTGAAAGTCATTCTTTGACGATGTCTGCAGGAACTGAATATTCTTTCTTTTTGTTAATAGAGTTTTGGCAGGTAAGTATATAAAATATTTCTTCAATGAACAAATGACAAATTCTTGAGAGAACCATATTTCGGTATGCGGGCGCTTTCGAAATCGTTCCCCAAGAGATTGAATAGTCAATATTATTGTCGTTTAAGTACAAAATTATGTAGAAATTGTTTTATCGGATCTATTAAAAGTACGTTCTTTCAATTTTTTTAGAAGTGGCTCCTATATAGTTATATATTTTATCTCTAGTTTTCTAGTTTTTACTGTGCATTTGTATACTAAGTTTTTATCTAGGCAATTATTCTGTAAAGGGCAATTGTTTCGTCTCTACAGTTACATTTTCCAGAGTTATTGTCAATATGAATGGTACTATTATTAGTAGTATTAATACTGTTATTAGTAATATTAATATTGTTATCTTGGTTTATTTGGTTTGGGTTTAAATTTAAGTTTCTATTATTAATTCTATTTGTGGATTGGCAGTATCGGTAGAGGGTCGGGCGCCATACTTTGAAGCATAGAGTTACCTCCCTTTATGATCTGAGTTCAAATCCCGCCGAGGTTAACTTTGCCTTTCATCCTTACGGGGTCGATAAAATAAAATACCAGTAATGTACTGGGTAATTGCTGGCCTTGTGCCAATAGTAGAAACAATTATTACGTGAAAACATACATTTGTAGATGAGACTCTTGATTTGTAGCTCCACAAAAAATGAACTAGACAGCGAATTGGCAGTGTCGTTACAGCACCAGATACAATACTTTGCGATATTCGTTCTGGCTTTCTGCGCCACCTGAATTTAATTGCTGTTGAGATTAACTTTCATGCTTTGGAGGTCATTATCGAAATATACCAGTTCACTAATGTGGGTCGATTGGTCATCTCTCTCCCTCTCTCTCCGAGAAAATGAATGCTCATTTCAGGCATGGAGAAGGCTGAGCTTCACAATATTTAAAGAGTCCAAGATACACTGTAAATCATAATGACGCCCCTTCGACTCCATAATGTATATACATACAAGATCTTGGATTTGCAACGGAAAAACACAAACAACCATCATATATATATATATATAATAATAATAATAATAATAATAATCGACACGAGAGTGCAAGAGAAGGAGAGGGATAATATTAATCGATACCAGGACTTAAAGTGGGAGGTAAAAAGGATTTGGAACTGCCATTAAGTCAAAGTGGTCCCGATTGTCATAGGCGCAATAGGTACTATTTCAAAAAGTTTCCAGGGATGGTTAAAGAAAATTGGCCCCGCCACGCTTTTTGGAACGCTTCAAAAGGCATGCTTGCTGGGAACAGCAAGAACCCTCCGATACGTCCTGAATATCTGAGGCTGCAGGTAGTGGCTTGATATTCATTTCAACAAACTTTCCAGTTAACTAACATCAATGACTGAGACTCAAAGAACAATAATAATAATTGTTTCTACTTTTGGCACAAGGCCACCAATTACCCAGTGCATTACTGGTACTTTATTTTATCGACTCCGTAAGGATGAAAGGCAAAGTTAACCTCGGCGGGATTTGAACTCAGATTGGCAAGGGCCGTAACTAAGCGTCAAAGCATGGCGTCCGACTCTCTACCGATACTGCCAATCCCCCCTTCGTTGAAGAACAATAATAATAATAATAATAAATTTGAAGACTAAAATCCAAAGAGGGCTCGATAAGGATAAATATATATCATATATATAAGAACCGTAGAGTTAAGGGTGAAAGCAACGATTCTTTGCTTAAACTTTAATCTGTTATTTTAATAAATATATATATATATATATATTCTAAGGCGGGTAAAATTCCCGAGATCCATGGACGAGTTCTCTCCAGCGGTCTCTGTCCCTCATTATCGCTGCCATGTCCTGCGTCTCCAACAGACCAGTGTCTGTCCTTAGGGCATCAACATACGTTAACCTTGGTCTTCCTCTTCTACTGTGTCCATGTAGGGGCTCCCAATGGAGCACTGAGTGCAATGTCAACTCTGGATGTCGGTGAGCATGTCCAGCTAACCTCAGTCTCCTCTGTGTCACTTTTATATATATAAAGTACAGAACAATCAAATCTATGTTTAATACATTTTATTGCTGACAATTGTTTCTTCCAAACAGCCGTTTGGGATCATCGGAGCGTTGGCAAAGTTCAAAGAAGTGATTGGAGATCTTCACTGAAGGGAGCTAATTTATTTATGTATAACAGAAAAATATATAATCTAGTGTTAGTTGTTTATATATCCTATTAATTAAATTCTATGTGTTAATATACATTATATTATATTATAAGTGAATCCTTATTTAATGCTATTTATTTGTATAGTCTCGCACTATAATCTATTCTAAGCTAGACCTTTTAAATAGAAAATCAGAAATTTTTTCCACGTGTCAACACTACCACCGACACTCTTTCCACAATTTTAAACCTAGCTGTTAATATATAACAATGTTATTGTTATCTAAGTATTTAATTTTACTCATATAGCCAGCTCTATGTAAAGCATCATTGCAATATTCTGCCTTATTATTAAAAATATTTTTATTAGCTGAAATGCGTGAAATTCGTTGCTGGACACTATTGACAATAGTATTTTTTTACATTTCTAGGATGGTTAGAATGGAAGCTTACGTAGTTTAGGTTTTCAATAATCTTATGGAAAGGGTGATTTAGACCTGAGCTAAGGTTTAAAGTTACACCTAAGAAGTTACCAGTTTTATTATTATTCTCAATTTCTAATTTAAGTTTGTAATTATTGAAAAATTCTATGATAGATTTCTTTTTCCTATTAAGTTCGCTATTGCTATGGTTTTCGATTATAAGTAACATATCGTCGCGATATAAACCTCCGGCCATCTCTGGCATTTTACTATGTAGTACATTAAGAATAAATATTCCAACGAGGTCTGTTACTTGAGCTGAGTCAGATGATGCCATTTGATTGGTTGGTCAATAAATTTCGCGCCAGTTCGCGTTTCAAAGTTCTTCAAACAGGGGGGGGGTCACAGGTTGTTTTTTCATATAGGAGTGTTTGAATTTCTTTTTACTTAATAAAAAGGGGGCTCACGAATGCTTTTTTTTCGTGAGCCCCCCTTTTTTTAAGTAAAAAGAAATTCAAGCACACACACACACACACACACACACACACACACACACAAGCACACAAATAAACATACATATCTTTACTTTCTTTATTCAATAGAAAATCTGAATTCTGACACCCCAGCGAAATAACCATATTCACTGAACCAGAACAATTCTCCCATCCAAGTTCTCTTGACCATTATCTTTTGCTTGTCATAAAATTCTCCAAAAAGGCTACATAATAGATTTCTAAATAAGGGCGCGAAAATTTAATGAAAACTTGTTCACGTGACAGCCATAATTTCATTTATAACCAATCAAATTACGTTTATTAAAAAAAAGCCTCGTGAGCCCCCTTTTTTTAAGTAAAAAAAAATTCAAACAGACACACAGTCACACACACACACACACACACACACACACACACACACACACACACACACACACACACACACACACACACACGAGCACACAAATAAACATACATATCTTTACTTTCTTTATTCACTAGAAAATCTGAATTCTGACACCCCAGCGAACTAACCTTATTCACTGAACCAGAACAATTCTCCCATCGTATTTCTCTTGACCATTATCTTTTACTTGTCATAAAATTCTCTAAAAAGGCTACAGAATATATTTCCAAATAAGGGCGCGAAAATTTAATGAAATTTGTTCACGTGACAGCCATAATTTCATTTATAACCAATCAAATTACGTTTATTAAAAGAAAGCATTCGTGAGCCCCCCTTTTTTTTTAAGTAAAAAGAAATTCAAACGCTCATATATGAAAAAACAACCTGTGACACCCCCCCCCCCTTGTTTGAAGAACTTTGTAACGCGAACTGGCACGAAATTTATTATAATTATTGACCAACCAATCAAATTACTTCTCGAAAAACCTGGCATTTCGAGCCACGTTTTCCATATAAAACAAGTA
>OZ024742.1:362839822-362887322 GCA_964016885.1 Eledone cirrhosa | reverse complement strand
TTGAAAAGCAGAAGAACTGCGAAACCGGTAAAGGAACCAAATAAATATATATATTTTTTTAAAAAATAAGACTCCAGTTGCATTTTCGATTTCATCTCTTTTTCTTTATACTTTCACTCGTGTCGGACACCTCGGTTATTTTTCAATTTGTAAAAAAAACCTCACTTTCTAATATATATATATATATATATATATATATATTAGAAAGTGAGGTTTTTTTTACAAAATGAAAAATAACAGAGGTGTCCTACACGAGTGGAAGTATAAAGAAAAAGAGATGAAATCGAAAATGCAACTGAAGTCTTATTTTTTTTTAAAATATATATATTTATTTGGTTCCTTTACCGGTTTCGCAGTTCTTCTGCTTTTCAAAAGGTGAGTTGAGATGGAGGGTCTGTGGTTTTTCTCACATCATGTGAGAAAAACCACAGACCCTCCATCTCAACTCACCTTTTGTAAAGCAGAAGAACTGCGAAACCGGTAAAGGAACCAAATAAATATATATATTTTTTAAAAAAATAAGACTTCAGTTGCATTTTCGATTTCATCTCTTTTTCTTTATATATATATATATATATATATATATATATATATATATATATATATATATAAATATATTATTTATTTTTTCTAGGGCGGGGGAAATTCCTGAGATCCATGGACGTGTTCTCTCCAGCGGTCTCGGTCCCTCATTATCGCTTCCATGTCTCCAACAGACCAGTGTCTGTCCTTAGGACATCAACATGCGTTAACCTTGGTCTTCCTCTTCCAGTGTGTCCATGTAGGGGCTCCCACATGAGCACTGAGTGCAATGTCAACTCTGGGTATCGGTGAGCATGTCCAGCTAACCTCAATCTCCTCTGTGTCACTTTTGAGCTGACATTTGGGAGGCTCCCATACAACTCTGAGTGTTTCATCCTCAGTGTATACTGATTAATGTTCAGAGCCATCCTCAACATTCTCGTGTAGCACCCATCCACCATCTGAGTGAGTTTTTGGTCAGTGTCCATGTCTCAGACCTGTATAGCAGCACAGATTCCAATACAGCAATGAAGAGGCGGATTTTCTGGTCTTTACGAAGTTCCGACTTCCACACCGATCTCAAGCTGTGGCACGCCGCCCAGGCTTTGCTCTTCCTCTCAACCACATCATCTTCCGTATTCCCAATCTTTGCTCCCAAATACAGAAAGTCCTCAACCAATTCTAGCGGCTTCCCGCCTACATTAGTGATCCCCTCTGGCTTCTCAACATTCGCTACCAGATATTTTGTTTTAGTCTCATTCATTCTCAGCCCCACACTCATCGACACAGTCTCAACCTCCCGCATCAAATCCTCTGCCTCCTTCACTGTATTTGTCACCAAAACTATATATACACTGTATATGGGCACACACACACACACACACACACACACACACACACACACACACACACACACACACACACACACACACACACACATATATATACTTGCGTGCGCGTTTGTGTGTGTGTGTGTGTTTCTGTGCTTATATCCTATAACAGCGGCTGGGTCAAAATTATAAGTCGATGAAATTGCCAGACGTGAAAAATATATACTGAAATCGATATGATCGACTTTATCACGAGAGTGCCCCAGCATGGACGAGACCTAATAGAAACCGGTAAAAGAATAAATGAATTGCTTTGAAATATGTATTCGGTTTAATTTTCTAGATTGTTCTAGAAGTTATGAAAAGAAATATAAATATGTGAGTTTGATTTAAAAGGAAAATAGTTTTTTCTTTTAGAAATATGCATTGATTTATATAAAGGATTCTGTCCAGTGCTCTAGAGTATTTCATACTTTCACAATGAGCTAAGTTAAAGCTTTTTCATTAATTTACATTACTAATAGCATTAGAAATTCCTGCTATAATTACAATGACACGTTTCAACATTCTATATAATCTTGGATATTCTACCTACTAAAACGGAAAAAATGTTTGATGGGAATTAACACGCAATGATAGAATTATTATTTATTCATTTGAACAATATCAAAATAGGCAAACATATAGAATTATTTGTAAGCAGTGTTTGTTGTAAGGCTTCGACTATGCAGTTGGAAAATTACACAACAATAATTATAGAAAGATATATACAGAATTGTTACTTTCATATATATATAAATGTTCTTATATTTCAGATGAAATAGATCTTATCAACGGCTTTCAAAGGAAAGAGAAGGAGCAATCAAAAGAGCGAAAGAGGGGAGAGAAGGAGAGAGGCAGAATCTAGAGAGTGATAGAAGAGAGAGAGAGAAAGAAAAAACATTAATAAAGAATGCAAGCAAAAAATATCAATCCCAGACAACGTACAACCAATATGTACGTGTTCAGACATAGTATGTCTGAGCATATGATGGAATGACCACGGGTAGAGTGCTTTTTACCACATTATTCATGCTCTGAACTAGTCTATTCAATAACAATAAGCAGAATTTACGAGTCAACAGGGCAGTTTTAGTGTCAGTGACTCCCAAACCGAGCGCCGCGAGCGATAGCTTGATGAGCCGCGAGGTGTTGCTAGATGTACCGCGAGATGTAGCTAGATGTGCCGCGAGAGATAGCTTTATGAGCCGCGAGATGTAGCGAGATTTAGCTAGATGTACCACGAGATGTTGCTAGATGTACCGCGAGATGTTGCTAGATGTGCCGCGAGATGTAGCTAGATACGCCGCGAGATGTAGCTAGATGTACCGCGAGATGTGGTTAGATGTACCGCGAGATGTGGTTAGATGTAGCGCGGATCTTGCTAGATGACCCGGAAGATGTAGCTAGATGTGCTGCGAGATGTGGCTAGATGTGCCGCGTGATTTAATTAGGTGTGCCGCAAGATTTAGCTAGCTGTAACGCGAGGTGTAGCTAGATGAGCCGTGAGATTTAGCTAGATGTGCCGCGAAATCTAAGTTTTAAGATGTGAAAAATATAAACCAATATTTCTATGAAAGTTCTAATTGTTAAAGTGGCAAAGAAGAAAAGTTTAGCAAGATTTGCGAAACACTTTGCGATATCTGTCAACTCTGTTAAAAATGAGGGATGGCTTGTGGTACCAAGATCCATACAAATCAGCATATTTTTACTGTTTCTAATATGAACCGTAACTTAAAGCAATTTAAGAATCATTATTCTATGTAGTCAGGGCGGTGGATTGGCAGTATCAGTAGAGGGCTGGACGCCATGATTTGCAGCATAGAGTTACGGCCCTTTATGATTTGAGTTAAAATCCCGCCAAGGTTAACTTTGCCTTTCATCCTTACGGGGTCGATAAAATAAAGTACCAGTCACGCACTAGGGTCGATTTAATCGATTTTCCCCTCCCCAAAATTGCTGGCCTTGTGCCTATATAAGGAACCATTATTCTATGTAGTTATCCAAATAACCTCCTATCAAATCCCAGGGTCTTCAATAATTGTTTCTACTTTTGACACAAGGCCAGCAATTATCCCAGTGTATTACTGGTACTTTATTTTATCGACCCCGTAAACATGAAAGGCAAAGTTAACCTGAACTCAGATCATAAAGGGCCGTACCTCTTTGCTGCAAAGCATGGCGTCCGACCCTCTACCAGGTTCTTCAATAATGATGGGTAAATTGTCCAATGCAGTCTCAAGTATGTAAAAATTAACACATGGTCATTGTCGGAACCTATTTTACTATAGAGATATATATTTAAGATAGCGAATTAACAAAGTCGTTGCAACGTGAGAATATTTTGTGGTAATAGTTTCAGTTATTTTATGTTCTCTGGTTTTAAATTCCAACGAAGTCAACTTTAACCTTTCAATATATCGAGGTCGATAAAAAAGTGTCAGTCCAGTAACGGAGTTGATTGGTTCTCTAGCCAACTTTAAATTACCCAAGACACGCTCTATGTCACGACGATGCCTGTACAACTCTGTCAGATGTTACAGGTTGATATATGTTATCATTTTCCAGAATATATATGGGCATAAATAGTAACAACAAAAGTAAGAACAAGAATGATGATATTTACGCCAGAAGTTTGTGTTGTGCCACCAACATTTCTACGTTCATTTCAGTCTACTTTTGTAGATTAAAATGATTAAGAAGATAAACCGTGGCCTTATAAAAAAATGCAATACAGTGGCCTGAGTATGGCAAATTATCAGAGTTGTTAGAATGTCAGGCAGAAGGCTTTGCATTACACTTTTCAACTCCTTGTATTCTCCGAGTTTAAATCGCGCCTGTATTAACTTTAACTTTCATTATATTAAGGGCGATAGAAAATGTAGCAGTTTTGCACTGGGGTCGATTCTTGCAATATATCGAATTTTCACGTCTTCCTCATCATTCTCTGTAAGTATTCACCCTGTTATGACCCGGAGAGGGACTGGGATAAACCAGGTTTTAATTACCCCAAACGGCACCCTTACAATTCCATCAGGAGTTGCGTGTCCACACATACATAGGTATAGTATGGAAACAAAGTACAGTCAAGGATGGACCTTTATTGAATTTGGTGCAAGTTTCACACACGCCAGGCTGTTGAAGAGCATCTAAGGGAGCAAAAAACTGACAACGAACACCAAGAAGACTGTTAGTAGGACGTGTGTACTCCACACGCGTGTAATCCACACGCCGAAATCCACACACTATGTTACGGCACTGAGACATGGAGCCATTCAGAGTGAAGCGGCGTCACACCACTTTCCACCTTCAAATGGAACGCTTGATTTACTGACACCGAAGCTCCCCACCGTGACAAGGCGCGCAGAATATTCTCCCTGCTCCAACAACGGCATTGTATTGGCTAGCGTATGTACCTTGTATACAGTGCGGGAAACTGGCCAGCACAAAATCACGAGAGCGACAAAATCTTCGTTTCAAAGACGTCTGCAAGTGCGATATAAATTCAATAGTTATGTATGTCCTGAGATAGGAGAAAAAGGTCACAATTGGTCAAAAGGTCCCCAGACCATCCAGATTATATTGCTCTAGTTTGAGGCATCGTCTCTCTTTCACTATTTTTATATATTTTCCTGTTTGGGTAAACATCAGCACAGGTTGAACAAGTTGATCCCTGGGGCTAACGAAACGTACGTACCTGGTATGGTGCCGTTGTAGTAAATGGTTTAATAATTTCATATATATATATACATATATATATATATATATTGATATAGACACATGTAGTGAGTTAAATTATCATAATAATCATGTAAAAAGATGACATACGATCAGGCAATAATAATTGTTTCAACTTTTGGCACAAGGCCATCAAATACTCAGTACATTACTGGTACTTTATTTTATCGACTCCGTAAGGATGAAAGGCAAAGTTAACCTTGGCGGGATTTGTACTCAGACCGTAAAGGGACGTAACTATGGTGGAAAGCATGGCGTCCGACCCTCTACCGATACTGCCAATCCACGATCAGGCAATAATAATGATGGCGACAATGATTATTGTGATCACCAATATTATCGAATACATCGATATTATTTATCAATAAAATAAGTACAGTCTACCTTTAGCTATATGTAGAGTAAAAGGAACATTAAAGTAAAAATATTGATCAAATATCTTCCTTTGATGTTAGAGAAAATATAGACTGTTATACTGAAATAATCATACACTGATATTCTCATATATGGATATTACGGTATTCTCATATTCTGCCTACGCTCTTCTGTTATCTTTTTGTGTGTCTCTTTTTTTTTCTTTATTATTCTGCTTCGCTTCCTTTATATTTGTTAACTCTGGTGACTATTTTTGTTATATATATATATATATATATATATATATATATATATATATATATATATATATAATATTTCTTGCATAACCTAATATATGTATATATATATATATATATATATATATATATATATCTCCAGTTGCGACCGATAGATAGTATTAGCAATTGGAAAGACCAGTGCAAAATTGTTTCCTCGGTCTGATTAGGCGAAAGTCGATCACTCATATATGTATATGTATATATATGTGTATATATATATATATATATATATATATATATATATATATATATATATATATATATATATATATATATATATATATATATATATATGAGAGAGAGGAAATCCACAAACCCTCCATCTCACTTCTACTTCTGAAAAGCACAAGAACTACGAGACCGGTAAAGGAACCAAATAAATATTTTCTTTTTTTTTTAAAGACTCCAGTTGCATTTTCGGTTTCATCTTTTTTCCTTATACTTTCATTCGTGTAGGACACCTCGTTTTTTTTTCATTTAAAAAAACCCCGCACTTTCTAATATACATATATATATATATATATATATATATATTTCGTTTCTGAATTTGTTTAGCAAGATTCTTTATCTGAAATCGTGTGTTGAAACCGATATTGTTATACTTTGGGAGGGTCATGTTGCCTACTGGTGCGTGTGTTTCTTATTGGCAACATGACCCTCCCAAAGTATAATAATAATATATATATATATATATATATATATATATATATATATATATATATATATATATATTAGGGTTAATATTGATGCAATTCAATTCAAGCACTCAACGTAGTTTTTCCACATAGGAGTGACGGAGTAAATATCGAATAAGGAAAAGCGAAGTAGTTTCAGATGTTCAAGTCCTTTAATAATAATGGTGTGATATATATTTCAATGACGACACTGGCCACACTGTTCTGTGTGCGAGTGTCGTGACATCATCAGACAGCTTGTTACATGTCGATTCAATTTGGATTGCCTCGGAAACATAACCTTATTATGTAACAAGCTGTCTGATGATGTCACGACACTCGCACACAGAACAGTGTGGCCAGTGTCGTCATTGAAATATATATCACAGCATTATTATTAAAGGACTTGAACATCTGAAACTACTTCGCTTTTCCTTATTCGATGTTTACTCCGTCACTCCTATGTGGAAAAAGTACGTTGAGTGCTTGAATTGAATTGCATCAATGTTTACCCTAATAATTTAGCCCCAATTAGTTGAGCGCTCTATGATGTAACCGATATGGTGGAGAAGAGAGGAACCAACCATGAGCTACCCCTGGAAATTCCCTCTACCATGGGGATGGAAACCCATGACACTGGACGGACATAATAATAACTTTCGGCAGGATAAATACGCGGAAACAAAAACTAAGATAAATCCCTATTTTCCTGCACCAAATCGCATTTGAACAGAAGCCCCCTCAAAACAATTTATACATTGACAGATTGACAATCATATGGATCATTTTGCATATATGTAATCTGTGTTTTTGCATTTATTCATTATTGGTTCTTTTCTTTTGTGTACTTTATGTCTGTTTTTCTTTGGTTTTGTTCCATGTGATGGAAATTATGACTGTGTACCAGATTGACTGCTGCCTTGAATACTATAGTTTACCCTCCGTTCTAATGTACGGCGCTGTCGTTCAATATGTGGATAGAGTAACTGTGACATTAGAACCCCTCTCAGAACTTCTTACTTAAACATCTCTCTCCATATTATTTACTCACTTATTTTTTTACTCACCTCAATCCGGATTCTCACTTGAAACATTTTTTTAATTTCTAATTGTTAATTTTTTAATTGTTTAATTTATAATTTCTGATATTTGATTTGGGATTTTAATTTTTATTTCCAAATCTCACTCTTAACTTCCAATGTAAAACCATGATACCTATAATTAAGTTTATTTTCTCTTATGAGTTGATGGTCAGTCGTACTGTCCACGCTTGGTGAGAGGTAGTATTGTGACCTGTAAAAACTAACACTCTCCCATCCCCTCTGGCTTTCGGCTGACTGCCACAGTCGGGATTGGTAGCAGTAAACTATGGTACAGGCCTAGGTGGGCCATTGTTTGGCTGAGAGGGTGACCTCACTAAGCGAATTTTGTTGAAATCTGCAGTAGCTAATGGTCAACTTCCATCGGACATGCGCCTGCGCAGACCGGTGGGGGTGAATTGGTACTCACAGGGGAACGGATGAAGAATCCAAAAGCACACATTTCATCCGTTCCCATGTCGATTCAATTTGGATTGCCTCGGAAACATAAACTTATTATGTAACCAGCTGTCTGATGATGTCACGACACTCGCACACAGAACAGTGTGGCCAGTGTCGTCATTGAAATATATATCACAGCATTATTATATATATATATATATATATTAAAATAACTGATTAAAGTTTAAGCAAAGAACTGCTGCTTTCACCCTTAATGGGATCTTCTGAAACTAAAAAAAATCAGTCATATATATATGTATATATATATATATTACAGAAAAAAGGAGAAACAGTGTTGCGACGAATGGAATTTATTGGACGTATTAAAATCGTTTCTCTGGCGACCAGCTCGAGGCACGACCGATGTGATGATCGAACCTGACTCTGAAATTCGCAAGTTCCTCAGATACGTCTTCATTCTTCGAAGCAGATTTTCCTAAGGAAAATCTTGATTCTACGAAGTAGATTTTCCTAAGGAAAATCTGCTGCGTAGAATCAAGACGTATCTGAGGACCTTGCGATTTTCAGTGTCAGGTTCGATCATCACATCGATCGTGCCTCGAGCTGGTCGCCAGAGAAACGATTGTAATATATCCAATTAATTTCATTCGTCGCAACACTGGTTCTCTTTTTTCTGTGATATTATACTCTGCTCTTGAGAGCATCGAGTTCTCAAACGGCCTACAGCAAACGGACGCTTTAAGCATCCAGCACGAATTATATATATATATATATATATATATATATATATATATATATATATATATATATATATATATATATATATATATAACAAAGGAATTGTGGTAAGGAACCGGGTTGACCATAACGCACCAGAGTACTCAATACTTAGGGTAGTAAATGGGAAATAGGAAAAAGTATGACCTCGACGGCAGAGCTCAAGCCGTTTCGACGGCTATTTCTGGACTAAATTAGAATTTTTAGCCTGGTGAATAAATAGCCGAACTTTTCAAGGGGGTACCTCCTTATATGGGAAGATTGTAGTTGTCAAGAGGATTGGTTAAAATTTGTTGTAAACACAAATAAGTCTATCATGGCATTTGGTGGGAGGTAGGGGTGGCTAAACTTGCCTGTAGAACAATAGGGTAGTGAGTAGGGCGGTCAAGCATTGAAAGTGATATGTATACAGCAGATTCTAAGGATAGTGAATGAAGTGGAGGAGGGAGGTTATAGAATAGGTAAATTGAATGAGAGTAGGAGACAATAAAAAATAATAGAAATAAATAAAAAAATATATAAAATTAGATAGTGAGAAATTAATAAAGAAAATCACAATGCTATCTTACAATTACAGGTTAATAAGTTGAGAATAGAAAAAACTTGTAGAAATTGAGTAGTACCAGAACTGATACAGAATTAAAGGGGTTTAACACGTCTGCTATAAGTAGTTAGTAAAACGTATCCGGCCAATTCTATCTTAAAATTACAGGGGTGGGGGAACTGATGCTACAGAGGCCCGATGGGCTGCATCGGGGTAGGCGAAGGGGAAAAGCAGACGAGGAAGAAAATAGGGGGTGGAAGGAAGTAATAGGATGAGACAGGGGGAAGAAAAAGACAAAGAAGAAAAGAAAAGAAAAGAGATACATCTACCTAAGTAAGCTGGGGTTTCCCCTAACTTATTCGGCAAGTAGGGGGTATCAGCCCTTGTCTACCCACCGGGTCGTTATGGGGTTTGAGGGCGAGGTAAGTCCTACGAAATCGGTGTTTGCATGCGGTTACCAGTTCCTCTTTCTTGTTTAGGAGTTGGTCCTTCGAAAACAGCATTTGTAATGTTTCAGCCGAGCATAAGTTACACGGACGGCGTCCTCCCGTGTAAGAGTTAGCTTTGGACAGTAAGCTCCAAGTGAGATTGTAGGTTATATTATTATCTTGGAGGTCCCAGATGTAGCCCGAAAGTGTAGTGGCATGTCGCCGGACTGGGTTTCGGAAAGTAAGTCGGTGTTGGTAGAGCCAGGTCTTAAAATCACACGCGGTTAATCCTATATAAGCTTTGTTGGAGGTGTCCGTCTTCACGTTGCACTGGTAGATCACGTTACGTTCTCGGCATTTGTTGTTAAGGGGGCACTTAGATCTAGCAGGGCAGTTACACCTCCTGGTCGGCACTCGACTGATGTCTAGCTTATTTCTTCCATAGGGGTTGAGTTTTTTGTTGTTTGAGGAGACGATGTCTGGTGTGAAGTTAGGTGTGGTGCTGTAGGAGAGTTTGATGGTGTTTTTGTTGATTATGTTGTGGTAGCGGTTTTGTAGTGGGAAGTGTTTTTCGAGGAGTCTAAAGAAGATTTTCCCGATAGGTGTTGCCACCTCCGCATTATTGGGAGGATTGAACCACGTTACGTTGCGTCAGCGGCGGTGTCGCCTGATGGATCCGCTAAGGGAAGCTGGATAAAAGGATATTTCCTCCCGGAAGCCACTCCACTCGAGGGCCTGGTTGTAATGAGCCGCATGTTCGTCGAATATCTGCTCATTAGCAGACAAACGAGATATGCGGAGGGAGATATTTTTAACCAGGTTATTGATGATGTTGCTAGGATGGGTAGAGCGGTGGATGTAGAGCAGGTTGCCGAGGTGGCAACACCTATCGAGAAAAACTTCTTTAGACTCCTCGAAAAACACTTCCCACTACAACACCCCTACCACAACATAATCAACAAAAACACCATAAAACTCTCCTACGACACCACACTCCGAGAGTAGTGGGGATAGAACCATATGATATTACGGTGGCGTTTCCGCTTTACATTTGGTTTGCTACCGGTTGTGCTTCCTAGTTGACAGTGCTTACGGGTGTTCCTGTGCTGTAGCCGGTTATTCGTCCCCATTACTTTATGTTCAGGTGGGGGCGCCTTACTTCTGTACTTTCTATGTGTGGCTGGGCGCGGGTTGGAGTGTGTTGGTAATAGGCCGCCGCAGTTGCTGGTCTTATAGTTAGGGAATAACTCTAATAGGCTGCTGCGGGTGGGGCTACCTATTGGGTAACACTTACCATACTGTCGGTTGTCTTGGTCGCCACTCATGTAATTAACGGTGAGGCCAAGTTTCTTAGTGTGCTTCTCTGTACTATAGTTCTTGACGCTGTCATGGCTGTAGCGTGCTCTGTTATAGGTATGGCTCACTATAACATTTTTCCTACGTTGTGGTTGGTTTCTAGAGCTAGCATTAAGGATGTAGGATATGTTTCGGTTAACACCGGCATTTAGTAAAGCCTTATTATAATATTCAGCCGCATGGTTGAAGATATCTTCATTGGCGGAGAGCCTCGATATCCTCTTGGATATGCTATATACTATGGAGTTGAGGGTAGACTTAGGGTGGTTAGAAGCATAGTTTATATAGGAGAGGATCTCCCCGGGCTTATGGTATAGCTTATATAGGCCCGTACTCAACTCCAGGGTTACATCTAGGAAGTTGACTATTTGGTGGTTGAGGTCCAAGGTCACTGATAGGCCATATGTCTTAAAGAACATGTGTATGCGCTTGTTAAGGTTCTCTATCCTACGAGGGATGTGGTTTCACACGGTAAACAGGGCATCGTCCCAATATACACCGCCCTGTAGTGCCGGTATCTCGTCCCTAATTCTATGGAGGAGGTATATCCCGACAAGGTCGGTTACTTGCGCCGAGTCACTGGACCCCATCGTGATATCAAAGTTACCAGGACGGTTGGTTCTGGTCCATTAGGAGCCATCAAACTTGATAATAGTTCTACGCGCTGCGGGCACAATATCTATCTCCTTCCTAGTGAGGCTCGTATTAGACTTAGCTAGGATAAGCGCTTTATTTAGGAGTATGAGGGAGATCGATGCATAGTAGCCATCTATGTCGAACTGTATGAACTTGAGAGTTGTTTTATCAGGTAGCTCGGTGAACCAATTAATGGTGATGATGGTGGTGGTGATATTGGTGGTGATGGGGTGGTGGTGAAGCTCGTGGTGATGATGCCGTTGGTTTTGGTTGTAGCGGTGGTGGAGATATTGGTGGTGATGACGGCTGTTATCATGGTGGTGACGTTGGTGGTGATAACGGTGTCGGTTAAGCTGGTTGCAGGGTTGGTGGTAATGATGGTAGCGATGGTTGGTGGTGGTAAGGGTAGCAATGATGGGGGTAGTGGTGGCGGTGGTGATGGCAATGGTGGTGTTGATGGTGTTGGTGGTGTCAGTGGTGATGGTGGTGTTGGTGGTGATGACGGTGATGATGATGTTGATGGTGGCGATGGTGGTGTTGTTGGTGTCAATTGTCGTGATTGTGGCGGTGGTGGTAGTGGTGGTGGTGGAGGTGGTGGCAATGGTGTTGATGGTGGTGGTGGTGATGCTAACGGTAACAATGGTGGAGATGATGGGGTTGGTGGAAATGATGATAGTGGTGGTGGTGGTGATAACACTAGCAATGGTGGTGGGGGTTGGTGGCAATGGTGTTGATGGTGGTGGTGGTGGTGGTATTGGTGGCAATAGTGATGGTGATGGTGGTGGTGGTGGTGGTAACGGTAGCCTGATGGTGGTGGTGGTGGCAATGGTGGTGATGGTTGTGGTGGTGGTATTGGTGGCAATAGTGATGGTGATGGTGGTGGAGGTGGTGGTAACGGTAGCATGATGGTGGTGGTGGTGGTGGCAATGGTGTTGATGGTTGTGGTGGTGGTATTGGTGGCAATAGTGATGGTGATGGTGGTGGAGGTGGTGGTAACGGTAGCATGATGGTGGTGGTGGTCGTGGTGGTGGCAATGGTGTTGATGGTTGTGGTGGTGGTATTGGTGGCAATAGTGATGGTGATGGTGGTGGAGGTGGTGGTAACGGTAGCAATGATGATTGTGGTGGTGGTGGTGGCAATGGTGTTGATGGTTGTGGTGGTGGTATTGGTGGCAATAGTGATGGTGATGGTGATGATGGTGGTGGTAACGGTAGCAATGGTGGAATTGGTGGTGGTGGGTGGCAATGGTGTTGATGGAGGTGGTTATATTTGTTTATTTCATTATATTAACCATTATGTTGCTTCCTTTTAAACCAGTTTAGACAGAATTCATTTTTAAATTTTCTATTCACTATCACGAATAAAATTTAAGAAAAAAAAGATTGTTCAACAGAAAAGAGGAGCATTTTGTTTTGTTTGGAAATGTATCGCGGAAAAGATCTTTTAATGTTATTTCCAGGAGAAGAATAACAAAGAAAACAATCGCCATGAACAATAATGTTTGCTAACGGCGATGTTCCATTTGTTTCTCTCATCACAAACAACTGCAGCTGTAAAAGCTTGAAACTTGTTGCACTTTAGTTTAATTTGTAAAGAATTGTTTGGTGCAGAGGAGGCATTAAAGTGGCAGAGTCGTTAGAAAGACAGATAATACTTTCCGGTATTTAATCCGGCTCTCAACGTTCTGAGTACATATCGTGGAGGTCAACTTTGCCTTTCATCGTTTCCATCTCAATACATGAAGTACAATTCAAAGACCGAAGTCGATCTTTCCTCTATACCTTTCTCCTTACTTCTCTCTATCTTTCTCTCCCTCTCTCTCTCCCCCCCCCATCTATCCCCCTCTCTCTCTCTCCCACTCTCCCTCTCTCTCTCTATGGCACTCTCTGGAATAAATCAGTTGTATTCCAACCTGTCAAGAGATGATTTCCACCAGGTTTTAATAACCACGACAGTGGAGCCCCTACAACTCAATCTGGAATTAAAGATCTATGACATCTATATAGAGATGTCACCTTTCTTCTAGGAAATATACAATACAATAGCGTTTGTATCTTGTTTAGGGTTGGGCCCCTTAATAGCATAATAATATATTTTATTTCTTCTGACCACAACTTGGTTTCCTCCCACGCCATGTTATTCCAACGGTCAATGGCCTGTATATGTCCAAGCGGGATATCAGTCACACCAATTGGACCAACCTAGAGGGCGCTGTAAAGGTCATGGTCAGTAATTATTCAGAGCATGAGTTATAATAGATTAGAACAATATGTTCAGAGACTATTTCAGAAGTGAAATACTTCGTTAATAAATTAAAATAGTGAGTTAGACCACAAATACGACCAGCAAAGTATAAATATCTTCCTATTTTCTGAAGTCATATTTCAAAGATTCCTTCTTCTGTCATCATTTCTGATATGTAATATATCAGTTATAGACTGGGGACAACAGTTATATACAGGTGGTCGTCATTTGCCATATCAGCAAGGTTTGCAACTAATATTTTATAATTTTACTTGTTTCAATCATTTGACTGCGGCCATACTGAGGCAGCATATTGGTTTGGTCGAGCATATCAACCCAAGTATTGATTTTAATCAAAATTTACCACTTAACTCATCGATCTCTTTTTGCCAAACTGTTAGCTTACAGTTCATTACAAGAAGCACAAGTTTGTATTTCAGATACACATGCACACATGGACACGCACACACAGACACACATATAAATAAATAAATAAATATGAATATATATATACATATATATATATATATATATATATATATATATATATATATATATATATATATATATATAGTTATGTAATAAACAACATAAGATAATTATTACATTTACCATTTACATTTATATATATATTCATATTTATTTATTTATTTATATGTGTGTCTGCGTGTGCTTGTCCATACGTGCATGTTACCAACCTCTCTAGCGTAGATTCCTTAGACATTAATTTAGACCTTCGCACACACACCCACAGACCCTTCCATAAGCTAAACGAAAAACTCAATTACATTCACAAGGACTCATTCCACCCTTCCCACTGTTTTTAGAAACTTCGTAAATAATATCAGTACTAGAATCTCAAACATCTCCTCTAATAAGGCTATCTTTAACAGGGCGGCACCCTAGTATAACACGGCGATAGCTAACAGCGGCTTCTCACAACCTATCACTTTCTTTCCCACTATCAACAACAGCAATAAGAAAAGTAAGCGCAACAATAGACAAACTATCTGGTTCTCTCTTCCCTTCTCACTCAACGTTAAAACCAATGTAGGAAAAAAGATGTCTAGCCCTCTTAGATAGACACTTTCCCATAGGTCATAAATACCGTTCCATCTTTAACCGACACAAAGTTAAACTAGGATACTCCTGCGCTAAGAACATGAAGGCCCACATCACCAGCAGCCCTAGGAGCAACAACCCACCAGGGTGCTCTTGCCGTTAGCCCGAAGCTTGCCCTCTTCAACAGCAATGCAACACACCAGCTGTAATTTATGAAGCTGTGGTCACTTCCAACCGACCAAACCAACCACAGGAGGTCAAATCCTATATGGCCATGGCGGAGGGCCGATTTAAGGAACGTTTCCTGAACCACCAGTCGACCTTTAGGTACCCGGTTCATCCACGAAACTCGCCAGCCACGTATGGTCCCTCAAGGACTAAAGTATAGACTACTCCATTCAATGGAAAACCATCACTAAGTCCAAGCCATACGCAAGGGGAAATCCGACGTGTGGCTTATGTATTGACGAACGAATAACTATTCTAAAGAGATTATGTAATAGTGATTGCCTAAACACGAGACATGAATTTTTCACACGTTGTCGACACGTCACCAAACACCTATTGCATAACTACAAATCTCCGGATTGAATCATTGTAAATTTCTAATCAACTAAAAACTTTTCGGACTTTCGCAGTTATCTCCTTTACACCTCTCGCACGCATTCTAGTATTGCCTGTGTGAAGTGACCGCGTTTCTGCGCATGCACGTTCGTACGGTTGTCCTTCCTGTTCCTATAACCATGCTCATTACGAGCTGAGGATCCGCTAAGGTGAAACAATTGTTCTCGGTATGGTTAACTAACTGTTGTGTAGCCACTTCTACATAACTCGTCCCATGGACTGAGTGCTCTACCACTACGGATATTACCTTCTAGTGTTCCACCACTATATATATATATATATATATATATATATATATATAGGAACAAGTAAGACCCCGACGGCTGAGCTCAAGCCGTTTCGACGGCTAATTCTGTACTGAATGAAAATTTATTCTGGTATTTAAATAGCCGAACTTATCAAGGGGTAATTCCATATATGGTCAAAGAGATAATCACCAGGATTGGTCACATCACAAGTTAGTAGTAAATTTGTGATGGCAAGTTTGTGGGGAAAGGGGTAGCTAAACCAGCCGGTATGAGAAAAAGGGAGAGGGGGTGGAGTAGACCCATTCATGCGTTAGTAGTGCCAGCTACAGCTGGGTGTGAGGTCAAAGAGGATACTGGGGAGGGGGAGGAGGTCAATACATAAATAAATTTTTAAAAAATATATATTTAAAAAAAAAAATATATATATATATATATATATATATAATGTAGAATAAAAAAATAAATAATAATAATAGGAATAAACTAGGTGGGAATGGAAATAAAGGGACCCTTATACGAGGTATAAGTGCGTGTATCGTACGGTGACGGGTCAACAAAGGGGGGCCAGAATACTAAAGAGACTACCACGAAAATAATAAAGGTTTCTACCCCAATCACAGGGCCAGCAACCACCCAGTGCAAGAAAGTAAACTAGTACGAGAATATAATTCAGGGTCCCGCAAAAAAAAAAAAAAAAAAAAAAAAACTAGTGCTAACTCTAAGGGTACCGCTACGAAACAAAAAGTCTTATACAAGCTACATGAAAGATCGTACGAAGTAAAAGTAAAAGTAAAGAACGGAAAATTAATACAGGTACAACCCCCCCCCCCCCCAAAAAAAAGGGGAAAAGAAGAAAGAAATACTGGATAAACGAGAAATTAAAGCAAAGATGCCACTAAGAAATATAGAAGGCACGGAAAAAAGGCAGCGATCGGAGAAGGGGGCGAGTGTCCGAAGTCTAACACCTCTGCTATAAAAAGCGGAGTCAGCCAAATCTATCATAGAATAGGGGAGGAGGTGGGGTGCTGAAGCTACAAGGGACCGATGGGCTACCTCGGGTGGGCGAGAAAAAGACGACGACAAAGAAAGGGAACTGGGGTAGAATGACTAGGGAGGGATGGGGAAGGAGGAAATATAGAGGAAGCGATAAAAGAATGTAAAAGAAGATCTTACGTCTCCATTGGCAAGCAGGTGTTACCCATTACAAAATAGGCAAGTGGGGTGTTATAGCCCTAGTCTACCCCCCCCCCCCCCCCCCCGGGTCATTATGGGGTTTGAGGGCGAGGTAAGTCCTACGTAATCGGTGTTTACATGCAGTAACCAGTTCATCTTTCTTGTTTAGGAGTTGGTCCGTCGAAAACAACATTTGTAATGTTTCCTCCGAGCATAAATTGCACGGACGGCGTCCTCCCGTGTAAGAGTTGGCTCTGGACAGTAATTTCCAAGTGAGATCATAGTTGATGTTGTTGTCCTTGAGGTCCCATATGTGGCCCGAAAGTGTAGTGGCGTGACGCCGGGCCGGGTTTCGGAAGGTATGTCTGTGTTGGTATAGCCGGGTCTTGAAGTCGCATGCGGTTAATCCTATATAAGCTTTGTTGGAGGTGTCCGTGCTCACGTTGCACTGGTAGATCACATTACGGTCTCTGTATCTGTTGTCGAGGGGGAAACTGGATCTATCAGGACAGTTGCACCTCCTGGTCGGCTCTCCACTGCTATTTAGGTTGTTTCTTCCATCGGGGTTGAGTTTTTTGTTGTTGGAGGAGACGATGTTTTGTGCGAAGTTAGGTGTAGTGCTGTAAGAGAGTTTGATGGTATTTTTGTTAATTATGTTGTGGTAGCGGTGTTGTGGTGGGAAGTGTTTTTCAATGAGCCTAAAGAAAATTTTCCCGATGGGAGTTGTCACCTCGGCGTTGTGGGGAGTATTGAACCATGTTACATTGCGTGAGCGGTGGTGTCGCCTGCTGGTTCCGCTAATGGGAGCTGGACAATAGGATATTTCCTCCCGGAAACCACTCCACTTAAGGGCCTGGTTGTAGTAAGGCGCATGTTCATCGAATATCTCCTCATTAGCTGACAAACGGGATATACGGAGGGAGATGTTTTTGACCAGGTTGTTGGTGATGTTCCTAGGATGGTTCGATCGGCGGTGGATGTAGTGCAGGTTGTCATTGGGTTTCCTGTATGGGTAGTACAGGTCATTATTGAGATCGAGGGTAACGTCCAGGAAA
Organism: Eledone cirrhosa; assembly: GCA_964016885.1. Classification (NCBI taxonomy): domain Eukaryota; kingdom Metazoa; phylum Mollusca; class Cephalopoda; order Octopoda; family Eledonidae; genus Eledone; species Eledone cirrhosa. The sequence continues at coordinate 362,869,217 of OZ024742.1, read as the reverse complement.
TTAACTCGGGTCAGGGACGTTTGTAGGGTTATTTTAAATCCCCAGTCGCGGAAGAAGCTGATTAATTGTTTACGGACCCGATCTGTACTACTGGGGTTGTACCCTTTAAGGGTAAGGAGCCCATCATCACGGTACAATCCACCACCGAAAGCAGGAAACATATCGGTGAGTTTGGCTATAAGGAATAATCCTATAAGATCTGTGACCTCCGCCGAATCCGTAGCGCCCATGCTGACGTCGAAGGGTGAGTCAGGAGCTCTTTTTATCCATTTGGAGTTGTCAAAGAGTAAGACTGTCTTCCTGGCGTGGAGGATGATTTTTCTTTCCTGGTCGGTGATGGGCAAAAGTGCTTCGGCGAAGTCCAAGGCAGCAGTAAGTAGCGGTAAGGTGATTGAAGCATAATGGCTCTCTGTGATTGGAGTAGAAACCTTTATTATTTTCGTGGTAGTCTCTTTAGTATTCTGCCCCTCCCCCCCCCCCCCTTTGTTGACCCGTTACCGTACGATACACGCACTTATACCTCGTATAAGGGTCCCTTTATTTCCATTCCCACCTAGTTTACTCCTATTATTATTATTTATTTTTTTATTCTACATTATATATATATATATATATATATATATATATATATATTTTTTTTTTTTTTTTAAATATATATTTTTTTTAAATTTATTTATCTATTCTTTTATTCACTTATTTGTTTATTTATTTATTTATGTATTTCTTTAGCCTAGCTATAGCGAGAGACTTGTGTCTTAGTAACCAGATTTTGCTTTTTTTTTTTTTCTCTCTCAGTACCTTTTATAGTTTTACCTTTCATTGTTCTACTTACCGTTTCGACCTCCTCCCCCTCCCCCTACCCAATATCCTCTTTGACCTCACACCCAGCTGTAGCTGGCACTACCAACGCATGAATGGGTCTACTCCAGCCCCTCTCCTTTTTTCTCATACCGGCTGGTTTAGCTACCCCTTCCCCCACAAACTTGCCATCACAAATTTACTACTAACTTGTGATGTGACCAATCCTGGTGATTATCTCTTTGACCATATATGGAATTACCCCTTGATAAGTTCGGCTATTTAAATACCAGAATAAATTTTCATTCAGTACAGAATTAGCCGTCGAAACGGCTTGAGCTCAGCCGTCGGGGTCTTACTTGTTCCTATTACCCACTCTACTACACTAAGTATTGAGTACTTTGGTGCGTTATGGTCCACCTGGTTCCTTACCACATTTCCTTCGTTATATATATATATATATATATATTTACATACACACATATTTGATGAAGTGTTGCAGATTCTATCAACCAAATTCCAACCACAACACACTGGATAATTCGAGGTCCTAGCAGGATACATATGCTGAAGCTATCACGCCGGTGAATTGAACCCTGAATTGCATCTTTGCAAAGTTATCTCATCAACCACACAGCCATGTCTGTACTTATACCATCCACAAAGTTGTGTATAATCATCTTAGAATCTTTTTTTATTAACATCTTGATCTATATCATCCCAAATACCAGTAATCTACTGAGGGCGACAAATTATATCGGCTACCCCATCTCGCCCTCCCACCTTCACAAGTGGCGTTTGTGTCTAAGAATAAGATCAATATTTGCTATATCCGCAAGAAAGTTTTCCAGTTGTATATCTATTGTCATCTTACAAACCTTGTCTATTGGCGTCTTATATCGATCTGTATTTTTCCTTTTGAGGTATGTTTTTCCGTTTGGCCTGTTTCACTACAAGAATTTATAAAATAAGAAAATCAACTGTTTTCTAAATACAGAAAATCAATACGTTATAGAGTAATTTTCTTGAATATTTTATATTATACGTTTGTCTATTTCATTTTATTTTCGTTTCTTTTGTTGTTTTTCTTTCACTTTTGCAGAGAACGATGTTGATATAATCTTAATATTGCATTATAGTGGCTCAATATAGTCTATAACGTTGAGACAAGCAATATACAAGAAACCTAAAATGTCTGCAATCTGAGATTCGTATCTTACTTTAACCCATTTAACTTAACCTCCACCGTCACCGCCATCCCTATTGCAATTGGTGCTAGAGAATGGTCTTAATCGCGACGGCTAAATCAAAGAAAATTACTAGGTAAATATATTAAAGTTTATAAGTTGACAATATCACATCTTCATAGCTGACATATATGAATTATATCTTCTTACTTAAGATGAATATAATATTCATAGATACATACATGTAAAATGTGTGAATGTGTGTTCCTGAAATATATGCACATACACCAGGTCCGAACACAAAACAGCCAAGCTCCCACTGTCACTGCCTCCATCTCTCCCACTATCCCCATACAGCGAATTGACAGATTGCAGCTCCTTTACTATGAGCATGGGGCTAGAATGTCTCAGGAAAGAGAGCCGGATTGATTTTCCACACAAAACCAACCGGCAGGAGACCCAGGAGTGGATCACGAGCAAGATGGTTGGATAGCATCCATGACCTTGGCTGGTCCCACTTGGAGATCCAGCCTGGTCCGTTGGAAGCAGTTGCTTCTGACAGAATCCACTGGAATAATTGTTTAAGGACAGTCCCCCATGACCGTCCCAGGAATAAGTGGGCCAAGAAGAAGAAGAAGAAGAAGAAGAAATGTGTGACGTCCGAACGAGTATCCTTAAACTCTACCTCTTGATCCCGGCCGACCGGAGAGAGAATACATTGCTCCGGAGGACGGTGAGGGAACCGCGCTGTAACAAACACTCAAAATAGGGTAAAATGTCAAAATATCGGCCGCTTTCTCATAGCCTGTATCACTGCTATCGGAGATATCTACCCGCAGGTGCGAGACCCGCAGGTGCGAGACCCGCAAGGAGGAGTAGCTATTCCAGCGTATCTCGCTTGTCGTCTGCCGGGGCAATATATTCTCCGTCCTATCGGCCAGGACCCGAAGTCAGACAAAAACTAGCCAGATGGACTGTAACCCTATTTCAAAAGCCTGCCGTGTCACACATTGTCACCCTAAATCTAAGTGAAGATTATGTTACGGTTACTTGTGATTCAGGAATGCCCACTAGGGGCTCTTCAGGTGGTTAAAGAACTGGAAAATTCATCGTCGAAATCATTGATGTTCCATTGCATTCAACTACAACACAAGAACACAATTCTGCCAGTAATATATAGCGATGTAGGTTGATACATAGATATATTATGTTTGAGTAACGTTCACCTGCCCTTAACGTAGTTCTCAGGGAGATCCAGCATATCACAATAAAGACTTAAAGTGAAAACATTTCCAAACAATAATCGAATTTGGTGGAACCTTTTTGTCGGGAATTACCGTTATGTTAGAGTGACGGTGGAGAAGGGGGAGGGGTCGTTTCCCGATCGTATGAGGGTGAGTTCGAATCCTAGCCTTACTTTTTGTCATTGAACATGATGTTAATTCACATTGTTCCACTCATTCGGGGAAAATGATTTGTACCTGTAATTCATGTGGCCAACGTTGATCAAATCAAGTTGAGAATTACATTAGTGCTGCACGTGTCTGTGGCATGTTCAGTAATTTACATATCAATTTTACTAAGACACGGTTGGTTGTTTATAACGAGCTTCTTCTTCTTCTTCTTCTTCTTCTTCTTCTTCTTCTTCTTCTTCTTCTTCTTCTTCTTCTTCTTCTTCTTCTTCTTCTTCTTCTTCTTCTTCTTCTTCTTCTTCTTCTTCTTCTTCTTCTTCGCCCATTTATTCCTGAGAGGGTCAATGAGGCAGAGTTGTCAAACACTCCTTCCAGCGGGTCCTGTCAGAAGCAACAGTCTCCAACATAACGAGATGCTTATCTTCCTCGAAACCGATGGAGATCCACTCCTTAAAAGATATGAAATTTGGAATAAAGACAAATGATTATCTTCTCTAGTAAGCAACATAATATCAAATGATGAAGCACAAGTCGGAATATGTTTATTCATATTCCTAAGCTTATCATGTAACTTCTTCCATTTGTGTTTCTCTATAAGTTTGGCCGATCAATCCTTTTATACATATAAGCATGTCTGCCTGCGAATATTTTATGTGCCTCATTTTATTGTGTGCATTTGTGTGTGTCATGCTATTGTGCGTGTTTGTGTATGTCATGCTACTGTGTGTATTTGTGTGTGTCATAATACTATTGTTTGTTTTTATGTGAACCCTTTCTGACGTATATAACTGTTATAGTTCTCAGAAATATCACACGCAGAGAGAAGTATGCAATAATAAACCTGGGCTCCCTAACATGTTGCTGCCATATTACCAAGATCTAATTAATAATACGTAAAGCAGAATCGACATACAAAGAACCTATAATTGCCAGAGCGAGAAATTCAAACATTTTCACTTACAACGTAGTATGCAAAGAACAATATGGCAAAATTGCATGCATGTTAATTTCAAAAGGAACTGCAAGTAATCCGCTAATAAGCAGAGAACACACCACACACATACCTACCTTAAACCTTGCCTTAACCTCCATATCTATTATATTTCATAGTTGGATAATTTCTTTTCTGCATGAAGAAAACTAGAAGAGTATATCCAAGACAATATCCAAGTATGTCCTCCTTCCTCAACTCTAAGAGTCCTCTCTGTTGTTTTATACAGCTATAGCATGACTGTTAATGTTTCTTGCATCAGTTTACAATACTAATTTAATTAGTCCATCTCTCTTTCTCTCTCTCTCTCTCTCTCTCTCTCTCTCTCTCTCTCTCTCTCTCTCTCTCTCTCTACCTCTCTCTCTCTCTAGTTTTGTTTATTAGATAACAAAGAGAATTAAATACTGCCGGGTATCGATAACAATTGAATAATAATGTGATAATGTAATAATAATTGTTTCTACTTTAGACACAAGGCCAGCAATTACCCAGTGCATTACTGGTACTTTATTTTATGATAATGTAATAATAATAATATGATAATGTTTATTTAATATTTCAGATTTTCTACCATAATGCCCATTATCTATACTTTGCTAGTTTCTTTTTATGTATTTTTTTTGTTTTTTTTTGTTTTTTTATTATTTTTATATTTATCTCTATAAAAATATGGCGGAGGCGAGCAAAGAAGGAAAAGAAAGGAAAATTAAATAATTATAATAGAAATGGAAATATTTCTGTCAGGTTAGAATGTTTCACTTTGCTGTAGTTTAAACGAGTTGTAGTTAATGTCACTATAGATATTGACAGAAACACATGAGTGGCTGCTGTCAGGAAAATATAAAATGGCTAGTTATATAGTGTAACTTAGAGTAGGCAGAAGGACATTCTATTGGTGTGTGTATATATATATATATATATATATATATATATATATATAGAGAGAGAGAGAGAGATGGAGGGGTAGTTCGTGTTTGTGTGTATGTGTGTGGGATGTAGATATGTCGCATAGATTTGTGAATCGACAAAAATAAAGAGATGGATCAAATAAGTTGAAGAAACAAGTAGTGGGAAGGATTTCTTCCTCGTGTCGGTGAAGCCAGCATGAACGCAGTATAATGAGCTCAACAAAATTAAAACAATCTATCCTCGGGGAGCATGAGGTAACATCCAGCTGAGGTTTTATACTTCAGACTAAGAGAAAGAACGAAACAAAGGAATTGACTGACTTTCATTTATGTTACCTTTAGTCATTATATGAATGAATCCTCCCGAAACTCCTGGGGCTTAGTAAGGTCACCATATTGGCATAGGTATTACTAGGAAATTGTTTAATCTGGTAGATCCCACCTCCTCTCCAAGTCTGAATACACTAGATTTTGTTTTCCCAGAGAAGGATAAAGAGAATGAGGGAATAAAAATAAGATAGAAATATAGTGGAGAAATCGACCCCAGTATAAGACTGGCACTTTTCATATCACCCTTAAATAGATGAAAGCAAAGTTGACCTCGATGGGATGTGAACTCAGACAAATAGAGAGCCGAAACGAATACTGTAAAGTATTATATACGACATTATAAAGGGTGGTGGAATGGCAGTAACGGTAGAGAGTCGGACGCCATGCTTTGCAGCAAAGAGTTACGGACCTTTATGGTCTGAGTTCAAATCCCGCCGAAGTTAACTTCGCCTTTCATCCTTACGGGGTCGATAAAATAAAGTACCAGTAATACACTAGGATAATTGCTGGCCTTATGCCAAAAGTAGAAACAATTATATACGACATTCTAAAGACTATTAATTCGACATTTAACTCACTATATACATATGTGACATGACAGCGTGGGGAAAATACATCTGACGAGCTTCCAGAAACTTTCCTTCTGCCCCTAACTCAACCAGAAGGTGAAGGCCGCAGTTAAGGTAAATGATAGTTAACCAAGACATCAAGCAATAGGATGAAACCCGGAACCTTGTAACAGTGAAGGAAACTTCTCAAACATTTGCTCATGTAGTTTCCATATCACAAGCTTGCTAGCTTCTATAAAAGCAGATTTATGTCCAGCGTTTTCTCTTATTTGATAAAGACAGAGAAGTATTATCTGTGTTAACTTTACTTATTCCCTTCAGCTTTGATTTATTCAATTCAGAAAGCCATTAATAACATATTCATACAACTCCAGTAAAATTAGCCATCCGTCTTAGACATATTCTCCCTATCTCTCTCATTCTCTCTCTCTCTCTCTCTCTCTCTCTCTCTCTCTCTCTCTCTCTCTCTCTCTCTCTCTCTCTCCTTCTCTCTCTCTCTCTCTCTCTCTGTATATACATATATATGTATATCTATCTATCTACCTATCTATATCTATCTGTCTGTCTATGCGGTGCTCGAGGCGGCAAGATTCGGTCCCGTGTTCAGCGGCTGGATTGCTGCAATGCACAACAGCAACAACTGCTCAAGGGTCAAGGTGAACGGCTACCTCTCGGAGCCGTTCCATATCACGCGATCCATCCGACAGGGATGCCCTCTCTCCTCCCTTCTGTACGTACTGACTCTCGAGCCACTACTGCAGAAGTTGGAGCTATTGCAGGGCATACCTTTGGAACCGGGACTGCGAAAAGCAGCGTCGGCCTACGCCGACGACGTGAAAGTAATGGTGTCGATCACCTCGCAAATCGGGGAGATCGACACCTTACTGGAGGAATACGAAAGGTTCACAGGAGCGAAGCTGAACTGGGACAAATCCATCGGTTTGCAACTCGGAACGTGGAGAGGAAAACCGATGCCTTCCGATGACGTCGTCGGACGCTGGACGGAAGGACCGGTAAAGCTGCTCGGGGTCTGGTTTGGTCCTGACGTCCAGGTGGGGAAGAACTAGAACGAGGTGACGGCCAAGGTGTTTGCGCTCACCCAGAAGTGGGCCGAGTCAAAACTACCCTTGAAAGGTCGAGCGGAGGTGGCGAAAACTTTTATAGCGTCCGTCATCTACTACCGCTTGACCGTTGTGCCTTGTCCATCCAAAACGCTTACCAAAATGGAGCGCACGCTCTTCCAATTCCTTTGGAAGAAACGGGCTCCTTTGGTGAGAAGATCCATCTGCTGCCAACACCCTTCAAACGGAGAGTTGGGGATGCCGTGGCTGACGATGTCTCGCCAACCGAGTTGCAGACCTGGGTCAAGCAAAGCCCGAGGAAAATGGGCGACTGGCATATCGAATGTGCTCAGGCGCTCACAGTCCTCTGGCAAACGGACCGGCGATCAGTGAAGACTCCACTTCGACATTCGATAGAGGGTTGGTCCGCAGCAAGTGCGACGACACGCTCGGAGAAACTCTAGGCGTAGAGGAAGACGAACTGGCCAGTCTGTTCGGTAGGACCTTCCGCCCGGGACCAATGGACAACTTCCAAAAGTCCCTGGCCTGGCAATGCTACCGAGGAGCTCTACCAGTTCGAGACAAGCTCTACAGACACGGGCGCCCGGGTAGGGACCCTTCGAAAAAGATCTGTCCGAGATGCGTGCGCGACGAGGAAACCGTCGCACACGCATTTGTACACTTCCCGGGCGTTACCGAACTGTGGGGCTATGTAGAACGGCTATTGTTGCGGGTGGGACCAATCCAGTTGACCACCGAGTCCATTGTCATGATCAAACCGCCACCCTCCTTCAAAAACGAGGGAGAGGCCGTTTTCCTATGTGTTATGGCTATGATGAAAGAGGTTATATGGTGGACGAGGTTAAAAGGGCTGAGGTCAGACACCTTTCTCTCCGGCGAGCAACTGATTCGTCTTTTCAAATATCATCAGGATGGAGAGAGAGGTACTGTACCCCAGCAAATTTTATAAAAGGTGGGTGAAGGTGGCAAAGGTGGCCCGAGTGGTTGGGCCTTCTCTCTATATAAGCCTGTAGGTTAAGGAAAAAGAGGAAGAGAAGAAGGGAGTACTCACTCTTGGTGCTCCTGGAGATGAGGGTTGTACATTTTTTCGGGGTGTGTACAACCCCTGTGTAACACCTCCCCTCTATTGGGGATTTCAATTGTTATTGTTGTTTTATTAATAGTTTTATTTTCATATACCTGTATGTAAACTCCCCATTTGTATTTGTCCCTTTCTTTTGTGCCCTTGTGGCTAATAAAAAATGTATCTATCTATCAATCTGTCTGTCTATCTATCTATCTATATGTAGAACGACTATTGTCGCGGGTGGGACCAATCCAGTTGACCACCGAGTCCATTGTCATGATCAAACCGCCACCCTGCTTCAAAAACGAAGGAGAGGCGGTTTTCCTTTGTGTGATAGCTATGGCGAAAGAGGTTGTATGGTGGACAAGGTTGAAAGGGCTGAGGTCAGACACCTTTCTCTCCGGCCAACAACTGATTCTTTTTTTCAAATACCACTTTGGAAGAAGAATCAGGATGGAGAGAGAGGTGTTGTACCCCAGAAACTTTTATGAAAGGTGGGTGAAAGTGGCGAGAATGGCCCGAGTGAATGGGCCTTCTCTCTATATCAGCCTGTAGGTTGAGGAAAAGGAGGAGGAGAGGAAAGGAGTACAAGCTCTTCATACTCCTGGAGATGAGGGTTGCACATTTTTTTTCGGGGGTATGTGTTACCCATATAAACTGTCTCCCTCTATTGGGGAAAATCGACTAACTTTTAAATTCCATCTGTGATAACATTTTACACGTTTTTATTGTATGTAAACTTCCCCCTTTGTATTTGTCCCCTTCTTTTGTGCCCCTGTGGCTAATAAAGAAATCTATCTATCTATCTATCTATCTATCTATATATCTATCTATCTATCTATCTATCTATCTATCTAATTAATCTATACATCTATCTGCTTCTATATCACGCACTCACTCTCTTTCTCCCTCTTATTCTGCTGCCCACTCGTTTGATGTTCAATATTCGCTCTAACGATCACCCCCATGTTTCTCATGCATATATATACATGTGTGTGAGGGTGCGTGGATGTGGATGTGAGTGTGTTTGAGGGGGTGTATTTATATATATATATATATGTATATATATATATATATATATATATATATATATATATATATATATATATATATATATATATATGTATATATATATTAGAAAGTGAGGTTTTTTTTACAATATGAAAAATAACCGAGGTGTCGTACACGAGTGAAAGTATAAAGAAAAAGAGATGAATCGAAAATGCAACTGGAGTCTTATTTTTTTTAAAATATATATATTTATTTGGTTCCTTTACCGGTTTCGCAGTTCTTCTGCTTTTCAAAAGTAGAGTTGAGATGGAGGGTCTGTGGTTTTTCTCACATCTGAGAATATATGTGTGTGTGTGTTTGAGTTTGAGTGAGTAAGAATATATATATATATATATATATATATATATATATATATATATATATATATATATATATATATATATATATATATATATATATATATATATATATATATATATATATCTATATATATATATCTATATATATTCTTACTCACTCACCACATATATATATATATTTATATATATACATATATACACATATATAGAATGTTTGATAGAGTCTAGATTACATTTTTAAGTAGAAATGTAACAGGGACATTTAGATAAGTATTTCTACTTTTGGTACAAGGCCAGCAATTACCCCCAGTGCATTACTGCTACTGTATTTTATCGAACCCGTAAGAATGAAAGGCAAAGTTAACCTCGACACGATTTGAACTCAGAACATAAAGGGCCATAACTCTATGTTATAAAGCATGCTGTTTGACACTCTACAGATACTGTCAATCCACTGTTTTAATAATATTGCTTCATTGGTTTGCGTCATTCCTTGGAATCGGAGGACTCAAAGTGTTTTATGTATCTCAGAGCAGTAGTGGAAGGATTTTACACACACACACACACACACACATATATATATATATATATATATATATATATATATATATATATATATATATAAGTTAATAAAAACAGTGAAATAAAAACAAAGAACAAGTTCCTTATATTAAAAAATTGATCATTTTACGATCGTTTCTAGGATGTATATGTGTGTTGGTACGTATATCATATAGGTCTATGTAAAAATATTAGAAATTATCAGAGGAATTATACATACCTTCACATATACATGCTGTCTTCTTTTCTGAAGACACCATTTATATGTGAAGGTATGTATATTTCCTCTGATAATTTCTAATATGTTTACATAGATCTATATGATATACGTACCAACACACATATACATCCTAGAAACGATCGTAAAATGATCAATTTTTTAATATAAGGAACTTGTTCTTTGTTTTTATTTCACTGTTTTTATAAGCTTATATATACATATATATATAAAATTGCAAGTCTGAAGAGCTATTAGATAAATTATATACAGTATTTCCTCTCCTAATCAGTATAAATCAACCACATAAAAAATCATTTAAACGCGGCTATATGTTTAAAATGTACTTATGAAGAAATAATAGACAAATGATACATATTATCTTCTGCGATGCACAGCCATATTATATTTACCTAATTATTTCTTTTAGCCTTTAGAAATTGACTAGACAAATAGTTAACTACACAGAGTTAAGTACAAAATAGAAGTCTGAAGAAAAAATGCACTTAAACTTTAGCAAAATTATTCTAGTCCCGACCACCAGTGGTTTCGTTCAACTTTTTGGAGATACCCGATCTTGGAAATATCCACAAGGCTTGGAACTCTTCAGGAGGTACCTCAGATTGGACTAAGTTTTTTCTACCATGAACCCGCCAGAAATGAATTCAAAATGGCTAAGAACTATCATGTGGCTAGCGGTCAAGGCAGAAAATGTGTGATTGGTGCCTGTCGGCGAGTAAGCTGGTTGCTAGAAAGCGCAGCCGAATACTGCCTAAAGTTTTACTCAACCTTACGGGACTATATATTAAATTCAAAGGGGTATATATATATTATTAGACATACTCACTGATACATATATGAGTTTGGCAACCTTTCACGGTGTGGCTCAATGATTAATTAATTAAGCAAATAATCATTAATCAGAGCTATATATAAAATTGCAAGTCTGAAGAACTATTAGATAAAATATATACAGTATTTCCTCTCCTAATCAGTATAAATCAAATATATATATATATATATATATATATATATATATATATATACAACACACGTGGACGTGCTGGAAGGTTCCTGGCTTCGGCTAAAAGAAAATACAGGAGGATTAGTTAAATATGATTTTTTTTATTCAGCATATTCCCCTCTCAGATTCTCACGATTATTGCAGCGGTCCTTCTGTTTTTCAAAGCCATGTGAAAAGAACTCGCAGGTTGGGACTCCAACCAGGTCTCTGTGGCAGACATCAGGCGAGGAAATTTTCTGTAGCCCCTCGTATCTGTATAAAGTTGTAGATAAAAGGTGAATGTGAAAATACATAGAAGTATATTTAAAGATTATTTTCCCCCTTAATTCGACTGAATGAACAATTTTTTAATTGTTCCATTAAATATAACCGGTTTCGGTTTGTATAACAATCTTTTTGAAATATTAGATATTAGAAACAGTTTTGACAGAAAACAAACATATATTCCAACTGCTCACAGAATACACGAACAAATATTTTTTTTAATATTTAATATTTAATATTTGGTAAGATTGTTATACGAATGGAAACAGTTTATATTTAATGCAACAGTTATGTAATGATTCATTCTGTCCGATTAAAGAAAATATCATCATTTAAATGTACGTAAGTGTATTTTTACCTTCACTTTTTAGCTAACACCCCCTCTCTCTCTCTCTATCACTATATATATATATATATATATATATATATATATATATATATATAATACCCATTCTGCATCTCCCTATGCATCGAGTACCCCATGATTAGTGGTCTCCTCGGTCTCAGGACCGTCGAGTCCCTCTCCCTCGCTTTCTGTATATATATATGAATGTGTGTGTGGGGGGGGGGTATGCATGCATGTGTTATCTCTTTCTCTTAATTTCGAGTATATTTTTTTTGACCGGCCACCTTCCTGGTGGCAAGGTTGTAAAAGAAAAGAAGTTGTCATCCCTTGAATCGCAAGAATGTTTTGCAAATTTTGAAGGTGCCAGCTATCGCAGCCATTTGTAGACTATGAATTAGGGAGCTGCGCCCTTTGTCCGCAAATCCAAGTTCAGTCATACTTTGGTCCAAGCGGGTTGGTATATAACCCGTAGCTCCAATAATGATGGGTATGAAGCTAAAGGTGTATCTTGGATACTGGATTTGTAAACTCCCCATCAATGGTCCGTAGATGTCCTCTTTCTCCTGTATTTTTCTGACAACGTTTACATCAAGTGGGCAGCTGATCCCCACAACAGAACACGTTTTCAATGTGTGGTCCCAAACAACAATATCAGGCCAGTTGTGCTTTAATTTGGTGGCAGTTTGTATTTTCAGGTTCCACTAGTATTCCTTAGTGCCATCTGTTTCAATATATTCTTCCTCGTTTGTTGTTAATTTGTTTTCCGAAGTGCGTTCCAGATGGTTCTAGCTATCCCTGCGTTCCAGTTGGTTCTATCTATGAATGTATGTATGTATGTATGTATGTATGTATGTGTATCTCATGGTCGGGTCGTTGGCGGCTAAACTGGCAACCCCACCAAGGTTTCTTGGTGAGGAGGGTGACTTTGGACATCCTGCAGGACTAAAAACAAAACCTGTCAAAGGGCAAATGAGCTCTCTTAAGAGTCAATGGCCATCCAAAATCACCGGGAGAGATGACCCCTTAGCCTTTGTCAAGGCAGAATTCTAGGAGAAGGAAAACTCTGATATAACACCTGCAACCCTGATGGTATCCAATGATGTTGACTTGTTCTTCTTTTTGGTAAATATCATCTTGGTCAAGAGAGTGGGACTGGCTTTATGCACTGCCTTTGCTCACTATAAAAGCTTCACGGCACAGGCATTGCCTTATATCTGGAGATCTCTCTGCACTTGTCGTCACATGGGACCAGCACTATGTGTCAATAACTGTCACAAGTGTAGTGTTTGTACCAGAGTTTTCAAGTCACTGGCTGGACTAAAAATTCACTCTCGTTCAGCGCATCGTTAGGGGTTCTCCTACATGGATATAAAGTAGTGGCCGTACTCGAAAACGAGTTGGCAGCCACCATGTATGTATGTATGTATTAGCAGTAGCAGTAACATTGTCCATATTAGTTTCTAAAAACAATCATATATGATATGTTTACCTTAAAGAAAGCTGTCTCCATGTCACAGTTATCTGCCGTTGGTGATATTTACTTTCTCGGTATTGAGAGAAGAATCAGATCAATCTGATATGAATGCTGCAAATGTCTGCTTGAAGATTTTATTTGCATATTCCGGAAAAAACGACCAAATTCCGGGCCATTTATTCCTGTTGGAAAAACTCCTCCCTGGTTGACCTCCACCAATTTATGTTTGGTTATGGTCATGCCAGGTCTGTAGCTGTACTCACCACTCCTTGCCTAATTGAGGGCCAATTCATGCTATTTAAACCATAGTTCGAGTGGATGACCGTTGACTCTGAGGAGTTCAACCACCCTTTTTAAACATCTTGCCCTCGTCAATAGACCTGGGTCTGGTGGGGAAGATGGTTTAATCAACGGCAACTCGATCATGATACAGGTTGTACTGGTGTACTTTGTACCAGTAACAGATAGAAGACACAACCGACCACGGGGTAGAATTATCTGTTTTCATATAATTGTTTCTACTTTTGGCACAAGGCCAGCAATTACCCCAGTGCATTACTGCACTTTATTTTATCGACCCCGTAAGGATGAAAAGCAAATTTAACCTCGGCGTGATTTGAACTCAGAATGGCAAGGGCTGTAACTCTATGCGTTAAAGCATGGCGTCCGACCCTCTATATAATGGTTTCTTATATAGGGACAAGGCCAGTAATTTGGGGGGAGGGGAAAGTCGATTAAATTGACCCCAGTGCGTGAATGGTACTTTATTTTATCGACCCCATAAGGATGAAAGGCAAAGTTAACCTTGGCGTGATTTGAACTCAGAATGGTAAGGGCCGTAACTCTATGCGTCAAAGCATGGCGTCCGACCCTCTATATAATGCGAACTTGACAGTTTATGATTAATGTTTGCAGCATGCTGGCTGTTAGTATAGTGAAGTAGTCCTCTTAACGTTTCAGCCATAATATTTTAAATTATATACCAACTATTGCAGCAATCAATAATTCTGTACTGAACAGATATTCTATACACTTCCTTATACACCCTCAATACATTAACAACTCTCATTGATTATTTTTATTATTATTCAATTAAGTTTGAAAAGTCAAAGAAAGACCAAGCGACACACGCATATACATACCTGCACATATACACACACATACACATATACGCGTATACATATATATGTATGTGTGTATATGTATAGGAAATACAATAATGGTTTGAAATTGCTGTAAATGTTGTATATATATGTATATATTTATGTATATATATATGTATATATATATTTATATATAGATATAATTATAGATATAGATATATTCATCTACCTATCTACATTTTTATATATAGACATACATACATATATAGAGAGAGGAGAGAGAGAGAGAGAAATGTTTATATATATATATATATATATATATATATATATATATATATATATATAGAGAGAGAGAGAGAGAGAGAGAGAGAGAGAGGGGGGGGGTAAGAGATAAGAGAGGCAGAAGGAGAAAGAGAGAGTGTATATGAATCTGTGTTAGAAAGGAAGACATGAAGAATGTAGTTAACCTTTTCGAAACATATGTTACGTCATTGACATCCTATTCTTCGTTCATCGTCTTTGAATATTATTTCTAAATACGGCAGAAGTTAACAAGAAGGAAGTAAAAATAATATCGAGGAAGTTGATCATGAAACTACTTTGACGATGATGATTATGATTATAAATGTTTCAACATTAAGCACAAGGCCAGCAAGTTTAGGGGAGGGGAAAGTCGATTAAATCAAATCCAATGTGTTACCGGTACTTTATTTTATCGACCCTGTAAGGATGAAAGGCAAAGTTAACCTCGGCGGGATTTGACCTCAGATTTTAAAGGGGCATAAGTCTATGCTGCAAAGCATGTTGTCTGACGCTCTAACGATACTGCCAACCCACCGCTCTAATAATAATAATTATTATTATTTTTATAATAAATGTATGCAGTTTGGGGAAAAGAAAGTGCTACTGGTTCCATGTAACCCCATACAACTTGTTTCATGGACGACTGATCGGCAACGAAACCGCCTCCCGCACCAGATCGTGGTCTATTTAGGAGATTAAGTAAAACTCCAGCAGCAGACACAACAAAAACGGATGAATTCTTCAGATTCAGCGGCCAACCTCCCCAACAATTGCCTAGCGTGTTGAGTACAGGTCATCCTTAACATGACTAAAACCTAAAAGAATGCGCTCGAGGTCAACCAGTGAAGGTTTCCTCCAACAGGAGTGAGAAGGCCCTAGATTCTGCACTACCACCACCACCCCATCCAATATGAAACTTATAAATACCAATAACTTACTATATCAACTGGCATTCCTGATCATTTCAACCGAATGAAACAGTTCTAGTGCTGTATATGCCATTTCTATATTAAATATTCGTTATATACATATACATATACGAATAACACAAACCCAAGACAAGCAAACGAGGAACCACGTAGCATTGATACACTAACAACATACACAATAAAAAAAAAATAGTACCACAATAGAACACATCTCTCAGAGACAGAAAATTCTCCTTTTGGAAGATGATCCAAGACAGCAACAAAGCGGAGATTTACGAAACATGGCTCAATACATCCCCATTTATCATTCCCCGCAAACCACAGATTAAACCCACCCCAGATGAACCCGAGACACAAAGACGTTTTAGGGAAAGAATGGCACTGGAACAAATGAAGACAGAAATTAAACTTCTAGGCTCAGACAAATGAGGGTAAAATAAAATCCATCAATGAAGAGATCACCCAGGAAATGAACACAAAGACTCAAGGCCCCAACGTAGAGAAGATCTCAAAACTATGGATAGAGGATTGCAACAACGAGGAAGTGAAATCCCTCTGACGCTGGGAAAAAAAGTGAAACTTGGTTGGTTTTTAAACTAAGGAACAATCTTTCAAACAGAATACGCTTCCAACAACCCCTTCATAAAAATAAGAAACTTAAACACCACTCAGACACAGTTGAACAACCAACAAAAAAACAAAACCTTCTTCCCTACCAAAAAAAAGGCAATATCTAACTCTTACCGCACGATATATTCAACAACGAGAGGGCCCTAAAACACCACAACCACACATGATGTATAAGGACATACAACCACACACTAAATATAGATGACACAAGACACACAGGAGAGACCAAAAGTAACAAAAGTTATAAATTTAGCCACTAAAGAACTAACAAGAGACCAATTAACATACTCTCCAAAGGGTTGAAATTTACACCGACCCACCACCCCACCAGCGTCCAAACTGTTCCGAAATGAAAGAAGACATTGCAGAATTCTGAAGAAAATTGAGACTTAGCGAGGAACTACATAACAAGTACAATGAGGACGACTCACTAGCTAGAAATAGAAGCAATTACACTCCATCAAAAGGTAAGAACAAATTACTTGACCAGTTCTGCGAACACATTACAAATTACCGATATCAACACCTACACAGACATAAACACAGGCCAAACTTCAACAAGAAAGAATGGGATGAGCTGAACAGATTAAAGAATGATAAAACTTTAACAATCATAGAGGGTGATAAAGGGAGTGCGGTAGTCCTAATGGAGACGGAATATTATACAACCCTAGTACTCTCCACTTTAGAAGACGAAACATACTACGAAAAGGCTCAACACTTCAGTCAACAGAAAATAATGAGAAACCTATAACCTCTGATAAACCTTTACAGAGAAGGACTTACCGACAAGGAGTACAACTATATCACTGACTTCAAAAGTAAATCCAGTCTTTTCTGCGGTATCCCCAAGATACACAAAAGCGAAAAAATAAGTAAGGCATGTAAGGGAGCAACAGATATATTCATCAATGTCCCCTCACCCAATGACCTCAAATTAAGACCTATAATAGCAGGTCCCGCTTACGAAACACACCCCGTCAGCAACTTCCTAGATATCCTGTTAAAACTATTCCTGAAACACATTAAAAGCTACATAAAGGACGACCTTGATATGCTCAACGACCTCCCCAAAACACTTAATAGTGAACATACCTTACTAGTGTTTTTTGATGTAGTCAACCTTTATTCCAATATCCCACACAAGCTAGGAATAGAGGCAATCCAATTCAGACTAGAAAAATCACCCCAATAAACTCCCACGCTGCATCATAAAGAAATCGTAATAGAAGGGCCCAAATTTATCTTGGAAAATAACTACTTCATATTCAATGACAAATTCTACAGACAGAAATCTGGGACTGTGATGGGCACAAAAACAGCCCCTCTTATGCCAAACTGATTATGGGCAACCTGGAAATCACCCTCTACCGAAAAGTACTAGACAAATACGGAAACTCTTTCTACCTCCACATAGAAAAAACTGGAAAAGATATCCGGATGCGTGTTTCATCCTCTGGCATGAAAGTATGGAAAGACTTATTGAATTTAAAGCACTTCTAAATGGACTCAACACAAACATTCAATTTACAATGGAATACAGCAACGAAAAACTTCCTTTCCTCGACATACTTATTAAGAAAACCAACAACAAAATAGAAACAGACATATACTATAAACGCACAGACTCCAAACAATATCTTCCATTCAACTCATGCTACTCGGGACACACTAAAATGAGCATTCCTTACAACCTAGCCAAAAAGATCTGTACAATAGTATCTGATAGAAACACCTGATACATACGACTGGAAGAACTAAAGGACACACTCATTAGCAAGAATTACTCCCATAGCTAATTAACAAAGAATTCCAACGTGCCCTAAAACTCAGTATTCAGGATCTTAGACACTCCAAACTAAATAATGAATCAAAACTGAAAGTTCTACCATACATCTCCACACTCAAACCCTTAACAATGAGGCCTCGACACCATTCTCCAGAACAACCCTTTACTAAAAGGAGATCAAAGATGAACCAAATCCTTCAAACACACAACATCATAAAGAGCAAAAGACAACCCAAATCAATGAAAAACATCCTTACACAGGTCAAAGCCCTTAACAACGAAACCAAAGGTTAAAAAAATGCGGATGACCCAATTGTGGTATGTGTCAACCTAATAGAGAGATCGGAGTTCTACTTCAAACGAGGGCAACGTTTTACAGTGAAATACAATTTCGCATGCGCATCAGAAAATTTGATATATATATTGACTTGCTCAGGCTGTCGAGAGAAGTACGTAGGACAAACTAAAAACAGTCTTCATCAATGTATGACCATTCATAGATCCAAAATTAAAATACGGGAATACAGAAAAATAGCACTGAGTAAACACATTGCCACCTGCGCCTCTAATGAACAACCCAACTCCAGAATTTTTCCCATCTACAAATTCAAAGACAACGCTTCCTACATTCAGCGCATTAACAAGGAATCACACTTCATCACTAAATACGATATTGCAGCTAGCACCCAACATTAACTTTAGCACCTTGGACAAAGGAAGATATCTTTAGAAACATTCACACTGCAGGTCAATATTCAACACCAACCGACACACTAAGAATGCCAGCATTACAGACAGAAATACCAAGATAGATATTTTTAGAAACAATTACTCCCCAGTCAACTCTAAGGTCACTCAACCATTTAAGCCAATCCCACGGACAGCTCCCTTTACTACTATTAATAGTGATACTATTACTACTACACCTCCCCGTCGTCCCCTTCTAGTTCGCCCCCTTCTTCGTCTTCCCCCTTCCTTCTTACCATAGCACTGGTATTACTACCACACCCTTCTTCTTCTTCTTCTTCTTCTTCTTCTTCTTCTTCTTCTTCTTCTTCTTCTTCTTCTTCCTCTTCTTCTTCTTCTTCTTCTTCTTCTTCTTCTTCTTCTTCTTCTTCTTCTTCTTCTTTCGTCTTCTTCTCCCTCTTCTCCCTCCGCTACTACCACTACAGTCGAGGTCAACACCATATACATACACACACACACACATATATATATATATATATATATATATATATATATATATATATATATATATAAAAGTTTACATATATATATACATACACATACATATACGCGTTTTGCAACTGGTCACTTTTTGGCTCAATGAAAAATTAATAAATTAAACAATCAGAGCTATATATCATAAAACATGTCTATAGAATCACAAGATAAAATATATACTATTTCCTGTTTAATTTATTAATTTTTCATTGAGCCAAAAAGTGACCAGTTGCAAAACACGTATATGTATGTGTATGTATATGTATATGTAAACTTTTATATGTAATAATCTCCCACTAGGTTGAGATACAAATTTGGCTGTATTGTGCTGTGCTTTCTAGCAAAAATGCCACCAGTCGTAAGCAACTACCACACCCCTTCCAACTTGACTGCGACTACGTCACGATTTTTAGCCATTTTGAAATTAATTCTTGGCGCGATCGTTTTGGAAAATTTAATGTCTAGATATGAGCGAGCTTCCTGAAGAATCCGGCGCTCGAGTTTATATAATTATTACATAATTATTGGAAAACTCAAAACACGGACGAAACCATGGTAGAGGTATTTAAATGTATTCTATTTTCTCCTAGTTTATTTTAAACCTAATTCTGCTTAGTTGACTGTATCTAGGCGATTACGCTGTCGAAATATTCGATAAATATTCCGCTACGGCCGACGCGAAGCGCTAGTTTTGGTTATTTGTCGGAGATTCCTTCATAGAAGCCTCATTCGTATAGCCTGGTCTATTCGATTTTTTATATAGTTAATTATGCTAATTGGGAGAGGAAATAGTATATATTTTATCTTGTGATTCTATAGACATGTTTTATGATATATATATATATATATATATATATATATATAGAGAGAGAGAGAGAGAGAGAGAGAGAGAGAGCGAGAGAGAGAGAGAGAAAGTGACAGAGGAGGGGGACAGAAAGAGTGAGTGAAAGGGAGAGGGGTGGAGTATTGAAATCAGTATTTGTCTGAAACCATAGTTATCGTCCTAAAAGAAGGACTAGCAATGGTGACACCTGTTGAAATTGAAACCAAAGTGCCGTGATCCGAATAATAGTATTATAAGCAGCCATATGTGAACTGGGAGATTTGGCTACATGTAATAGCATATGTTATATAGCCATATAATTTCCTTCCGTTTACATTAGCTTGAAACAGCTGCAAACATGTCATTTCACTTTGGAGGTTGAAATGTTATGTTAATAGTCACATATATGTTATAACATATCTTCCAATAGTGAGATTTGTTGTCAAGGTATCTCAATCTCAATGTTTCTATCTAATATGTCTGCGTGGAGGCAATGATGTAGAATAGTTAATAACTACGTTTCGCAATCACTAAGTTTCTGGTTCGATTCTACTGCATGTCATGTTGGGCAAGGCCGACTGAATACGCACATGTGTTTTATTTCCCCCATTTTTCCTCATGTTTCCCTCGTTCCTTCCTCTCATCACTCATTACTTTCTATTTATCTTCTATTTCTAACTCTATCTTCTGATGAAGGACTAGTGTATGAAACGTTAATACTTTCTTGCTATTTCAATCGATCAACGAATGTATTTCTTCCATGTACTGTGACGTTTGTTTTGTTATTTCTGTTTACCTTTTGCATTGATCTAGTATCGTGTCGGATGAACCCATACCTTGTGAATGATTGGTAGACAGAAACTATTTCGAAACCCACTGAATGGATTTGACCTGAATTCAAATGGTCATGTCTCACGCTAAACCTACCGAGAATTACGTTAAGTATATTCCTCTCTGTAGAATGTTCAGCCAATCAAATTAATTACAAAATGTACATTTAGTGTTAAAGATTTAAACATTATCATAAAATAAAACTTATTTTATAAAATGTAGCGACCGAGCGAGTGTGACCATAAGGTATAGTTTAACGTATAGGTAAGTCCAGTACAGGTGTTCCCTTCCCATCACAGGCAAAAGGTTGTATCATTGAGAAAGACATTTTATTTCACCTTACTCCAGTGCACATGGAAATATATGACCTGTATGTTTAGTTCAAATGTCCGGATATGTCACACAGTATATCACGTTCGATCTCTGTGATCGGTGAGTGTACTCAATCAGCCGGGACATACGTTGATAAAACAATTAAAATACTCCTCGACGGAGACCCATTCTATGCATGAATATATGTTCTGTGTGTGAGTGTGTGGTTTTTCTCCAATTCAGTACAGAAACAAGACTTATTAGAATTTTGACAATTCTGTAATTATGTATGTATGTATGTGTGTATGTATGTTCTTCTGGTTTTATAATTTCACAAAGTTTTACCAATAGAGAGAGAGTCGGTTTCTAAGATAGACACAAGACTCTCTCATTGGAATTTACACATCAACTGGGTAGATATGTATGTATGCATGCATATATAGATATGGATGTTATTGTATGTGTGGATGTGTTTCTTTTGAGTTGTATGTGTACATGTGTATATGCAGTTATTAGATGCAACATTTTTGGAATGTTTTACATAATTTTACCGTTCCATTAATGGATCGTACTTGTAGTTTCCTAACTAGTTGTGTTCTTTCTGTTCCTGTGAAGCCTAGCTTCTCAAGATTTGTATTGAGGCAGTTACTAACATATCCCAGTGCCCCAACAATCACAGGCATAAATCTGAAGGTGTAATCAGGGTGGAGTATCTGCAGATTTCTCATCAGTTCTGCATAAATATTCTCCTTTTCATTAATCTTTGATATTATATTGGCATCTGCTGGGCAGCTAATTTCCACTACTGTGCATGTTTTCTTCTCCCTGTCCCATATCATAATATCTGGTCTGTTATGCCTGCATTTTATTGGGGTTTTTACTGGAACATTCCCCCAGTGCTCTTTCATATTATCTACATGGATGTCTTCCACATTGTTGTAGCTTTTAATGTGATTATTATCGGGGCTATCTTTTTTACGAACTGCATTGTACAGTGTTTTTGCCACTACATCGTGCCTCATAGGTAGATAGTACCGCGATGACATCTTTGGACAGCTGCTGATGACATGATTGATATCCTCGATGTTAGTTCTGCAGAGTCTGCACTTGTTTTCACATCTAGGTGTTTTGCCTGCATGCCTATCTCTCTCTTTTGTATGTATGTAGGTAGGTTGGTATGTAGCTAACTATATATGTAAATGTATATATCTATATAAAACTCTCTCTCTCTCTCTCTATATATATATATATATATATATATATATATATATATATTTGTGTGTGTGTGTGTGTGTGTATAATTCTCTGTATGCCAGTATATATATATGCATATATATATACATATATATATATATATATGTGTCTGTGTGTGTGCGTATCACTCTCTGTATGAATGGATGGATATACGTATGTCCAAATATTTACCCATCAACAACCTCCGATCTTTCTCTCTCTCCTCCCTCTTTCTCTCTCTCCTCCCTCTCCCTCTCCCTCTCTCTCTCTCTTTCTCTCTCTACTTCCTCAGGCATATTTATTTGTTTGGAAGTTTTGGCTGAATGTTAGATATCGCCTATTGTTGAATGGTGGCGTCCATCATAATGAACACATGACTGAGTGTGGATGTCCAGAGTTTGTGTGTGTGTGTGCGTGTGTGTGTGTGTGTGTGTGTACTTCTAGATATGTACCTATACGTGAGCATGTGTATTTGTATATGTATGATTATGTGCGAGTGTGTATTTGTATGTATTTGCCTTTGTGCGTGTGTATTACATATATTTGCTTGTGTGTGTGTGTGTGTATCTGGTTGTGTGTGTCTATTTGTATATATTTGCTTATGTGTGTGTGTGTATTTGTTTGTGTGTGTATATATATTAGTATATATTTGTGTGCGTGTGTGTGTGTATATTTGCTTGTGTGTGTATATATTAGTATATGATTGTGTGTGTGTGTATTCGTATATGAGTGTACACGTGTGTGTTTATTTGCATTTGCTTTTATGCTATATGGGTGTGTGTTTGTGTGTGGGGGGCATGTGTGTGTGTTTGTGTTTGTGTCTTTATGTGATTGTGTATGTGTGTGTGTTTGTGTGTTTATGTGTAAATGTTTGTGTGTGGGTGGTATGTGTGTGTGTTTGAGTGTGGGCTAAATTTTGACTGATGGCTTTTGGTATCAGAGATGATAATGGAATACATAAGTGTATGTGTGTGTATGTGCGTGGGTGTGTGTGTATGTGTATATGGTCATATGTGACTGAGTACATGTGTTAGTATGTTTGTGTGTCATAATGTCTTAATGAAGTATATGTGAGTGTGTGTGTTTCTGTGTTTGTATGTATGTGTATATGTATGTGTGTGGGTGGGTGTGGGTGGGTGTGATATGTGTGGGTATGTGGGGGTGTACGGGGTGTGTGTGTGTGGGGGGGGGGGTACATATATTAGATGTTTCTAATGGATGAATGGTCTTGCATGTTTTTCTCTCACTCTCTCTTTTTCTTTCTCCCTCACATTTCATGGCTCTCTCCCTCTTCTCTCCCTCCCTCTCGCCACTCTCTCTGTCTCTTCTCTCTCTCTTGTCACTTTCTCTTTCTCGTCACTCTCTCTCTCGTCACTCTTTTCTCTCTCTTTCTCTTCAATCTCTCCCGCCTCTCTCTCACACACTCTCTCCATCTTTTTTCTTTTCTCTCAGTTTCCTTCACTCTCACTTTCTCTTACTCTATCTCCATCTCTCTCTCATTCTCTGGCACTCACTCTCTCTCTCCCTATCTCTCCACCCTCCCTTCTCTCTCCCTCTACCCCCGTCTCTCTGCACGTCTGTCGTCAGTCGTTATATTTAACACAGCTCAACAAGATTTAGTTTTCTTCTCCAGATGTAAAATCTATTGTCCATCAGCAATCGACGCCTGATTAACGTTGACAAGATGTCAAATAATGATGAAAGGTAAATCTAACATCGGCGGGGATTGAACTCACAACGTAAACGGACGTAACTCTATGCCACATGGCATGTTGTCTGACACTCTACTGAATCTGGATGCAGTAATGGTTTCTGATTTAGGCACAAGACCTACAATTTAGCAGGAAAGGAAAGTCGACCCAAGTGTGTTACTGGTACTTTATTTTATTGACTCCATAAGGATGAAAGGAAAAGTTCACCCGGCGGGATTTGAACTCACAATAAATAGTTCTAAATATCTAGCCGACGCCAATCCACTGCCTTCTAATAATAATTGTTTCTACTTTTGGCAAAAGGCCAGCAATTATCCCAGTTCGTGACTGGTACTTTATTTTATCGACCCCGTAAGGATGAAAGGCAAAGTTAACCTCGGCTGGATTTGACTGTAAAGGGACATAACTATGCTAGAAAGCATGGCGTCCAACCCTCTACCTTCT
The DNA here is from genome assembly GCA_964016885.1 of Eledone cirrhosa. NCBI lineage: Eukaryota > Metazoa > Mollusca > Cephalopoda > Octopoda > Eledonidae > Eledone > Eledone cirrhosa. Next base: position 362,844,285 of record OZ024742.1, on the reverse strand, counting down.
AATAATAATGGTTTCTGATTTAGGCAGAAGACCAACAATTTGAGGGGAGGGAAAAGTTGAATAAATCGACTCCAGTCTGTTTCTGGTATATTATTTTATCGAACCAGTAAATATGAAAGGTAAAGCTAACGTCGACGGGAATTGAAGTGAGAAACTAAAGGGATATGTCTATATGTCACTCAGTAATGTCGCCTCCTATGGTATCGAGTTGGCTTACAGAGACTGAGGCGATAGATCAAGAGAGATTGTGTAAATGTGGAAGAGAGAATCAGAGAGAGGCTGTAAAGTTGAGATAGTGGTGGTGTGTCATGAGAGGGGGAAAGTGTACATGTGAGGGGGGAAAGAGAGGGGAAAAGAGTAAAATGGGAGAGAGAATGTGTAAGGGTGAGATAGTAGGAGAGAAAGCTGAAAAACAGAGTGTGAGTAAAAATAAGAGCGAGACAGTGTGTGTAAAGGTGAGAGTGAGATATGTGGATGTGTGTGTGTATATATATATATATATGTGTGTGTGTGTGTGTGTGTGTGTGTGTGTGTGTGTGTCTGTGTCTGTTTAAAGGCAAGAGAAAGAGAGAGAGACACTGTAAAAGATTTACGAAGCAAGTCGGAGAGAATGTGTAGAGCTTCGGCCTTTTCATACTCACTCAATGATTTAATTAGGTTTGTATTATTAGAAGTACAAACCCATTACTCAGAGTGGTCACATACGTTAAACCGTAAGATAAACGACTTCGTATGGGTTATGATAATATTATATCAAATATACCAGGAACGATGCATCATTTTCTGTACTCCGGTCTGTCGACAATAGCTCCAACTAGAACCATTATTCATAGCAGATAATTGTTTCTACTTTTGGCACAAGGCCATCAATTACCCGGTACATTACTGGTACTTTATTCTATCGACCCCGTAAGGATGAAAGGCAAAGTTAACCTCGGAGGGATTTGAACTCAGACCGTAAAGGGACGTAACTATGCTGGAAAGCATGGCGTCCGACCCTCTACCAAAGCAGATAATATCAGCAGATATTATGGAATTTAGTTCGGGAATGCTTCCTCAGCGGATGGTAGACTCCCTTGAATGGAAATGTTTGTTTAAACGTCTATTATACGTCCAGTCATTGTCATTAATATTGTAGAACCCTCTACTTATAGTGACATGTGATCTATCCTCAAAGACGTGGTAAGCCAAAGCTGGCCATGGTTAGGGAACAGGTTGGCGGCAAATTGAAAAATTGAATAGAAGCCAAAGTACTCAACTAGGGTGTTTATGTAGAGAACAATGACAGAGTTTGCTTTCTCACTCTCATAGCTGGATACAGAAATGTGTTTGTAAGTTTTATATCGAATAATAATGGTTTCTTATATAGGCACAAGGCCAGCAATTTTTTTTTTTTGGGGGGGGGGGAGTCGATAAAATCGACCCAAGTGCGTGACTGGTACTTTATTTTATCGACCCCGTAAGGATGAAAGGCAAAGTTAACCGCGGTGGGATTTGAACTCAGATCATAAAGGACCCTAACTCTATGCTACAAAGCATGGCGTCCGGCCCTCTACTGATACTGCCAATCCACCACCCTTTTATATCGAATAATAATGATTTCTTATATAGGCACAAGGCCAGTAATTTGGGGGGAGGGGAAAGTCGATTAAATCGACCCAGTGCGTGACTCGTACTTTATTTTATCGACCCCATAAGGATGAAAGGCAAAGTTAACCTCGGCGGGATTTGAGCGCAGATCATAAAGAGCCGTAACTCTATGCTGCAAAGCATGGCGTCCGACTCTCTACCGATACTGCCAATCCACCGCCCTTTTATATCGAATAATAATGATATGCGATACAGTTGCTAATAATAAATAAACTAGAATTAAAATGTTGGACATTTAATTGAAATGTTGGTTCGTATGGTCGGGAATACCTAGACGTCTCACTCCACTTTGGGGGTCTTTGTAGGATTCCATCTCCTGTCATTAAAACACTATAGGAACCATACAGGAGTATAGCCTTGTAAGAGACCACCTTCACGTGGATATGTTGTGAGCTTTAACAACAACACACGGCTTTTCTGTTTGTTTTTTCTAAGGATTTTAGCTTGAACATGAGTCCAACATCTCAGTCAAACATTCTTATCTCCACGTTATTTAGTTAGTTAGTTAATTAGTTAGTTAGTTAGTTAGTTAGTTAGTTAGTTAGTTAGTTAGTTAGTTAGGGGGAGTTATAGGGCCCGTTCCCCACCCCCAGTGTAGACATACGGCGTTTCGAGGGCAATTCTATATCTTTCCTCGTCTGATTACAACAGATTACTTCCAGAGAATGATATAAAGTGAGGAAGAAAGAAAGAGGAATAATCGGCCCCAGTACTAGATTGGTCATTTTATAATCGACCTGGAATTGATGATAGGCAAAGTTGACCTCGGCGGGATTTGAACTCAGAGAACAGAGAGCCGGACCGAATGCCATAAAGTATTCTATCCGACGATTTAACGACTCTGCCAATTCGTCGTGTATCCTCGTTAGTTTATGTTTCGGTTTAAAGCAATCAACAGTGAAATTGTTGTATCATTAAATTCAAATATTTGCCATAATAATCAATCAATCTATACAAAAAGATGAACATAATAAATATTTATTTGTTATTCTGTTTTTGTTTTGTTTCGTTTATTCTCCTCTGAAAGCGATCAGTTTCTTTCGAGTGCTTGCAACATTGCAATCGCCTTCATCAAGCTGTAGAAATTTGTAGGAATTGTATAGCAAATCTTATTATTATTATTATGAAAGTTATGAACATATGGAAAGATTAAATTTAACAGCTAGATAAGTATAACAAGAAACAGAAATAGAAATGTAAATAGTAACAAAAAAGAATAATTGGTAAATATTTATTGTTTTTTTAAAGAAAAAACAATATATAGAGGAAAAGAAAAATATCAAGTTTATATATTTGAAAATCTTTTGTTTTGTGATTAGCGTTCCTCATTTCGTTGTATGTGCATATATATATATATATATATATATATATATATATATATATATATATATATATACATATATATATATATATATATACATACAAATACATATATATAATATATATATATATTTGTGTATTTCTATGTATATATGTATATATATCTATATACATATATAAATACATATATATATATATATATATATATATATATATATATATATATATATATATATATATATATATATATATATATATATATATATATATATATATTTGTGTATGTATGTATGAGCGAGGTATGTATGTCTGTATATAGAATTCTATATTACTGAGAAAGTGCTGAACTTTATGAAACAATACGTGTAGAATTTAATTCGTAACAAATTTGTAAACAATGAAAATAAAAAATAAAGGAACAGGAAAGAAAGGTATTAGGACAAATGTTTGTGGAAGATGACGGTGATTGAAGGTACGTGATGTCTGAGTTATGGGCTATAGAGAGACTGGGGGAGGAGATGTTACAGAAAGATGATAATGGCTAGTAAGATACATTTATTATGTCTTGTTTTTTTGTCATGAAATATAGAAAACTAGACTTTGTTGTTTGGTTTGACATTAATAATGGATAATTGTAAGAATACATTCTTCATTTGTATAAATATCTGACGGACCTTCGTCGACTGCGACAACGGTTCCAGTTGTTCGAACAATGGTACTGACTACTCTACAAATTACCGTAGAAGGGCTCAACATTCTACAGACACGTGTACACTTAACGTAATTCTTAGGGAGATTCGCCGTAACAGAGTATGTACAATAAGGCTAACATTATGAATTATAAGTATAAACATTTTTTCTCCCTTTAAGTGGACTAGAGAAACATGAAATAATGTTACTTGCTCAAGGACATATGCGCCACACGACCCGAGAATCGAACTCATGACTTGACAGCCTTATCAATATAAACAGCAAACAACACACCTTCACTGGGTGTTTTACAGCGATTATAGACCTGTAACAGTACAGAGTGTGGTGTAATATGTAATTATATCGACGCCCAAGAATGGAGTCGGGAATGAAATTGTTAAACATCATCATTATATAACCTCTCATTAGTGTTACTGAGTGACACAGTGAGGGCTACACTAACGTATATAATTACATGTGTCCACCCCTAGTCTGGGCGGTGTATTGTGAGCAAAACGATTTATTTCACGTTGCTTTCCATGATAATACCAGAGCATATATTATTAAAACACCTGAAAAACCTCCTGTGAGATATAACCTCGTAGGATAAAAGCTTATCGTTTATATGTGTGACCTGTAAATTCCATTTTAGTTATTTTCTATGTATTGCCAGATAATATTTGGCAAACATTAACCTCGTAATTTACAAAGTCTGCCTAACGACATAATCAAGTCTTGAGTATTAACAAAATACAATTAGGATAATTAATGAAGAGAAGTCAATGAACGAAATGAATGTAGAA
>OZ024742.1:362827322-362832322 GCA_964016885.1 Eledone cirrhosa | reverse complement strand
TATATTTATGTTGTGCACTGTTATATAAATATAGCTAATTCTGAGGCTTTAACGCATGAATTCATTTGTCCCGTACACTCATGATGCACTTCAAATGATAATCATATTTATTTAGAATTTTCTACAGTATTTTTAATCGAAACATTTTGTATTACATTTAATTTGTGTGAACATGTGTAGAAGATTTCGACGTATTAGTGTTCAGCACAGCGTATTTCTTGGTTTACAACATCACTTATTAACATATTATATTTTCTAGATAATACAAATACTAATATGAAGATAATATAGATATTGATAGAAGCAAAATTCAATTTCTGAAAAATACTTTCTTTCCAAGAATTCACATTTGGGAATTTCAGACGCCCCACCATCCCCAACAACACCCCATTAACAAACAAATAACGGAATAAACTGCAACAATAACATCAACGTCAACCACGATAACAACATCAACTACAACACCAACATCAACAACGACAATAACAATGTGATGGGTATTTATCTCACTTGAATATCAAATAGTTTTAGATAAGCTCTGCCATTTAAAAAAATACGACGAGAATACAGATGTACATTTTTAACTTAATTGTTTAAGCGTCAGTCATACAAAAGTGAGTTACAAACGAAACGAAATTTAATTTCGTTTCGTTATTTGTTTTTATCGTCTCCGCTGAACCGGTGCGTACTCACACTCTATGCAAATTAGTCTGCCCACTACTAATTTTCATGGAAAAAGCATATAACGATATGTGCTTTTACAATTCTCCAGAAAGGCCGGTAGATAGGTAAATATTGCTGATGAGTTGTAACAACAACGAAACTAGTTCAATATTCCTTGTCTGGCTTTCTGGAGAATAGGGGGAAGGTGTTCCCCCGAAAAACCAGTATGACTCTAAAAACCGGTTTGTCTGTGTGTTTACATACAGAATAGCTGGGCCGCTCACTGTAAAGCGACCAGTGAAAAACTTGGTACACCTACATATGTATACGTATGTGTATTCATATACACACTAGTATTTCAGTATGCATATGTAGATGTACATTTTTAACTTAATTGTTTAAGCGTCAGTCATACAAAAGTGAGTTACAAACGAAACGAAATTTAATTTCGTTTCGTTATTTGTTTTTATATTATATATATATATATATATATATATATATGTATGTATGTGTGTGTAAGTGTGTCTGTGTGTGTTTGTGTGTGTGTGTAGCAATATCCGTAGATGTGAAAAGGAAAAAGGAAATCTGCTCAATCGTGAAAAGTGCTGAAATATATTATGTTTATGTTCATACACAGAATGAGGTGGCTAAGGTTTCAAGGCCCAATATTGATCATATCTCCATAATGTTAGAGATGTGAAAATTGTGAACTAATCCTCAAGCACTATCTTATAAACTCGTATTCCCGCCTGAAGATTAAGTCACACATTTGATCCAGCTTGCCTTCTGGACATATGATCAATATTAAGCCTTGAAACCTTGGATACCGCTTTTGTATTATACATATATATATATATATGTGTGTGTGTGTGTGTGTGTGTGTGTGTGTGTGTGTGTGTGTGTGTGTGTGTGCGTGTGTGTGTGTGTGTGTGTGTGTGTGCGCGTGTGTGTGCGTGTGTGTGTATGTATGTATAGGAAGAGAGTCAGCATCCCGACGGCTGAGCTCCGGCCGTTTCGACAGCGAGATCCTGTTCGGATCTAGCTATCGAACCGTCCGGAGCTCAGCCGCTGGGGGTCATGACTCGTTTCCTATTATCCACTCTACTACCCTAAGTATTGAGTACTCTGGTGCATTATGGTCCACCTGGTATCTTACCACACTTTCTTTGTTATATATATATATTTGTTATATGTATATTGAGAAAATCCACAAACCCTCCATCTCAACTCTACTTTTGAAAATCACAAGAACTGCGAAACCGGTAAAGGAACCAAATAAATATATTTTTAAAAAAATACTCCAGTTGCATTTTCGATTTCATCTTTTTTCCTTATACTTTCACTCGTGTAGGACACCTCGTTTTTTCTCATTTTGTAAAAAAAAACCTCACTTTCTAATATATATATATATATGTATATACATACATATATATATATATATATATATATATATATATATATAGAGAGAGAGAGAGAGAGAGAGAGAGAGAGAGAGAGAGAGAGAGAGGGAGAGAGAGAGAGAGAGAGGGAGAGAGAGAGAGAGAGAGAGAGAGAGAGAGAGAGAGAGAGAGAGAGAGAGAGAGAGAGAGAGAGAGAGAGAGAGAGAGGGTGTGTATGATTGTGTATAGAAGATTAAATTAATAAGAGGAATTCCAACTTTGTCTGATTTACTCGTTTTATTAACAATCCTTTAAAATTTATAATGGTATTATAATGAAATAGTATGATAGAATATTAAATGTTAAGTGTTAATTGAACAAGTACTTTCATGCTTTCGCAATCTTCAGGTTCATAATGTGTGGTAACAGTCAAGTTTGCAATTTTCAACTGTAATGAGATGGGTAAATTGTGTACCTTATATACAGTGAAAAGTGGCTCCAGAATGCTAAATCTTGCAAACTGTATTTCGACCAATCGGTGTGTAGTTTCACTGAATTACTAAAGCTGATTGGTTTAGGCGTCACGGTTGGTTGAGCATGTCTAACGACCACTAATTGATCCTATCCAAAGCATCAATTGTTTTGCTATTTTTAGAAATGATGAAAATAGCATTTTCTAGTAATCATCACCATCAACATCACTTTTATTATTATTATTATTATTATTGTTGTTGTTGTTGTTGTTAGTGGTCGTAGTCGACATGGTCGTAGTCATAGTCATAGTAGAAGTAATACCCCTAAGCATTATTATTGTTCATTTAGCTAGGGTTTGAATTTATCAATAAAATTATTTTCTTTGATTTTTCTCTTGATTTCACTTGGGCTGTGTAATTTGTAGAATGGGAATATTATAAATATTCCCTGACCACATGTTGCTAGATGGTTACTTAGGGGTAACTGACGGACATTTGGGTCTCTGATTTGCTTACGGTGTACTCGTGCACGTTCCGATAGTGCATTTCCAGTTTGACCGACATATAGTTCTTCACAATTCGGGCATTTAATGCAGTAAATTAGATTTCTGCTTTTGCAGTTCATATTTGCATTTGGGAATATTTTTCCAGTTTTTGTTTTCATATATTGACCGGCGTGTATGGATTGACATGTGCCGCATCGACTATCATTGCATTTTGATACAGTGAATGATTGGTCTTTGTTGTTAAGGTCAAACTTTGCTTTTGTTAGTAATTGCTTGAAATTTTTTGGCTGTCTTTTACTAAGAGTCAAAGATCGATCTGTGATTAAGCCTTTTAATTCATTACTTTGAGCAATGATCGGTAGGTTTGCTTTGGCAGTGTTGAAGTTATTCTGGTGACATGGGTTGTGTGTCATTATAAATGGTATGACCAGTTCTTGGTTTCTTCTTCCTTGGGTTGTCCTAAGTTGTTGTATAGGTATTTTTATAGCCCGTTGTATGCCATTTTCTATAAGTAGAGATGGGTATTTTTGTTTGAGCAAACATTCTCTCAGTTCTGTTAGGCGTTTGTACCTGGTATTCGTATATTCTAAAATGGTACAAATTCTTCTGGCTAGGCAGTATGGGATGTTACGTTTTGTATGAGGTGGATGGCACGACTTAAAATTCAGATATTGATGGGTGTCTGTGTGTTTATAATATATATCCGTGGTAATGGTGGTGTCGTTTTTTATTATCATTATATCTAGGAATGGTAATTTGGTCCTACTCATCTCTTTTGTGAATTGGAGAGATGGATGTAGGTTATTCAGGAGGATATTGAACTCATCCAGAGTATCTAGAGATTCTGTCCAGATGATGAAACAGTCGTCAAGGTATCTCTTCCAAGATTGTTCAATGTACTTTCTAAAGTCAGTACTATATTTTTTCTCTATTTCTTGGTAGAGTTGTTGTTCTAAGTATCCCATTACAGACTTCGCGTAAACGGGAGCAAACTTCGTTCCCATCGCTGTGCCTCTAATTTGGATGTAATTATTTCCATTGAAGAAGAAAGTGTTGTTTTCCAGAATAAGTTTAACTGCGTCTAATATAAATGGCGCTGTGAATCTAAGTCTTGTCTAGCATAATAAAATAAACATGACTTGATGGCATATGTCTTTGTTCACGGGCCCTCATTTCCTGGTTGACTCTTAGGTGCACCGTCTGGAGCATATGAATTTCCAATCACCCATCACGCTCAGCTGATTTCTCCAGTAAAAGAGATATTGAGAAAGAAAGAGAAAGAAAGAGAGTGAGAAATATATATAAAAATCACTGCCCGTGTTGATCTTGTACATTATTTATTGAACTGGAAAGGATGAAAGTCACAGCTGACCTCTCAGATAAAGAATTCTATCCAGCATTCTTACGACTCTGATCTTTTGCCGCCTTCATTTGGTTTATTCTTAGTCCCGAAACTCCTGAGGGAGTCTCGGGGACGCAGTATTGACATACAGCGTTTCTAGGTTATAACCTGGTGAAGCCCATTTCCCCTCCAGGTCTGAATACAACAGATATCTTCTAGAGAACGATAGAGAGAGAGAGAGAGAACAGAAGTGAGAAAGGGATATAGAGGAAGAATTGACCACATTATGTAGACTGGTACATTTTTATCGACCTTGGATGGATGAAAGGCAAAGTTGACCTTGGTTGGATTTGAACGCAGAGATCTGAGAGTTAAAACGAATACCGCACAGCATTCTATACGACATTCTAACGATTCTGCCTTCCTTTCGTTCAACAAGTGAAAAAAAGTATTCATTCTCATGTTTCTATTTTCTTTTGGTCATAATAAAACTTAAACGAAAAGAAAACATCGAAGGTAGAAAAATACATGTAATCATATTTAGTGTTTCATTTAATAAAACAAATTCTCCTCTCATTTGTGTAATGGTGAAGATTTCCCCTACTGTGTATGTATGTACTATAAAATATGTGTCATG
>OZ024742.1:362786847-362824347 GCA_964016885.1 Eledone cirrhosa | reverse complement strand
ATCGATGTTTGACGGGCATCCACTGATGATTTATAAGTGCCCACCTGCATATATTCCTACGGACTATGTAGGCTTCTACATAACCTGGACACATTTTTCCCAGAAAACTTATAATGAAACAATTGTTTGGAAAGGGAGATGTATTTTAATTATGTCTCATATAAAATAATACAACTGGCTATTCGCAAAATACATATAGTTAGCACCCCAAACGTAAAATTGGGATTATACTAAGGTATATCCTAATGTTTGTTGAGTGAGATGGAAGCCAGTCAGAGTATAGCTTAAAGCTTTCTCTGTTAATGTATTAAATATATATATATATATATATATATAAATAAAGATCCGAAGGCATGGTATAAATTTCCAATCATTTTAATCCCGACACATGTTTCAATAAGAGATAGATCGATCGTGTAGCCATTATCGATTGTAACTGATCTCGTCAGGTGAAAATGAATTGTCTTCAAATCCTTGATATGAGGGAGAAAATTAACGGTATTCACTCACAGAGTTTAGTCCTTCATATGAAGATCAAGCAGTCAAAATACGGCGACTGCTATCGTCCTCAGTTAGGGTCATAAAACTATCAGGTCATATCTCCCAATAGCTGTAAAAGACGCTGGACATCAATCAAATCTGTAGAATTACAGTCGGTCACAGTTAATGTGAGTGTGTACACACACACACACATGACGCGAGGTCAAAGAAAAAAATATATATACATATACCAACATAGCATCAAATCTGTAGAACTATAGACGGTCACAGTTAATGTGAGTGTGTACACACATACTCAAACACAGCGACACGAAGTCAAAGAAAAAATATAAGTATACCAACATAGTATTCACCGAAAGTTAGTTTACAAAACAAGAAATGTTATATTAGTCAAATCTCAATTTGACGATGTAAATTGGAAACATTGGGTCAACCGCAACCCTATACCCACGCAAGTAAGTTCAGTTCAATTTTCTGCTATACGTGTATAGATAGAATTGTAACATCAGTATCGTCCATAAAAGTGTATGTTTAGGTATATACACATCCATGTGAAGTGCAAGTAGTTAGCTCATATCGAACTCACTATGTGCCGGATCTTTATTTTGATACATCTGAAACACTCTTAGTCAGGACATTTAAATAAATGTACAGGACATTTAAATAAATCTAAATTGTCAACAATATCTTTTGCATTTACATTCTTTATTCTATGTCCATACTTGCATTGTTTTGGCTTTATTATACATATACAAACGTGTATACCTCATTACACAATGCTTCAAGTGAACTATAACTTTGTCCTTTATATATATATATATATATATATATATATATATATATATATATATATATATATATATATATATATATATATATATATATATATATATATATATATATATATATATATATATATATATATATATATATATATATATATATATATATATATATATATATATATATATATATATATATATAATAGTTATATATATGTGTGTGTGTATGGGGGGGTGAAGGCGTATGGCTTAGTGGTTAGAGCATTGGGCTTGCAATCGAAAGGTTGTGAGTTCAATTCTCGGACCGGGTGGTGTGTTGTTTCCCTGAGCAAGACACTTTATTTCACGTCGCTCCAATTTACTCACCTGTAGAAATGAGTACCGGAGTACCGGCCTGCCCGCCCAGCTAGTGGGATGGCGTTATCTTATGTCTAAAACAGCACGACGTGCTGTGACCAGCGGCGCCTATTGGCGCCCGACAGACTGCTCGGTCAAGGTGGTCAAGGTGATATATATATATATTATTCATATTATTCAGAATATTAATAAATGGAGACATTCACGTAATCAAAATATATGTTTTATTATATATATATTTCGGAGCACTGTGCTGTATATATATATCTATCTATCCAACTATTCATGTATTTATCTCTGTCTCTCACTCTTTCTCTTTCACTCTCGCTCTCTATCCCCCCATCTCTATCTATCTATCTCCCTCCCCAATCTCTCTCTCTTTCTTTCTTTCTCTCTCTCTCTCGCTGTCTCGGGAAGAATTCGGCTCTGTATTCAGGACCTGGAAACACAATTGGCTCTCCACCTCTAGCTTGCTAAAGACGGCACCCATACGGTTTCATCATAGGTTACGCGACCATATATATATATCATATATTCTACATGTGTTCACCTCAGTATCCTTACGATCTGCAAGGAAACATTTCACGAAAAAAAAGATAATAAACCAAAGAAGAAAGAGACAGAAACAATTTGTTATTGGGAAGACATTAAAATTGAATATTCCTTTCATTGATCTTATCTGTCCAATAATATATTCCTTGAGATTAATATAATCTAAAGAATTTCTTTGCACACTTATCGGCTTGATGAAGATCAGTGTCGATATAGGAGCAATAAGAGACATGCCTTAGTAGATGTGGGAGAAAGAGAAGTATTAAAGATATGCGTAAGTATTATAAACTGCCCAAACCAATTACGTGAACCAGTGAATGAATGCGAGGAAACATAATCAAAATCTGTTATTGCTTTTCTTTAAGAGAATTGCGAAATCATAACTTGTGATTAAAAAAACAGCGATATTTTTCAAAGTAAACTAGAAATCACTGACCAACGATAATTCTAATTAATAAGATTGTAAAAATACAAAAGTGAAACTTATTTTATTCCTTCGTATTATGTTTTTTGTGTGTGATTGCCACATAGAAATATATAATAGGAAATAATTTATTGTCATATGATTCTGGTCCTTCGTCGTTGTGGTGTGTGGTTTGGGATGTGTGTGCTACCTAAATACTATCATCGGAATTTCATCTGACAAAATTTAATTTCAGACATCACTGCATTCGTTCTTTCATATAATATGAACAGCATGAAAAAAATGAAATGGAAACTCACACACACACACACACACACACATACACCCCCACCCCACCCACCCCCACACACATTCCTACAAATACACACACAAATACATACATATATTTACACACATATACCCACATATACACACACATACAAACGCACAAACAAACACTCACAACCACACTCACACATATACATAAAATACACACACACACACAAAAACACTCACACTCACATGCCAATACAGACATACATACATGCATATACAGAAACACATACATCCACATACACACACATAAACACACACATACGCACAAACACTCACATACATATAAATACACACAAATATCCACATACAACCAAATACACACACTATCGATACGAAAATGTATGGCTATTAAACATAATATATTTAATCAGATATTTCCTGAATTATTTTTATAGTTCCGTGAGTAATATTTTGTGGTTTTACAATTGTAGATTTTATGAGATAACTACAGATGTTGAGAGAGATTATGTTATATAACAAAGTTTCTACTTTGGACACAAGACCAGCAATTACGGCAGTGAATCACTGGTACTTTATATAACAGAGTGTCAATAGTTTCCACATCTAAATTTAAGGCCATTTTAAAGAAAGATATAGGTTTAATACAAGATATGTTGCACCGGGTCCCAAATAATAGGGGGTGGTGACATAAGCGGGAAGGGTTGGAATGTCGGTAATGTTTCTAGTTAGTGTCCGTTGATTTTTTTTTCTAAACCAGAATTAGTCGTTTAGTTTACATATTGAAACCCCAACCCATCCTATTTATTGTATAACATGGGATTTCTAGTAATGTACATTTTGTTGTTGTTTTTTTTTTGTCATTGCTTAAAGAAAATTAATTGTCATTGCTTAAAGAAAATTAATTGTCGCAGGAATGCTAATAATTAAAATAAATTTCGCTGGAGATAGATTAGCGAAATTTAATAAGTGGTGTGGGGGTGGAATAAGACCTAGGGGTTGGAAATATCCGATGAATTAATAAACGGTGAGGTTGGGGGTCCATTATTCGCAACCGGAGTGTAGACATATTTTTAGTCAGCAAATCTTCTGACCTTTATATATTCCGATATATCTAATTATTACTTGTTTTTGTATGTTTAAATATTGCTTCAAACCACATTCCTAGTTTAAATCTACCACTCAACAACTTCCTATATCTTGTTTGTGTAAATAATTCTACGACATATAATTTGTAATATTTAACTAGACTAAAAGGAAAGATTTCTGCAAGGAAAGATTTTGTGTGAAGGCGTTGGACTTCCGTCGGTTCTGACGAAGAGTGTTACAGATGCTTCAACAACGGAATAGATTGTTCGTGAAAATCACGTGCAGGTTGATCAGCATTCCACTGATATATCGACATTTAATGTAGCTCTCTCTCTTCACCCAGGAACTAACTCCGGAATCTGTCTGTCTTTCTTTACATCTGAATGTGACACAATCCTTGACTCCAGACATATAACAGTGCAATACACAACAGGTGGGTTGCAGAGACAACTGTTACATTGATAACTCTCTCTTCTGATTACATATATATATATATACACATAAATATATATATTGAACGAGCAATAGAACTATATATATATATATATATATATATATATATATATATATATATATATATATATATATATATATATATTTATATATATATATATATACTGTATATATATATATATATATATATATATATATATATATATATAATGTGAGACAAACCACAAACACTCCATCTCAATTTTACTTTTGAAAAGCATAAGAACTGTGAAACCCGTAAAGGAAATAAATAAATATTCTTTAAAAGACTGCAGTTACATTTTCGATTTCTTTTCCTTATATATATATGTATATATATATATATATATAGCTGTTGCTTGTTCAATTCATGGGACCTCATCTGCACTGAGGCACAAACGTAAAGGGATTTACTCGCTTTTTTTTCAACTTTGATATTTATTTAGTTGTCCCACAACGTAAATATATACACATATTTATATTTAGGAAAACATACATGTGTGTGTGTGTGTATGTGTGTGCGGGTGTGTGTGTCTGTGTCAAAGTTTACATTTATATCAGTGTGTGTGTCTATATGTCTAGAGGCTCAGCGAAAGGGATCGATAAAAATAAGTACCAGACCTGAATTGAAATAAGACTGAAACGAGAATGAGAATAAAAAAAATTATATTATCTTCCATCTAACAGATATTTGTTACATCGATTTTAGCCATTTAAATCTACATTCCCGAAGCCATACTGGACAACTGCCAACACTGTGTATATTCAACCTTTACATGCATACACTCTCTCTCTCTCTCCCTCACTCTCTCTCTCTCCCTCACTCTCTCTCTCTAGCTCTTTATCACACTTTCGCATAGCCATATTCGTTTTCTTTGTCTTTCTTTCACTCTCATTCTCACTCTCTCACATACCTACACACTTTCTCTCTCCCTCTCTCTCTATGTCCCTTAATGTCTTTCCTTCTGGCTACCTTGTGTTTCCTCTCCTTCTCTCCCCCACCTTACTCTCGCTCTACCCCCCCCCCCCCCCCCACTCACACACTTTCTTTCACTCTTCCTCTCACACCTTACTCTCACTGTACCTCTCATAACTCTCCCACCTTACTTTCGCTCTACACCCCCCCCCCCACACATTACTCTCACTGTACCTCTCATAACCCTCCCACCTTACTCTCGCTCTATAGCTCCCCCCCCCACACACTTTCTTTCACGCTTCCTCTCACCCCACACCTTACTCTCGCTGTCCTGGACTCCAATCATGTGCCCGGGGTTAAGTAGTAGGCTTATAGAGCAGGAATTTCTAGGTGAGAAGTTGTCTTACATCAATGTTAACCTTTTTCCCGCCATATTTCTAATAATTTTCATTAATTAATGAAGACACTGGAAGTGACTTAAATTTATTCATTATTTCATTCCCATGATGTCAAAGGTTGGTGAATTGGTAGAATAATTTAAGACATCAAAGGTATGGTATTTTACGTTTGGTGTTCAAACCCAACATGGTCAAGAGAAATACCAGTAAAATACTCGGGTAGAGATACACAACGTTCCCCTTCAATTAGAAATATTTTCCATGATGGTAAAGGGTTGAGGATCGACAAAGTCGGTAGAGCGTCCGACAAAGATTTAGCAGTATTTGTTCCCAATCTTTACTTTCTGAGTTCAAATCCAACCTAGGTCAACTTTACTTCTCATCCTTCCAAGGTCTATAAAATAAAATAACCGTTAATTATTGGTGTCGAAATAATCAACTTTCCCTTCCTCCAATATTGAGTCCTTGGGCCTAATTTAGAAAACAAAATAAAAACATCAGAATGGCTAATTTAAAAGCCTGTATTCCAGCAACCCAGTGGGCTGTTTCATTCTTTCAAATTAAATCTGTCCTCACTAGACATACACACTTCGACTCACACACATATGTTTCCCTTTTTATTATATACATATTCAAACACGCCTTTCACTACATAAACTTACATTCATGCACACACATACATCCCACTAAGCACACATACATACATCCCACTAAGCACACTTACTTTCACGCCCACTCATGCATATAACATACACTTTTTCCTAGATATTTCACAACGCGCCCGCTCGAAATTTTAACGTATTTTCATTGCATTAAATCTGTAAAGATATCATCCTCGGTCGTTCCTTTACGTCTCTCACAGAGATATTCCCTTGATAATGGGTTTTTAAATTTGCTAAGGTAAGAATCTATTTTTATCTTACCAATTTTAATTTTCTAGCGACAATTTTGAGGCGGAGAGAGTCGACTAAATCGACCCCAGGACATTACTGGTACTTTGTTTTATCAACCCCGCAAGGATAAAAGACAAAGCTAACCTCAGCAGGATTTTAACTAAGATCGTAAAGGGTCGTAACTCTATGTCATAAAGTATGTTGTCAGACGCCTTATCGATACTGCCAATCCATCGCACTCAAAAAACCTTTATTATATTAAATCATGTTGAAAGATTTTATTTAAAACGGTCATTTTAAAATGTGTAGTTTTGATTTATACAACAGAGACCTGTTTAAAACTTCATTTTTAGGCCATGCTGGAGCACTGCCAAGAATAAAAATTGTGTTTATAACGTCTGTTAGTTACGATACTGAAGATTTTATTGCACTGTTTTTGTTTTCATTTTTGTTTTTCTTATTTACTTCCAATGTTTATATACTCTTCACGGTTGACTGTTCATGGTTGGTTGTTTACTATGTGTAGTTCTAGAGGTGTATGTTATGGAAAGATTTATTTCCATTCTCCATTTGCCTCTTATCTTTTGGAAATATATATGTGTGTGTTCGTGTGTATGTATACATGCATGTATATATATATATATACATTGATATATATATATATATATATATATAAAATATTAAACAAATAATGAACAAACAATTCCTTATATTAAACAAAAAAAGTTCACTATTTAACGATCGTTTCTAGGGTATATATGTGTTATAATTGGTATGCATATTTAACAGATCTATGTACAAAATTATACAAAATTATACAAATTATCAAGATTAAATATACATACCTAACTCATATATACGCCGTCTTCAGAAATAATGAAGTATATTTATTGATAATAACAACAATTCAAAATATCAGTTCAAAATTGACCAATGAAAACACAAAGGGTTAAAAAGCAGTTTGGTGTGTGTATATACATGTAAAACCCTACACACATTTTACAATAATGTGTGTATAATTTGTATGTGCATACTAAAAAGATGGATGCAAATAAAAAATTTCAAGGTTAATATCTCTGTAAGCTTAATGCGCTGATAAGATACGCAATGATACTTATGGAGTCAAGCATATAAATATATTTTTTTCATACTCACACATATCAGTATAATCACACATACATGTGCGTATATATATAAATATACACATAACCACGAACACACAAACACACACACTCCCCCACTCACATTTATATATGTGGATATAAAATCATAAGCAAATAGAAATTAAGTCACTCACATAAACACACTGGTACACACATTTCAAGATCAAGATACAGAAATTAGGTGGGAGGGGGGGGGAGGGGTCAGTATTAGGTTGTCAGACCAGACAGCCTAATATAAATGTATCTATAAATTATGAAAAATAAAAAAATAAAAACAATAAAATATATTACATATAATATAATGTACATACGCATACAGATATACATACACATACATACATGTACGCGCACATAGAGATATCTACACATACATACATACACACATACCTATACTGTCATACACACACATACATTTACACGAACATACACATACACATATAAAAAGATAAAAATACAGACACACACACGCGCAATACATACACACATACACATATATATATATATATATATATATATATATATATATATACATATATATACACACGCACATAGACTCATATATATATACACATACACATACATATACTTATACATAAACATATATATCCCACACTCATACCACCATGAGAACACATACAAACATCCAGATGTATATATATATATATATATATATATATATATATATATATCAACATACACACACGTACACATATATGCATATATACATACATATATACACACATACACATATATATATACACACACACATAAAATACAGACATGCACATATATATATATATATATATATATATTTCATTACTCTTATATATACACATAGTATATATACATACACAACCTCACTTATACACATATACACATAAGTTATATTACAATAATAATAAAGAATAATATATATATATATATATATATATACATATATATACACACATATACACATATACATACACATACATACATATATATACATACATACACATACATACATACACCTAAATATAAACATATATAAATACACACATACGAATAAAGACATATATTCACACATAGACACCTATATACACATATATATATATATATATATATATATATATATATATCTATATACACACACATACACATACATACACATATATATATATATATATATACACATATACACACACGCACACACATACAGACACACATACACACACACATATATATATATATATATATATATATGTGTATGTGAGTGTGCGCAAATACATACATATATATACATACACACATACAAACACACACAAACACATACAAATGCATACGTGCACACACACACACATATATCACATAGATACGAAGATAAACATATAAATAGAGAGACATACAAATATATACAGAACCCATATACACATACATACAAACACGCATATACATATATATACATATATACACACATATATATTCCTATATACAAGCATACACATACACACACATATATACATATACATACACATATATATATCACACATTCACATACACGTACATATATAATATACATATATATACATATATATACATACATATGTATGTACAATCATATATACACACTCAATCTTACATTCATATTTACATGCTCATATATGTATTTTTATATTTAGAAATAAATACCAAAAAAACTATATAGAACCCATCTACACATATATTCATACATATACACTTACAAAAACAGATGATAATAGTATGGGGGAAAGGGGGGGGTTTGGAGAAGGGGATCAAAGTAAATATATGTTTCAAGAAACCTATAATATTTTCCATATCTTAATTCAATGTATGTTCTTACATATTTTCAGTGCTAGGAAATACGAAATCTATGCATCACAAAATAAAAAAGTATACCATTAATCATATGTCAACTAAACCAAAGATAGTCAACATATTGATTTCCAAGGTGTAAATTAGTTAGGTTTATAATATTTGAAGCAGAATTATGAAGTCAAACAGTAGTAGATTATTAATTACATTATAACTAAATTAAAGTTAATAACGTTATGGTATCAATATTAGGAGATGAATTTAGTAATAGGGAAAAGAAACCCAAATAAAAATAAAATAAAGTATTACATCGGTAGTAGCATATAAATTATATGTTAACTAAGTTAAAAATTATATATTTATTTCAATAGTATATGTTAATTAGTATATGTTAATTAGGTATACAATACATAAAGCAGATATTGTATTTCATCAATAGCATAATATAATTATATGCAAATAAAAATCAAAATTAATACGCATACACATACATATACATACACATACATATACATATACATACACATATATATATATATATATACATATATATACACATACATACATATATAGTCACATAAATATACATACAGATACACATACAATACATACATATACATATACATATAGATATACATATCTTTTTCAAAAAATTTGCACAGAATATATTAACTAGGTATATATCCAAAAACACTTCCCATTCTATGATTACATGAAATTCTGCAATTCGTCTGTACAAGGATACTAATTTTAAGCAAATTAAAATTAAAATTAAAGTTTTAGGTTGATTAAAGCTAAAACCAAATAATAAATATATTTCCAAAATGTATATTAATTAGGTCAATAATACTAAAAATTCTTTCTCCGTCATAGGATACATGATATTATTTTGTTATATTTTATCTGTAAAAGAATTATAATAAAAAAAATTATAATAAAAGGTTAAACTAAATTAAAAAATTATAATAAAAGGTTAAAATAAGTTAAAATTAATCTATAAATTAAATTACTGAATATATATTAGTAATATTTAAAGGTTTTTCAAAATTAATGATTACATAATATTTTCTCATCTGTAATAAAATATTAATTAAATTAAATTTATAGGTTAACTAACATTTAAATTAAATTAAATTCTAGAATAATGTTATTAATTAGGTTTATAATATTTAAATGTTTTTTTTAGTTTATGATTACACGATATAATTAATTCCTGTCTTTTATTTAATAAGATATCCCTAGACTTCATTATTTCAAATAGTTCTTGGGAACATAATCTACATTCCTTTCTATTATTTTGATAAGGGGTGGCTCTTTTGAGCACACTCCAGGTCAAATCATATTTTATATTTTTATTTTTATAACTATTGATTTTTTCTGCTAGAGATGTTGTATTAGCCAGTGCGGCATTTTTAAAGCTATGTTTGTGGGTATTATACCTTGTCTTAAAATTGTTAGAGGTAGCTCCTATATATGAGCAAATAGAATCTTTAGTTTTAACATTACATTTATAGACTATGTTGTTAACAAGACAATTCCCTTTTAATGGGCAGTTTGTTTTGTTTCTACAGTTACATCCTTTCGTTAATTCTGTATTTGAGGAGATATTATTGTTAATTTGATGTACTGGTGGTATACTTATAGTTTTCTTACATTTATATGCATTATATGCACTTATATTTTGTTTTATGTTATTTGTTGTAGAATATGAGAATTTAACTGTAGACCTATTTAAGATTTGATGGTATTTGTGGTTTGGCGGGAAGTTTTTCTCAAGGATATAAAAAAATTTTTTAGCAATATTATCCTTAACTTGTAAATTAAAAGGAGCATTATACCAAGTAACCCGTCTATTACGGTTTCTATGTTGTTTATTATTTTTATTATTTTTATATGTTGTATCATGATTTTTACTAGGAGGAATAATGTTAATGATAACACCACAACTATTTTTAGTTATATTTGTAGATTTAGGTGTTTTATCTTTTTTATTAGGAGTTTTATTATTAATATTTATTATAGTCTTATGATGAGTAGTTTTTTGAGGGTTACTATACTTTATATTAGAAGATTTAGTATTTTGGGGTATACTGTGGGTGGCATTTAGGTGTGTACTTTTCATTTGGTGTTTGTTGGTAATATTATGCTGTATGTTTTCAGTATTTTTAGTAGAAGTTATATACTCTAATCTATTTTTGTGGCCACTTCTATCTAGAGCTTCATTATAAAAGGTCGCATTTTTATCAAATACATCTTGGTTAGAAGAAAGGTTAGAAATTCTAAGTGATATATTATATGCAAGGTTTTTAAGGATAGATTTAGGGTGATTAGATTGTGAGTGTATGTAATGTAAGTTTTGGTTAGGTTTATGGTAAGGTTGGTATATACCCGTAGCTAAATCTAAAGTTATATCTAGGAAATTTACTACTTTACTTGTTTTTTCAAAAGTAATATTAAGATTATAATAGTCTTTAAGGAAAGTTCTAATATGCTTTTTGTTTTTTTCGATTTCTGAAAGGCTAAGGTTGTTAGAAAGAAGAAGACAGTCATCACGATATAAACCACCTTTGAGGTGGGGAAAAGAGGCATTTATGTTGAAAAGGAGAAAGAGGCCCACAAGATCAGTAATTTGGGCAGAATCGCTTGAACCCATAGTAATATCAAAAAGATTACTATAAGTGTTTCTGGTCCAGTATTCATTCTGAAATTCAATAAGTGTTTGTCTAGCATGTGTAATAATGTTAATGTCATCCGAAGTTAAATTAGATCTATTTTTAGCAAATAGATTAGAGTATATAACTTCTACTAAAAATACTGAAAACATACAGCATAATATTACCAACAAACACCAAATGAAAAGTACACACCTAAATGCCACCCACAGTATACCCCAAAATACTAAATCTTCTAATATAAAGTATAGTAACCCTCAAAAAACTACTCATCATAAGACTATAATAAATATTAATAATAAAACTCCTAATAAAAAAGATAAAACACCTAAATCTACAAATATAACTAAAAATAGTTGTGGTGTTATCATTAACATTATTCCTCCTAGTAAAAATCATGATACAACATATAAAAATAATAAAAATAATAAACAACATAGAAACCGTAATAGACGGGTTACTTGGTATAATGCTCCTTTTAATTTACAAGTTAAGGATAATATTGCTAAAAAATTTTTTTATATCCTTGAGAAAAACTTCCCGCCAAACCACAAATACCATCAAATCTTAAATAGGTCTACAGTTAAATTCTCATATTCTACAACAAATAACATAAAACAAAATATAAGTGCATATAATGCATATAAATGTAAGAAAACTATAAGTATACCACCAGTACATCAAATTAACAATAATATCTCCTCAAATACAGAATTAACGAAAGGATGTAACTGTAGAAACAAAACAAACTGCCCATTAAAAGGGAATTGTCTTGTTAACAACATAGTCTATAAATGTAATGTTAAAACTAAAGATTCTATTTGCTCATATATAGGAGCTACCTCTAACAATTTTAAGACAAGGTATAATACCCACAAACATAGCTTTAAAAATGCCGCACTGGCTAATACAACATCTCTAGCAGAAAAAATCAATAGTTATAAAAATAAAAATATAAAATATGATTTGACCTGGAGTGTGCTCAAAAGAGCCACCCCTTATCAAAATAATAGAAAGGAATGTAGATTATGTTCCCAAGAACTATTTGAAATAATGAAGTCTAGGGATATCTTATTAAATAAAAGACAGGAATTAATTATATCGTGTAATCATAAACTAAAAAAAACATTTAAATATTATAAACCTAATTAATAACATTATTCTAGAATTTAATTTAATTTAAATGTTAGTTAACCTATAAATTTAATTTAATTAATATTTTATTACAGATGAGAAAATATTATGTAATCATTAATTTTGAAAAACCTTTAAATATTACTAATATATATTCAGTAATTTAATTTATAGATTAATTTTAACTTATTTTAACCTTTTATTATAATTTTTTAATTTAGTTTAACCTTTTATTATAATTTTTTTTATTATAATTCTTTTACAGATAAAATATAACAAAATAATATCATGTATCCTATGACGGAGAAAGAATTTTTAGTATTATTGACCTAATTAATATACATTTTGGAAATATATTTATTATTTGGTTTTAGCTTTAATCAACCTAAAACTTTAATTTTAATTTTAATTTGCTTAAAATTAGTATCCTTGTACAGACGAATTGCAGAATTTCATGTAATCATAGAATGGGAAGTGTTTTTGGATATATACCTAGTTAATATATTCTGTGCAAATTTTTTGAAAAAGATATGTATATCTATATGTATATGTATATGTATGTATTGTATGTGTATCTGTATGTATATTTATGTGACTATATATGTATGTATGTGTATATATATGTATATATATATATATATATGTGTATGTATATGTATATGTATGTGTATGTGTATGTATATGTATGTGTATGCGTATTAATTTTGATTTTTATTTGCATATAATTATATTATGCTATTGATGAAATACAATATCTGCTTTATGTATTGTATACCTAATTAACATATACTAATTAACATATACTATTGAAATAAATATATAATTTTTAACTTAGTTAACATATAATTTATATGCTACTACCGATGTAATACTTTATTTTATTTTTATTTGGGTTTCTTTTCCCTATTACTAAATTCATCTCCTAATATTGATACCATAACGTTATTAACTTTAATTTAGTTATAATGTAATTAATAATCTACTACTGTTTGACTTCATAATTCTGCTTCAAATATTATAAACCTAACTAATTTACACCTTGGAAATCAATATGTTGACTATCTTTGGTTTAGTTGACATATGATTAATGGTATACTTTTTTATTTTGTGATGCATAGATTTCGTATTTCCTAGCACTGAAAATATGTAAGAACATACATTGAATTAAGATATGGAAAATATTATAGGTTTCTTGAAACATATATTTACTTTGATCCCCTTCTCCAAACCCCCCCCTTTCCCCCATACTATTATCATCTGTTTTTGTAAGTGTATATGTATGAATATATGTGTAGATGGGTTCTATATAGTTTTTTTGGTATTTATTTCTAAATATAAAAATACATATATGAGCATGTAAATATGAATGTAAGATTGAGTGTGTATATATGATTGTACATACATATGTATGTATATATATGTATATATATGTATATTATATATGTACGTGTATGTGAATGTGTGATATATATATGTGTATGTATATGTATATATGTGTGTGTATGTGTATGCTTGTATATAGGAATATATATGTGTGTATATATGTATATATATGTATATGCGTGTTTGTATGTATGTGTATATGGGTTCTGTATATATTTGTATGTCTCTCTATTTATATGTTTATCTTCGTATCTATGTGATATATGTGTGTGTGTGTGCACGTATGCATTTGTATGTGTTTGTGTGTGTTTGTATGTGTGTATGTATATATATGTATGTATTTGCGCACACTCACATACACATATATATATATATATATATATATATGTGTGTGTGTATGTGTGTCTGTATGTGTGTGCGTGTGTGTATATGTGTATATATATATATATATATATGTGTATGTATGTGTATGTGTGTGTATATAGATATATATATATATATATATATATATATATATATATGTGTATATAGGTGTCTATGTGTGAATATATGTCTTTATTCGTATGTGTGTATTTATATATGTTTATATTTAGGTGTATGTATGTATGTGTATGTATGTATATATATGTATGTATGTGTATGTATATGTGTATATGTGTGTATATATATGTATATATATATATATATATATATATTATTCTTTATTATTATTGTAATATAACTTATGTGTATATGTGTATAAGTGAGGTTGTGTATGTATATATACTATGTGTATATATAAGAGTAATGAAATATATATATATATATATATATATATGTGCATGTCTGTATTTTATGTGTGTGTGTATATATATATGTGTATGTGTGTATATATGTATGTATATATGCATATATGTGTACGTGTGTGTATGTTGATATATATATATATATATATATATATATATATATATACATCTGGATGTTTGTATGTGTTCTCATGGTGGTATGAGTGTGGGATATATATGTTTATGTATAAGTATATGTATGTGTATGTGTATATATATATGAGTCTATGTGCGTGTGTATATATATGTATATATATATATATATATATATATATATATATATATATGTGTATGTGTGTATGTATTGCGCGTGTGTGTGTCTGTATTTTTATCTTTTTATATGTGTATGTGTATGTTCGTGTAAATGTATGTGTGTGTATGACAGTATAGGTATGTGTGTATGTATGTATGTGTAGATATCTCTATGTGCGCGTACATGTATGTATGTGTATGTATATCTGTATGCGTATGTACATTATATTATATGTAATATATTTTATTGTTTTTATTTTTTTATTTTTCATAATTTATAGATACATTTATATTAGGCTGTCTGGTCTGACAACCTAATACTGACCCCTCCCCCCCCCCTCCCACCTAATTTCTGTATCTTGATCTTGAAATGTGTGTACCAGTGTGTTTATGTGAGTGACTTAATTTCTATTTGCTTATGATTTTATATCCACATATATAAATGTGAGTGGGGGAGTGTGTGTGTTTGTGTGTTCGTGGTTATGTGTATATTTATATATATACGCACATGTATGTGTGATTATACTGATATGTGTGAGTATGAAAAAAATATATTTATATGCTTGACTCCATAAGTATCATTGCGTATCTTATCAGCGCATTAAGCTTACAGAGATATTAACCTTGAAATTTTTTATTTGCATCCATCTTTTTAGTATGCACATACAAATTATACACACATTATTGTAAAATGTGTGTAGGGTTTTACATGTATATACACACACCAAACTGCTTTTTAACCCTTTGTGTTTTCATTGGTCAATTTTGAACTGATATTTTGAATTGTTGTTATTATCAATAAATATACTTCATTATTTCTGAAGACGGCGTATATATGAGTTAGGTATGTATATTTAATCTTGATAATTTGTATAATTTTGTATAATTTTGTACATAGATCTGTTAAATATGCATACCAATTATAACACATATATACCCTAGAAACGATCGTTAAATAGTGAACTTTTTTTGTTTAATATAAGGAATTGTTTGTTCATTATTTGTTTAATATTTTATATATATATATATATATATATCAATGTATATATATATATATACATGCATGTATACATACACACGAACACACACATATATATTTCCAAAAGATAAGAGGCAAATGGAGAATGGAAATAAATCTTTCCATAACATACACCTCTAGAACTACACATAGTAAACAACCAACCATGAACAGTCAACCGTGAAGAGTATATAAACATTGGAAGTAAATAAGAAAAACAAAAATGAAAACAAAAACAGTGCAATAAAATCTTCAGTATCGTAACTAACAGACGTTATAAACACAATTTTTATTCTTGGCAGTGCTCCAGCATGGCCTAAAAATGAAGTTTTAAACAGGTCTCTGTTGTATAAATCAAAACTACACATTTTAAAATGACCGTTTTAAATAAAATCTTTCAACATGATTTAATATAATAAAGGTTTTTTGAGTGCGATGGATTGGCAGTATCGATAAGGCGTCTGACAACATACTTTATGACATAGAGTTACGACCCTTTACGATCTTAGTTAAAATCCTGCTGAGGTTAGCTTTGTCTTTTATCCTTGCGGGGTTGATAAAACAAAGTACCAGTAATGTCCTGGGGTCGATTTAGTCGACTCTCTCCGCCTCAAAATTGTCGCTAGAAAATTAAAATTGGTAAGATAAAAATAGATTCTTACCTTAGCAAATTTAAAAACCCATTATCAAGGGAATATCTCTGTGAGAGACGTAAAGGAACGACCGAGGATGATATCTTTACAGATTTAATGCAATGAAAATACGTTAAAATTTCGAGCGGGCGCGTTGTGAAATATCTAGGAAAAAGTGTATGTTATATGCATGAGTGGGCGTGAAAGTAAGTGTGCTTAGTGGGATGTATGTATGTGTGCTTAGTGGGATGTATGTGTGTGCATGAATGTAAGTTTATGTAGTGAAAGGCGTGTTTGAATATGTATATAATAAAAAGGGAAACATATGTGTGTGAGTCGAAGTGTGTATGTCTAGTGAGGACAGATTTAATTTGAAAGAATGAAACAGCCCACTGGGTTGCTGGAATACAGGCTTTTAAATTAGCCATTCTGATGTTTTTATTTTGTTTTCTAAATTAGGCCCAAGGACTCAATATTGGAGGAAGGGAAAGTTGATTATTTCGACACCAATAATTAACGGTTATTTTATTTTATAGACCTTGGAAGGATGAGAAGTAAAGTTGACCTAGGTTGGATTTGAACTCAGAAAGTAAAGATTGGGAACAAATACTGCTAAATCTTTGTCGGACGCTCTACCGACTTTGTCGATCCTCAACCCTTTACCATCTTGGAAAATATTTCTAATTGAAGGGGAACGTTGTGTATCTCTACCCGAGTATTTTACTGGTATTTCTCTTGACCATGTTGGGTTTGAACACCAAACGTAAAATACCTAATACCTAATACTGACCCCTCCCCCCCCCTCCCACCTAATTTCTGTATCTTGATCTTGAAATGTGTGTACCAGTGTGTTTATGTGAGTGACTTAATTTCTATTTGCTTATGATTTTATATCCACATATATAAATGTGAGTGGGGGAGTGTGTGTGTTTGTGTGTTCGTGGTTATGTGTATATTTATATATATACGCACATGTATGTGTGATTATACTGATATGTGTGAGTATGAAAAAAATATATTTATATGCTTGACTCCATAAGTATCATTGCGTATCTTATCAGCGCATTAAGCTTACAGAGATATTAACCTTGAAATTTTTTATTTGCATCCATCTTTTTAGTATGCACATACAAATTATACACACATTATTGTAAAATGTGTGTAGGGTTTTACATGTATATACACACACCAAACTGCTTTTTAACCCTTTGTGTTTTCATTGGTCAATTTTGAACTGATATTTTGAATTGTTGTTATTATCAATAAATATACTTCATTATTTCTGAAGACGGCGTATATATGAGTTAGGTATGTATATTTAATCTTGATAATTTGTATAATTTTGTATAATTTTGTACATAGATCTGTTAAATATGCATACCAATTATAACACATATATACCCTAGAAACGATCGTTAAATAGTGAACTTTTTTTGTTTAATATAAGGAATTGTTTGTTCATTATTTGTTTAATATTTTATCTTGACTCTGTATACCGTTTATCTTTCACCGAAATTGGATTTTCATTACATCTCTTCTTTCCATGATGTCCGGAATACATTGAGTTCTTCATACGGATTGGACACTACCGTAAACTCTTGGTAGATTTATCTACATTATATATATATATATATATATATATATATATATATATATATATATATATATATATATCAACTAGAAATAGATTGGCACATAAGTTGATATAAAATGCTCAGATCTGTTCATTGGAATCTTTGAGCTTATTCTGCAGTGAATATGGCGCATGTTTCTTAGGCATGACAACCTTAATTTAATTTTGGATATATATATATATATATATATATATATATATATATATATATATATACATATATATATATATATATACGATATTAACAAATGGAAACTATATTTATAAAACCATATTTATTTCATTATACATATTTCAAGGACACCAAGTTAAATTATGGTGTGCTTTCATCAAATAAAATATAATATAGAGCAGTTTTATAAATAAATATTGACATACCCTTAAAGAATGCAACCATTACTGTTGGGAGCTCCCGGATAGTTTTACTCCAATTATTTGTTGAGTGCTTTATATCAGTTATAAAAATATTTGCTTGTTGTATCCCAACAATTTAAATAGAACTTTTACACATATATATATATATAAATATATATATATATATATATATATATATATATATATATATATATATATATATATATATATATATATATATATATATGTCTGATCGTGTGTTTGAAGTGTATATGTATGGGTGAGTATATATGTGTTAATATGTGCATATGTATGGCTGGATATGTATGTGTGTATGTTTATACATATATATATTCATGTGTATACAAACATACATAATTATCTGAAAATAAAATGAATGGCAATCTTCCGTTGACATGAAGGTCTGCAGCACCTACTGACCGGAATACCATATAAGAGTGCTCTAGTGATATACATATACATTACATATATATGTGTGTATGTCTAAATATATATCTGTAAATATATATGAATATATGTAAATATATATGATTATATATATATATATATATATATATATATATATATATATATATATATAGGAAAATGTATGACCCCGACGGCAGAGCTCAAGCCGTTTCGATGGCTATTTCTGGAAATCATGATTTAAAGATTAACCTTGTTATACACCGTGTCACGCTGAATATAGTAGAGAATTGATTTAAAGATACTAGTGTCACTTGCATGTTAATTACAGGATGAGGCTATTTCCTTTATTAAACAACTGCATCGCTCACCGTCGGAACGAAGGGAGGTCCAACACAAACACAAATGCACACATTAATACACAAAGGAACACTCGTCCAGGTCGGAGGCTTTTATTGTCAGTCGCATAAACACCGGCCTGGTGAGCTCGAGACAGGAAACATTATATATATATATATATATATATATATATATATATATATATATATATATATATACACACACACATATATATATATAATGTTACCTGTCTATATATATATATATAAAGAATTAGTATATCTACCAACATATATATACAGATGCATACCTATTCTACCAAATATATAGGTTTTGTCATAATAACTTTGTGGTTCAATGCAAGGGGATGCAGAACAATTATATGAAAGACGTAAAATAGGAAAATAAGATATACTAATTCTTTATAATTATCTCCAAATTATTTTGTTGAGCAAAAATTTGCCAAGACTACTACTATAGTTCATAGTAATAGTCCGGCTACTGTCTTCTTAACACCCCACTCCTCACTGATTAACCTCGATGTCACGTGTTTGATTCTTTTGAATTTGCCACCGACGAAGTAGGCAGTGATTTGTTCAATGTCTTGGAATTTAGTCCTCGCTTGCTTTTTTCCATCCACTGAATTATTTTTGTATAAGTTCCCTGTGTCCACGCATCGCCTGGGAACTTAGCTGAGAATTGACTTCCTGATGACGAAAGGTATTCTCCATGTTCCATCCGGAAACCATATTTATTCCCTTTCAGAAACTAATTAGTTGGAGTGAAATTTTTGTAAGTAAGTTAATTTTCATAATTTTCTTATTTTACGTCTTTCATATATATATATATATATATATATATATATAAATATATATACATTTATATATACATATATACACATATATATATATATACATATATATATATAGAGAGAGAGAAACAAAAGAGGAAAAAAAAATATTTTTCTTCCTAATAATCGTCTCTTTCTCCCTGTTTCATATATATATATATATATATATATATATGAAAACAGGGAGAAAGAGGCGATTATTAGGAAGAAAACATTTTTTTTTTTCCTTTTTTGTTTCTCTCTATCTTTTTTCTGGGTTAGAAAATGATTAAAACGAAATGTTTTACTTTATGTGAAGTCTTAAGGTATTAGTTGATTTATTTATTATTTAACAATGGCATTTATTTATCTACTTATATATTTAATAATTGTCTATTACCGGTTTCAGCATTTTTATGCATTATCAAATGATAGTGAAATGTATTAGTGCGGTGTCACACATGTTAAAGAGAAGGTGCAGAAAGAATAATGTTGTTTACAAACTAGGTTTATGAAGTGAAAAGTGAAAAGAAAAAAGAAAAAAGAAAAAAGAAAAAAGAAAAAAGAAAAAAGAAAAAAAAAAGAAAAAAGAAAAAGAAAACGGAAATAATGTAGAGCATAAAATGTCAATATGGAAGAAAAACTAATGTTATTTACAAGCATAGTTCTTGAAGTTAAGCACATCAAAATGTGTTAATATAGCAAGAGTGCTTAGTTGATCTATGATTCCATGATGGAGGCAAATGGTGGACTGAGGTTTGATATGATTTACCTTTTTAGAGAGTTAATATGCAGGGGGAAGCAATTCTTGCTAGATGCTATTTAATTTATTTAAGAAAAAGGATCAGTTAGGGTGTGAGTGAGGTAACTCTTGTAAATGTTTGATTGTTTGTTGCAGTTTTAGATTGGTCCGATTTTTAGAGCATTAAGTAGAGGTTGGAATTTGTTAATGAAATATATATATATATATTTAATACATTAACAGAGAAAGCTTTAAGCAATACTCTGACTGGCTTCCATCTCACTCAACAAACATTAGGATATACCTTAGTATAATCCCAATTTTACGTTTGGGGTGCTAACTATATGAATTTTGCGGATAGCCAGTTGTATTATTTTATATGAGACATAATTAAAATACATCTCTCTTTCCAAACAATTGTTTCATTATAAGTTTTCTACAAGTTGGGAAAATTATGTCCAGGTTATGTAGAAGCCTACACATAGTCCGTATGAATATATGCAGGTGGGCACTTATAAATCATCAGTGGATACCCGTCAAACATCGATATAAAAAAATGTTCTTACCGATATCCAATGTTCAGCGATGGTCACCCTCCGTGTCAGAATGACAGCCAAATTTGAAATTCCAGCAGTCTCAGAATGAGAAATTTCACACTGTCATCAAGCGGAAAGGGGGGGGGGGGTCATCGCAAAACAAAAGAAAAGAAAATAATATGCACGCGGGTCAATTAATTCTTTCAATAATTTTAACCTTGCGTGTGAAGAACTCAATTAGATTTTAAAAAATAAATATATGCATGTATTATTTATACACGCATATAGGTATTTTCTTAGGCTAAAAACAGAGATGAGATACCAGAATAACAATCAATATTTCATACAAATAATAAATACGGAAAGTTACACTTAAAAGGTATCTGGAAATATTCATCTCTGGCCAAATCAAGAGTATAATATTTAATACATTAAAAGAGAAAGCTTTAAGCAATAATCTGACTGGCTTCTATCTCACTCAACAAACATTAGGATATACCTTAGTATAATCCCAATTTTACGTTTGGGGTGCTAACTATATGTATTTTGCGGATAGCCAGTTGTATTATTTTATATGAGACATAATTAAAATACATCTCCCTTTCCAAACAATTGTTTCATTATAAATTTTCTACAAGTTGGGAAAATTATGTCCAGGTTATGTAGAAGCCATTATATATATATATATATATATATATATAATGTTTCCTGTCTCGAGATCACCAGGCCGGTGTTTATCCCGATTTCCCTTTAAGCGACTAACAATACAAGACTCCGAACTGGATGTGTGTTCTTTTGTGTATTAATGTGTGCATTTGTGTTTATGTTGGACCTCCGTTGGTTCCGACGGTGAGCGATGCAGTTGTTTAATAAAGGAAATAGCCTCATCCTGAAATTAACATGCAAGTGACACTAGTATCTTTAAATCAATTCTCTACTATATTCAGCGTGACACGGTGTATAACAAGGTTAATTTTTAAATCATCAATGCACCACATGTTTGTCCAACTTTGTTCACTGGAGCAACATGAAAATATGTTTGACTTCAACAGTGTAAAGTGTCTTGTTAAGGCCTCAATACTAGGCTTGATCCGGGAACCGAACTCACTATTTGGCAAGAGTATGTCGAACAACTTAACCACCGTCCCACGTAGTACCATAATCTATGCCGAAACAATAAAATACAATACAATAATTCGTATATATGGACACGTAAATTCTGAAGAAGTCTTGTTGGCACTATAGTGGGATACTGGCATGGAAACCTAGTGGAGCCCATCCCGCGACGAGTCTGAACACAACCGAATCCTTGGCACTATAGTGGGATACTGGCATGGAAACCTAGTGGAGCCCATCCCGCAACGAGTCTGAACAATACCGAATCCTTGGCACTATAGTGGGATACTGGCATGGAAACCTAGCGTAGCCCATCCCGCAACGGGTCTGAACAATACCGAATCCTTGGCACTATAGTGGGATACTGGCATGGAAACCTAGCGGAGCCCATCCCGCAACGGGTCTGAACAATACCGAATCCTTGGCACTATAGTGGGATACTGGCATGGAAACCTAGCGGAGCCCATCCCGCAACGGGTCTGAACAATACCGAATCCTTGGCACTATAGTGGGATACTGGCATGGAAACCTAGCGGAGCCCATTCCGCAACGGGTCTGAACAATACCGAATCCTTGGCACTATAGTGGGATACTGGCATGGAAACCTAGCGGAGCCCATTCCGCAACGGGTCTGAACAATACCGAATCATTCCAGAGAAGGAGACAGAGATAAAAACGTATTGAGAAGGAATCGACCCTAGACCAGAAGTAATCGAACTCGAAAACAAAGAGAAAACAAAGTTGAATTCGGTGGGATTTGAATTGAGAACAGAGAGAGAGGCGGAATTAATGCCACAAATCATACTATTGGATTTTCTAACGACTCTGATAATTAGCCTCCCCCGATAATGTACTTGAGTCTATTCTAGCGACAATACGCCTTCTCTGTAAATGTTTGGCTTTCTGCCTAATTTATAAATCAATATTAGGATTTTAGAGTTTCCTGATGTAACCTCGACATCCATTACTCTATAATGGTGTGTCACTGCCAAGTATTCATGATATCTGACCAATGAAACGCGGTTTTACATAAGAGTCATTCGACAATTAAATATATATATATATATGTGTGTGTGTGTGTATGTATGTGTGTATATATATATGTGTGTGTGTGTGTATATATATATATATGTGTGTGTGTATATATATATATATGTGTGTGTGTATATATATATATATGTGTGTGTGTGTATATATATGTATATATATATATATGTATATATTTATATATATATGTATATATATATATGTGTGTGTGTATATATATATATATATATATATATATATATATTTAGAAGACAATGATTAGTGTATGTCTATTGCATTTGAATTTAATGTGACATGTTAGTTTAAAAGATGTGATATAAAACGCCACAGTTTAAGTTTATAATAAACTCACTTAAAATCCCGCCGTACCAGTTCCAGTACATGACCACTGAAAGCTATTTCTGGCGTTTCATTAAGGTAAAGGAAGTAAATAATTTAGTTCAACATCCTATATATCTTGTGTACGTCGCTGAAGTGGTAGAACCGTCAGAGTGATTTGTAATTAAGTTAAATGCATTTATGCTTCGTAATTAAATCACAACTTATGAAAGTACTATGATCGGCTTCTTTCTTTTAAGAAGGCACGTGAGCTAGTGGACTCATAACCGCATGGTCGTGGGTTCAATTCCTAGACCGGGTGGTGTGTTGCGATATTGGGCAAAATGTTTATTTTCCCGTTGTAATTACGACCTATCGGTAGCATCAGCAATGGAATTACCAACGGAATCAATACTACCCTGATCTGATCGGCTTCTTATCTATTTTTCTTTTTGTCTCTGACTTTAAACATTATGAACAAACTAAGCAACACACATATTATTATGTCGTTTCCAACGGTTCTCCCCCTTCTCTCTGCATACAGAGTCTTTCATGCCAGAACATCCAAAGCGTTTCTTCTTATTATTTGTTAGATCGTGAAGCTATATAAGGCTTCCAATTGACAGATTAGTTAGAACATATGATAGAAAGTTTCCAGTATTTCTTTTAGAGTTTTAAGTTTACTGAGCCCAAATCACGCCGAAGTCAACTTTACCTTGCATCATTCGAAGTCAATAAATATAGTTCCACTGCCGTACGAGATCTGTCGATACTTCCTTTATAGCTATTTCTCTATTTCTTTCTCTCACCTATCTCATACTCATCTCTGCCTCCTTTTATCTTTTTCCTACTAATTCCTTTCTCTCATCTTCCCGCTCTCACATCCATCAGCTCCCTCCCTCCTCTCTATATTCTCGCTCTCTCTGCCTCTCTCTCTCTCTCTCTCCCTCTCTCTAAGAAGAAGGAGAAGATGGATGGACTCCACTGGATTAAATACCCCCATGACTCAATAACGAGTTCATTCTACATTGATAGATGATGAACGAATCCCTCTAGTTATTTACTGACCACTGATTGGCTTACAACTTTATCATTGTTTAACCAATGAATCCTTTGGCTCTATTTATCTAATCTGAATTAATCTGTGTTTGAACCTTCTTTAACAACACGTTTCAGTGGAAGTTAAGACTTTATGAAATAAAATAAAATAATTGTTTCTACGTTTGGCACAAGGACAGCAATTATCCCAGTGTATTACTGGTACTTTATTTTATCGACCCCGTAAGGGTGAAAGACAAAGTTAACCT
The DNA here is from genome assembly GCA_964016885.1 of Eledone cirrhosa. NCBI lineage: Eukaryota > Metazoa > Mollusca > Cephalopoda > Octopoda > Eledonidae > Eledone > Eledone cirrhosa. The sequence goes on along the minus strand of OZ024742.1, from coordinate 362,798,154 downwards.
CGGCGGGATTTGAACTCAGAATGGCAAGGGCCGTAACTCTATATGAAAGAAAATAAAATAATGTCAGCTAGAAATCCACATTAAGATCAAATAGATTTCGATGAAGTGAAGTTGATTAAGAAATCAATTTGGGTTGGATAATTAAATTAAGATAGTGGCGGGAAAAAAACAAATTGACTTTTAAATTACTTGCAAGAATAATGAAATGGGAATTGTATTTGTGGATAATTCATTTCATATTTCTTAAAGATACATGAGGTTTATAGCCATTTTAGTAGATAAACATATCACAAGATGTGTGACATATATTACAACATGTTAGAATATACCTAATATATATATTACATATATATATATCACATATATACATTTATTAAATATATATTAGTGTGTAATGGGCTTTTAGAGTAGTTATAGTGGATGGCGTAGTTCACTACTTGCGGTCTTATAGTGTTACTGTTTCAAATCAACTGACAATATTCTGCCATGTTTTAACATTGGATAAGGCACGGGTGCATGGTAACAAATGATGGTTTTAATTAAGACACAAGGCAAACAATTTGGAGTTGGGGGCGGGGAAAACTCAATTTCCTGGTGCTCTGAGCGACCCTACAACGATTAAAAATGAGAAACGAATATCACACGGAATTTTCTCCGACGTTTTAAGGATCACCCCCTCCCCCTCTCCACAACATTTGTATGTGATAAATAATGGTTTGTAATTTAAACACAATGTCCCATATTTGGTGGGAAGGGAAGGCCGAAGATATCGATCGCAATGCTTGATTGGTAATTTATTTTATCGATACGGAAATGATGAAAGACAAATTTCACCTGGATATTGTTTGAACTCAGAACATAACGAACTAGCACAAAATAGACACCATATTTGTATGTGACGCTCTACTGGTTCTGTCCTCACGTGTCATAAATAAGGCAAACCAGACATTTCTTTGTGGTAATCAGTTGTTTGCTCAGTTCAACATAAAAATGAGTATTCATGTAATTTCCTCAACCATACTTTGCCATTCTATATATATTCAAAGATTTTATTCAGTGTTATTGACATTTTGTTTTTTATGTTTTTATTCTTTGGCTTTAATATTTAATTGATAATGATATTTCATTTAATTGAAAATTATTTTAGAAACAGAGATATATTTTATTTCTATTTTTTATATGTATTTCTGTAATATTTTTGTTAGTTATTTTCCTTGGTTTCCGCGTAAACAGTTTTACAGTTTTAATTAATAATAAAAGTTCTCTGATGAACAACTTAAGGGTATCTCCGATTGTTGTTAATAGAAAAATTGAATTTAAAATGTAACGGGTCCATTATAAATTGAACTAAATTTAAAATATTTCAATAAGCCTCATTCTTCCATCTCCTTTCCCCATAAAATATTCACTAGTGTGTGGGTGATGGGAGTCACATATTGTTAGTCTCAATTTCGTGTGGTTGTTGTTGTTGTTGTTTTGTAATCCAGGATCAACCTTGATCAAAAACATATATGATCAAAGGTTTTCTAGCTGTTATTCGGCCAATAAATGTGTGAGCTTAATCGGGATAATGTATCCACGTCTAAATTATCCAATTTATTCTCTCGATTTTATGTCAACTAGATTTTACAAACCAAACTTACAAAGTGATGGAAATATTAAAGAAAGATAAAAACAAAATTAAGTATCGAAAACGTGGGAGGGATATAGAAAGGCGGATCTGGCTGTTTAGGAAAGGAAAGGAATTTAAATGCCATAAAAAGGAGAAAAGGAGGTAAAGAGCAAGGACTATTATGCAACGGAAGAAGGAGAGTCGAAGGGGTGAGAGTCTCTACTCCTGGGCTGGGACGATGTTTCGGTTGTGCTTCACAGACAAAACTGAAATGTCATTTCCGCGGACAATGCCCCAAATTACCCACAAGGCTCCTTTCTCAGACAGGCTGTTGAGCTCTGCTGTCTAGGGTCTGAGGAATTCTGAGATCTCGACAGTGATGGATAGGAAGAGAAAACGGCCAGACAAGCCCCGGTATTTGCTTGTCTTGCTGTCCTTAGGAATTAAATGGAGACATTGCCAACTTATATCCGATCAAAGTGCCACACAATGCATATATATATATATATATATGTGTGTGTGTGTGTGTGTGTGTGTGTGTGTGTGTGTGTGTGTGTGTGTGTGTGTGTGTGTGTGTGTGTGTGTGTGTGTGTGTGTGTGTGTGTGTGTGTGTGTGTGTTTGTGTGTGCGTATGGTTTAACACAAAATATTTTGGGAAAAGGAATTCTACAAAATTGTACTCAATAGGAAATGTACAGTTGGTTCCTATTCATTGCTGAAAATTTTACTCAACGTTATTCTGAGATTTATTTCGCTGATTCTCAGACATTAGTAAAAGTTAGAAGAGGGATTCCCTCTTTATATAATCTTATATAGAAAGGTTACACAAAATAAAATACAAGAAACTACTGAAATTATTTGAATGTGAAGCTGGAATTTTCATTAGGTGTTTAAAAAACCTTTATTTTAGTACGTTTAGTGATGCCTGGTTGGTTACACGAGGTGGAGTATGAGTTGGATGTGTAACTATTTTTTATGTTAGATTATATGAAGGTATTGATGGACGCTCCTCAATTCTAACGGTGTCGCAGTAGCTGGTCTACCGAAATGACCCAATCCAGATATTAACAGATATGGATAACTTTAATCGTTCTGAGGAGAATACGATGTCATACAACGTGTTATAAGGCTGGTCTTTAAAATATCTTGAGCAATATATGACCTCCAGCTGAGTCGACAAGGATATTGTAAAAGAATGTACTTTGGGGAATGACACGGCGTTCCCTCAAGAACCAACCAACTTTAACACCTGAACACATTAATCACTAAGCTACGTGACTTCATATAAAGGAAGATATAAAGAAGAATAGTACAAACATGAATGCTAAAACAAATGTCAAATAAAATTTTCTTGAAAATCATAATTCATATTTAAATATATATTTTTGGCGAAATAACGGCTTAACGTTTGAAATACATAAGTACTAATGTCTGTACTAATTACTGAAATAAGTAAAAATGTATTGCTTCCCTGAATTAGTGAAAGTAGGAGAAACAAGTGATATTTTATACATATATAAAGTGGTTACGTACATATACATACACATACATAGTTACAAATATACTTAGAAACATACATACATACTTAGATATATGGTGGCTGCCAACTCGTTTTCGAGTACGGCCACTACTTTATATCCATGTAGGAGAACCCCTACCGATGCGCTGAACGAGTGTGACTTTTTAGTCCAGCCTGCGACATGAAAACTCTGGTACAAACACTACACTTGTGACAATTACTGACACATAGTGCTGGGCCCATGGTACCATGTGATGATAAGTGCAGAGAGATCTCCAGATATAAAGCAATGCCTGTGCCGTGAAGCTTTTATAGTGAGCAAAGGTACTGCACAAAGCCAGTCCCACTCTCTTAACCAAGATTATATTTACCAAAAAGAAGAACAAGTCAACATCATTGGATACCATCAGGGTTGCAGGTGTTATATCAGAGTTTTCCTTCTCCTAGAATTCTGCCTTGACAAAGGCTAAGGGGTCATCTCTCCCGGTGATTTTGAATGGCCATTGACTCTTAAGAGCATACATAGATACATACATACATACATACATACATACATACATACATACATACATACATACATACATGATGATGGCTGCCCTCTCATTATCGAGTACGGCCATTGCACGATATTACATTATTAATAATTATCAATTAATGCTATCATGCAATGCCTGTGCGTGAAGATATTTTTTAAAGTGAAGAAAGACTGTGCACTGAGCCAATCCCACTCCCCGAGCGACAGCAGCTATAACCCGAAAAGAAGAAAATATCAACATCATCGGTAACTACTGAGCCGCAGGTTTTTTATCGGAGTTAACCCAGTTTCCTGAGTTGCCTTCTCCTAGAAGAATGCCTTGACAAAGGCTTGGGGTCCTTCACTTCCAGTGGTTTAACCGCGCGGTACATGCGTATATACATATTTACACACTTTCGGATGGCCGTTGACTCTTATGTGTTCTTCCGCCCTTTGTCAGGTTTTGTTTTGTTTTTGTCCTGCAGGGTGTCCAAAATCACCAAGTATACTTGGTTTTTTGCCGGTTTAGTCGCCGACGACCCGACCATGCGACAGGTTGTACTGAGTTACATGTTACTAGTAGCACTCAAGAGTGACCCGACATACACACGTACATACATACATGGTGGCTGCCAACTCGTTTTCGAGTACGGCCACTACTTTATATCCATGTAGGAGAACCCCTACCGATGCGCTGAACGAGTGCGACTTTTTAGTCCAGCCAGCGACTTGAAAAGTTTGGTACAAATACTACACTTGTGACAATTATTGACACATAGTGCTGGACCCATGGTACCATGTGATGACAAGTGCAGAGAGATCTCCAGATACAAAGCAATGCCTGTGCCGTGAAGCTTTTATAGTGAGCAAAGGCACTGCACGAACCCAGTCCCACTCTCTTAACCAAGATGATATTTACCAAAAAGAAGAACAAGTCAACATCATTGGATACCATCAGGGTTGCAGATGTTATATCAGAGTTTTCCTTCTCCTAGAATTCTGCCTTGACAAAGGCTAAGGGGTCATCTCTCCCGGTGATTTTGGATGGCCATTGACTCTTTAGAGCTCTTTTGCCCTTTGACAGGTTTTGTTTTTAGTCCTGCAGGATGTCCAAAGTCACCCTCCTCACTAAGAAACCTTAGTGGGGTTGCCAGTTTAGTCGCCAACGACCCGACCATGGAACAGGTTGTACTGGGATACATGTTACCAGTAGCACCAACTGGTGACCTGACATACATACATACATACATACATACATACATACATACATACATACATACATACATACATACATACATACATAATGGCAACCGTTGTGGTCAGTGTCCGATCATCGGACGTGTGTAATTACGGCTTACATGAAGACAACATACCATATATTGGAAAGAGTTGAGCTACATTACGCGGTAAGATTACATACAATAATTCTACATAAGTGTTTGAACTGTAAGTGTGTTGTAAAACACCTATTTATATGAACGATACATACACTTATGATATATGAACGATACATACACTTTAACATATAAACGCAACGTTGTTATATTACATTTATGAGTTCAAATCCCGCCGAGGTTAACTTTGCCTTTCATCCTTACGGGGTCGATAAAATAAAGTACCAGTAATACACTGGGTAATTGTTGGCCTTGTGCCTAACGTAGAAACAGTTATATTACATTTATAAAGAAATATACAAGTAACGTTTTCGATTCAGAAACAAAAACATAAGTGTTTGAACTGTGAATATGTTGTGAATAAGTTGTAGAACACCTATTTATATGAATGATACATAAACTTTAACATATAAATACAGCGTTGTTATATTATATTACATTCATAACGAAATATTCTAAGTAACGGTTCTTTTTGTTCTCGATTCAAACGATTCAAGAACAACGTTTAAAACACAGTTGTAGAATTAAAAACTAACTGAAAAGAAATATTACCCAAGCTGTGAATAACTTTAAATTTGATTCTGACAGAACTTTGTCGAAACTTTTAAAGATGATCATCGACTATATTGAAAAATAAATACGAAATATTAGTGAATAGACGAACTCATCATGGCAAAAAGTACAAGTCTCCTTCGACCAAATCGCAACTACAACCGTTGTACACAGTGGAGCTATGAGCTTAACAAAGAATTATATGAAGCATACAAACAATCTGAATCCCAAAAGTTAGGTTTTATGCAAAGGCTAAAAACTTTATGGAACTCCAAACACCCAGAATTAGACTTTTCTCCAAAGCATTTAAATGAACAGGCAAAACGTATCATTAGATGTAAATTGATACATCTAACGGAATTGAGTGATGTTACACATACAGCCCTTGTAGACAACCACCCCACCTCCACTGACAGACAAAGAGAATGGCAAGCTAAATCTAACAGTGAACAGCTCACCAACAATTTTGCTGAAATCCATCCCACTTCCACTGAAGAACAGCGAGAAAGGTCAGCTAACTCTAGTAGTAATTGTCACCACATCAACAACGAGGCTGAACTTCATAACTCTACTGAACAAACAGAACACCAAAAACTTGTGGACACCTTACAAGTGATATGGAACGATATGTTTCAAAATATACACAGCTTTAATGTGAGTGACAGACCATACAACACCAGAATCAGTAAAGAACCTACTAAATTGGAATTGGAAGCGGTGAACGAAATAGCTGGCAATTATCTGAAGGCTGTTATCTGAAACGCAATTATCTGAAACGACATGAAACGCTTAATATTTTGTGATATGTTTCAGCTGTCACATTGCTATCATATAACACACATCTAAAACCAGGCAATCAAGATACAAACAGAAAGCCTGAACCAGCGTGGATGCGAAATTTAAAAAGCAAACTTTTGTCCCTGAGACGAAGTATCTCACAAATCGCAGTCGTTATGAAATGCAAAATAGAGACCAACTTCACACGACACCAGGAAGACCTAAAAGAAAAAAGTTAGAGAGACGATTTGGAGATACAAAATTTAAAATTTTGAACTCCAAATTACACCAGTTGAAACAACAACTCACAGCTACAACAGAAAGACTAAAATATAAGTCAACAGCACATAAACGACAAGTGCTAAATACATTGTTTGCTAGAGATCCTAAATCAGTTTATTGCAGCTTCGGTGGCAAAAGCTCAATCCCTGTAAATGACACCCCTTCAAAAGAACAGGTTGAGAGCTACTGGAGATCTGTATGGGAAACGGGTGACGGATTCAACAGACAAACTAATTGGCTAAAAGAACTGGAACAGGACTACTGCCAACATATCCAGACAAAACAATATGACATAGATGGGTCAATACTGGAAACAGCTCTACAGAAAATGTCGAATAGGAAATCGCCAGGCCCAGACCTCATTACAGGATACTGGTTGAAGAATTTCACTTTCTATCGGCAAGATCTCATACGGCTGTTTACAGAAACCATTAAAGGCACACAAGAACTGCCCAGATGGTTATCAACTGCCACTACTCTCCTCATTCCCCAAAATAGCCAAACCACCCTTGCTAAAAGTTACTGCCCAATAGCCTGCCAAAACATCATGTATAAATTATATACTGGGTGCCTTAATCTGTTCTTACAGGATCACTGTGCTACCAACAACATCATAACACTTGAGCAAGCTGGTGGAAAGAGGGATGTATGGGGTTGCATAGATCACCTACTAACTAACAAAATGATTCAGGAAAAAACAACAAAGAATCGCAGAAACATGACTGTGGTGTGGCTGGACTATCAAAAAGCATTTGATAGTGTACCTCATGGGTGGATTATTAAGGCTTTACAGTTAGCCAAAGTCCCACAACCATTGGTAGCTGCTGTTGAACGCCTGACCAAGAACTGGTACACCAATTTGATCCTTAGAGGTGAGAAGGAGCAAGTTAAGACTGATAAGATACATTACCAGAAGGGCATCTTTCAGGGTGATAGCTTGTCAGTGCTACTCTTCGTTCTCTCACTGAATCCACTATCTTACCTACTCAGGAAACAAGGTGGACAAAGAAGTGGGTCCAGAAGTATCTCCCATCATTTCTTTGTTGATGACCTGAAGTTGTATGGGCCAAATATCAATGACATCAAGAAACAATTGGACCTCATTACACAATTTTCAACCGACATCAAAATGAAATTTGGTGAGTCCAAGTGTGCATATTTGGCAGTAAAACGTGGAAGAGCTGTGCCCTCCTCTAGAAATCTAGAGATAAACGGCCTGACAATACAACCTCTACAGTCAGGTGACAACAACAGATATCTTGGACAGGATAAGAATGTCAGATATGATGGACCCATAAATGAGGAGAGAACCAGAACTGAATACCTCAGAAGAGTAAAGAAAATATGGTCATCAGAACTGTCAGCATACAACAAATACGTTGCCCCCAATACTTATGCTGTGCCAATTCAAACGCCAACATTTGGCCTGCTGAACTGGTCATTGCAACAACTAAGTGAGTTGGATGTTAGAACTCGCAAACTTCTCAGTGTTACTGGGAACTTTAACATCAATGGTGATGTGGATATGCTATACTTCTCACGCACACGCAAGGAAGGTGGCCAGGGTCTAAAATCAATATTAACAATATATGAGACCCGGATAGTAATACTGAAGCAACACCTTCAACAGAGGAAAAAGGTTGGCAACCATCTTGCCCAGGTTTATGAGCATGAACGAAAAAATATCATTAGAATAGCGACTGATCTGGAGGAGGGATATGGAATAAAGCCTGATATAAATCTCTCACCCAGAGAAATCGGAAGATCCTATTCAATGTTCAAACAAGATAAAAAAATTGACCAATTTACAGAAAAAGTTGTGCATGGATACTTGAGACGTAAAACACAGACCATAGAGGGTATAAACCACTCAAAAGGCCTGGCATGGAGTTCCGACAAGTTTATGATATCACACCTTGAGGGATATCGCTATGCAATACTGGAACAAGAACTCCCTACCAAATATCTGCTGCACAAAAGAGGAGGGCCAACAGCTGACAATAAATGTAGGCTATGTAAAACAAAGATCGAGGATGTAAGCCACATTGTTGCCAGCTGCGAAATAATGTCATCTCGCTACTACCTCCCCATGAGACACGATGGGATAGCTAGAACCATCTGGAACGCACTTCGGAAAACAAAATTAACAACAAACGAGGAAGAATGTATTGAGACAGATGGCACTAAGGAATACTGGTAGAACCCGAAAACAAAACCTGCCACCAAATTGAAGCACAACCGGCCTGATATTGTTGTTTGGGACCACACATTTAAAACGTGTTCTGTTGTAGAGATCAGCTGCCCACTTAATGTAAACGTTGTCAGAAAAATAGAGGATAAAGAGGACATCTACGGACCATTGATGAGGAGTTTACAAATCCAGTATTTAAGATACACCTTTAGCTTCATACCCATCATTATTGGAGCTACAGGTTATATACCAACCCGCTTGGACCAAAGTATGACTGAACTTGGATTTGCGGACAAAAAGCGCAGCTCCCTAATTCATAGTCTACAAATGGCTGCGATAGCTGGCACCTTCAAAATTTGCAAAACATTCTTTCGATTCAAAGGATGATAATTTCTTTTCTTTTACAACCTTGTCACCAGGAAGGTGGCCGGTCCAAAAAAATATACTCGAAATTAAGAGAAAGAGATAACATACATACATACATACATGATTGGTTCACAGGAGGCCAGAAATTCTAACCTTGCACGTAGCTTCTTTGTAGACGATCTGTAAGTGTATTCCAAGAATATAAATGGTATGAAGAAAAACCTTGGCCTCGTTATGACATTCTAGAAATGAGAATGGAGTTTGGTGAGGAGAAATGTTGTGACTGTAAAGCGTTCAAAAATCAGAAACTAACAACATATCTATCATTGGCCAAGTATCTGACGAGGACTGCTACAGATACTTAACTATAGAGGAAAATATATCCTATGATGGAATTTGAATCAAGGTAACCAGGGCACATAAAACACGGTTAAGTAAAATATGTTCTTCGAAACTCTCTGCGCCGAATATATGTGACCCACAATGTTACAGTGATGTAGAGGACATCGCAGGCACAATATGAGATAGTACTGGTGGAATGTTCCAATCAAAACTCAAATATGATGCAAACATAATAGACCAGACATAGTGATATAGTACAGGGAGCAGAAGACATGCGCAAAAGTTCATGTGGAAATCAGTTGCACAGATGAGAACTCTGCAGATACTCAACGCTGATTATACATTTAGGTTTGTACTTTTGATGATTGGAGCAAGTGTATATGCTACTAGCTGGCTCAGTAGAAATCTTCAGAAATAGGTGGCACAGAGCCAGAAAGAGCACAACTATTGAGGATGTTCAATGTACAATCCACTAATAAAACTGTAAAATATGTTAACCATTTCAGACATTTACAACGCAATAGCTTCATATATATATATATATATATATATGGGGGTTGGTGTATGCAGATATTACACTTTTCCCGTTCCCTGGGGATTTTATGCCCAATTTCGTAGACTATTTTCATAGTAAAAAATATGTGCATTGAGCTTCTAATTAAATTTCTATAATATATCTATAATATATGTATTTATGTATTTCCATTTCGAGCATTTTCCGGTTTATTTTCATTGGCAAAGGTTGAACAAGGTGGTCATCAAAGCTAAGGAAACTATATACCTAATATAGCGCTGTTTTAGCAACAGGACATAATTATTATATATATGTGTGTGTGTATATATATATATACATGTACACACACACACACATACTTACATATATTCCTTCAGATCAGATAATTGTTTCCAGTCTTTTCTGTTTCCAAGGTTTATATTACAAAACAATGTGTTAATACTTATCGTTAAATTTATCCTTGCTTATAGTTTTGCTCGGAGCAGAACATATTTGAAACTCAAGTCGTACTACTTCATAAACGACTCCTTTATATACATGTGTGAGCGTGTTTGTGTGTATAATTACATACACACACATACACACACATGCAAACAAAACAAACACACAGACACATAAACACGCACACACATACAGACAAACATTCACACACGTAAGCACTCACACACACACATGTGTGTGTGTGTGTGTGTGTGTGTGTGTGAATGTGTGTGAGTGTGTGTTGTGTGTGTGTAATGTTTTTGCTTAGTACGCAATTATCTGAGAAGAGATTCCTTGACAGATTCCTTGACAGATTCCTTGACAGAGATTCCTTGACCCAGTAGAAGAGAACTGTTAAAGAGTGTTTTGCTTGTGTCCAACCTCTATTATTGATACAATCTCTTCATGTAAGATTTCATATTAATATCCCACTCCTATGTTGGAGAAAAAATATCTCCCGGCAGGACGATGAGAATTTACCATTTGGCAAGATATATTTTTAACATGGAATAAAATTGTTTACTGTGCGTTACTGAAATTCTATTATAAATAAGTTGTAAACTTTACCAAGTTTAAAATTCTCTGTTGTAGTTGAGATGTCTGGTGTGAAAGGTTGAAAAGATCCTCAGTTCGAATCTAATAAACATAGAATGTATCGGTTTTGTTGTTTTTTTAACATTAGTAAACGACAGTGATTTGGCATAGTCGATACTAGGGGTGTATCGATAAGTAAATAGGTCAATAACCGATTGTTGATTAATCGG
>OZ024742.1:362779347-362781847 GCA_964016885.1 Eledone cirrhosa | reverse complement strand
TGCTAGCAGAAAACCACACGAAGGATGGTTTTCTGCTAGTTTAATATAATTCTTACAGAACGAAAACACAAATAAATATAATGTATAAAAAGGAAAGGGAAAGGGAAAAAAGGAAGAGAAAAAATACACTGGCAGGTAATACCCACATCTTAGACCACATAGGCTGGATAATGTAGTTAGCTAACAGAACATGGTATTTTAGGATTTTGTTCCATTCAGCTGCAGATGCTGTATCTCTCGCCCTTACCGCTGCATCCATGATGTGGGATGAAGCAAAAGAGTCACTAACTGTGACGTCCCAGGCAAGGCACCTGCCTTACCTTGACCAGGAGCACAGAGTAAGACCGTCAAGTCTTTTCCCATCAATTCTGGGAATCCCAGACGGTTTCAGAATTGAGGGGATGTTTGCCCGGGCCAAAGCTTTTAAGTAGTAATAGGACAGTGTGTGTATGTGCGCGCGCGTGAGTTTGTCAGCGTTCTTAAATTAGAGACACGTGTGTGTGTATCACTGTTTTTAAGTTAGACATATATGTGTGTATCCCTTTCCTTCCTTTTACACACACATGCATTCACACAAACACACATACACATTGTGTGATGGACGGGTGGACAGAAGTCCCTCAAATTTATATACATGTGAATAGAGTTCTACTGAAGCAGTTAGAGAAGTACAAGTATCTTAGAGCCGTGTTCTTGAGTGATGGAATGCATGATGCTGAATTAAGTGCAAAAGCTGATGCAGTAATGCGCCAGCCTCAGCATTCAGCAATAAGATGAAGTGGCGGGCGTAAGTGTAAAAGCCAAACTCACTGTCTTCCTGGTATTCCTGCCAACTCTTACCTAGGATCATGAATCTTGAGGAATGACCAAAAGAATACAATTGCAAATAAAAGTGGCAGAAATGGGATTCCTCCGAAGGGCCTTTAGAGTAACGTTACTTGATAAAGTGCATAGCTCAAAGACCAGAGAATCACTCCTGGTAGAGCTGCTACTTCTCCGAGTTGAGAGTCACAACTCTGATATTATGAGCATGTGGTTAGAATGTCTCAGTAAAGAATCGCTGGACACATTTTACAGGCAAAACCAACCGGCAAGAGACCCAGAGGTAGACCCTGAGCAAGATAGTTGGATAACATCCATGAGCTTGGCTGGTCACGCTTTGGGATTGAGCTGGATCAGTTAGAGATGTATGCTACTGACAGACTCGCTGGAAGGAGTGTTTGAGAAAGACTCTGCCCTCATGATCCTCTCAGAAATAAGTGGGTGAAGAAGAAGATATTGTCAATTTACTTTTCAATTTACATATATCTATATGCATATAAACAGACTAAATAAAGATGGCGTAGAAAATACAATGCAATGGGAGGAAACAATAGCACCACTGACGATGTTGCAGATGTGCAACGAAAGAACTTTGATAAACTATATATATGTGTTTGTGTCTATATTGTATCTGTATTATTTTTGACCGTTGGTCAGTCAATGGCAACATTGAGGACCGAATAAATTAGATTACCGATATAAAAGACGCAGAAGCGAAAAGCGAAAACCAACCAAACAGTGAGTGTGTTCTGTTATTAATTCTGGCAATATTACACAAATATGACTCTCCCCAAGAATAACAATATATGCATATATATTTGCGCTTAATATCAATATGCACACCACATATGCTAGCAGAAAAAACGCCCGCAGGCGGTTTTTCTGCTAGTATATATAATGAAGGAATGAATAATAACACGGATAAGCTCTACAAAAGGGTTTATTCCAAGTATTAACATATGTTTCATTGGCCAGCATGTGGTTGAATGCATCTAAAAATCTGCGGTGCTGTTGCGACATTCGATTTTAAATACTACTTATACCAGCCAAATTCTCGAAATACTACTTTAGAGCAGGTGATACGTCGTATTTATACTGAGGTCAACAAACATTAATATGAAAAACATCAAGAAGAGAAGAGAAGTGAAATGAGAGATGATAAGATAAAATAAAATGAGATCAAAAATTAAATAAATCTATAAACATACGTATACAGACATTAAGATGAAAAATAAGAGAAAAAATATAATAAAACTAAAAGATATGTAGGGGTTTATATGTCCGATGTGTAATAAAGATGAAGGGTTAATATAGTAGAGGTATAGAATGAGAGCAACTATGATAATTTTAAATGACTGATACAATATGTGAGGGCAAGATAATTGAAGGGGTCTATAAAGATAAAGTTCCTATTTACTCTGGGAGTGTTCTTAGACCACCACTTTTTCTTGCATCTGATTGGTTAGAATTTTTTCCTTGTATTTGATTGGTTAATGGTACGTCCTTTGATGTCTTTGGGGTGGATTGATGCATCTACTTGTTTATTACGGTTGGTGATAGATAAATGGTTATGTTTGCAAGATAAGTTATGGTAGATTTGAGATGTCGTTTTAAGGTGATAAGAGAGATGTGTTTAAGATGACCAGTGGCGCCAAGTCTTCAAATGCTACAAGGGAAT
>OZ024742.1:362624347-362761847 GCA_964016885.1 Eledone cirrhosa | reverse complement strand
AGTGAAGGTGTGTAAATGGGTTCATTCCACATCTTTGGTCAAAGGAGCATCTGCTCGTAAAATTACGTCACAAGTGGATAAGGTTCCTACTGACACATCTATACTTAACGTATTTTCCAGGCAAATTTAGCGTGACAGAGAGTGTGATAAGCCTGGACCATTGTATTACTCATACAACTCATTATTTAGACCGATAGAGCGTCGGACATGCTTCACAGCGTAGAGTTGCGGCCCTTTATAACTGTGTTCAAATCCCGCCGAGGTTAGCTTTGCCTTAAATCCTTAAGGTGATCGATAAAATAAAGCACCAGTAATACACGGGAGTCGATTTAATCGACTTTCCTCTCCCCTTGCTGGTCTTGTACCTAAAGTAAAATCAATTATTTAGACTGATCCAATGTAAATGTCTTGCTCAACGACACAACTCATTGACACAAATCGAACTCATGACCTCAAGATTGTTATTGAGACGACCACATAACCACTAAACCCTGCAGGATTACATTATAAAGATAAGCGTCCCATATTCCCATCTCTTTTAAAATATATTAGTGAAGGTAATGTAAAGAGACCCTCCTCCGTACTCACAAGTCATCTTGGGAATATATTAGTGAAGGTAATGTAAAGAGACCCTCCTCCGTACTCACAAGTCATCTTGGGAATATATTAGTGAAGGTAATGTAAAGAGACCCTCCTCCGTACTCACAAGTCATCTTGGGAATATATTAGTGAAGGTAATGTAAAGAGACCCTCCTCCGTACTCACAAGTCATCTTGGGAATATATTAGTGAAGGTAATGTAAAGAGACCCTCCTCCGTACTCACAAGTCATCTTGGGAATATATTAGTGAAGGTAATGTAAAGAGACCCTCCTCCGTACTCACAAGTCATCTTGGGAATATATTAGTGAAGGTAATGTAAAGAGACCCTCCTCCGTACTCACAAGTCATCTTGGGAATATATTAGTGAAGGTAATGTAAAGAGACCCTCCTCCGTACTCACAAGTCATCTTGGGAATATATTAGTGAAGGTAATGTAAAGAGAGCGTCTCCGTACTCACAAGTCATCTTGGGAATATATTAGTGAAGGTAATGTAAAGAGACCCTCCTCCGTACTCACAAGTCATCTTGCGAATATATTAGTGAAGGTAATGTAAAGAGACCCTCCTCCGTACTCACAAGTCATCTTGGGAATATATTAGTGAAGGTAATGTAAAGAGACCCTCCTCCGTACTCACAAGTCATCTTGGGAATATATTAGTGAAGGTAATGTAAAGAGACCCTCCTCCGTACTCACAAGTCATCTTGGGAATATATTAGTGAAGGTAATGTAAAGAGAGCGTCTCCGTACTCACAAGTCATCTTGGGAATATATTAGTGAAGGTAATGTAAAGAGACCCTCCTCCGTACTCACAAGTCATCTTGCGAATATATTAGTGAAGGTAATGTAAAGAGACCCTCCTCCGTACTCACAAGTCATCTTGGGAATATATTAGTGAAGGTAATGTAAAGAGACCCTCCCTCGTATACACAAAGTGCCTTGGGAGTTTTAAACGTAGCGGATCCCATCCACTCTCCAAGTTTGTGCACAGAAAATTTCTCTCAGACCGAGGGAAGATCGACCTCTGTCCTGGAACTTTATTTATCGACGTAGAATCGGAGTGGGACGCTACAAATGACGATGCATTTTCAATCTGGTAAATCGCTGCATTTAGTGTAATGAAATAAAATAATATTTAAGCCGAAACAAATTAAAGAAGATTCCTAACGTGAAGACAATCAATGAGAGACATAGTATGTGTGAAAATAATATGGAAGAGAGTGAAATGAGATTATAAAGAAAAATATTGCTGAAGAAACTAGTTTTGTTGGGTAAGTTTTGTGCAGATACGAAATGTGGAAATATGAATTATAAACAAACAAGCAAGCAGGTAATAAACAGATTCAGATATAAAAGAATAGAAATATTGAGTTAGAGGAGAAAGAAGAGAGAAATGAGTGAAAGAGATAGGTCGGAGGTGAGAAGAGGAACTGGGGTTAAAATTGGACAAATTGAAATGTGTGAAAGAGAAGGGGAGAAAATAGTGAGATTGGAAGATGGATGGTGTACGGATCGTGAGATAATTGGAGAGATGAAGGAGAGGAGAGGAAGAAGAGTGAGGAATTAAAAGAGACAGAGAGAAAGAGTATCATTGGGAGGGGGAGAAATAGGCGGTTAGATAAGAAACAAGGAGTAAAATAGGACAAAGTGGTAGAGGAAAAGAGAGAGGTAGATAGAGAAGAAGAAGGAAAGAGAGGAGAGAGATTGGGTAAGACGGAAGAGATAGTGTGGGTGTCTGCCTCTCTCTCTCTCTCTTTCTCTCTCTCTCTCTCTCTCTCTCTCTCTCTCTCTGTAAGGCGGTGAGTGGAAAAGTAGTTAGAACGTCGGATAGAATGTATTGCTGTAATCGTTCAGCTCCCTGAACTCTCTGAGTTCAAATCCAACCAAGGTCAACTTCGCATTTCATCCATTCGAGATCGACAAGAAGATCACCAGTGTAGTACTGGGCTCAATACTTCCTCTATATTCCTTTATCACTTCTGTTCTCTCTCACTCTCTCTCTCTCTCTCTCTCTCTCTCTCTCTCTCTCTCTATCTATCTATCTCTCCCTCTCTCTCTCTCTCTCTCTCTCTCTCTCCCTCTCTCTCTCTCTCTATCTATCTATCTATTTATCTTTCTCTGGAAGAAATATGTTGTATCCAGAACTGGAGACGAGATGGGTTCTGTCAGATTTCAAAAAAATGCCCTAGAAACGCAATATACCAATACTACGCCCCTACGACTCCACCAGGAGTTACCAAACCATACATACACTACACACACGTGTGTGTGTGGGTGTGTATGTGTGTGTGTGTGAAAGATAGGGGGAAATAAGAAAGCTTGGTAGGTGTTGAAATCAATATTTCGAATGACAGAATTTCATCTTTAAATATGTTTTATACTCTTCAACTCATTACTCCCAGCCAACCACCTCTCTCTTTTCCTTTCTCTTCCACTCCCTCTCTTTATCCTTGTTTTATTCTCTCTCTCTCTCTCTCTCTCTCTCTCTCTCTCTCTCTCTCTCTCTCTCTCTCTCTCTCTCTCCCCCCATATATATATATATATATAAGAGAGTATTGAAGTTTGCTTGAAGCATTCTGGAATAATAAGATATATTTTCTTTAGGTCGTTTTGGAAGCCTCAACAGTGCAGATGGGTAATTCTCCGGGTAACACAATCCGGTGGTGGAGAGAGGGATGTAAGTGAATGTAGATTGAGATGTATAGTGTGTAGAATAACGTAGGAAAGAGCGTAAAAAAAAATATATATATATATATATATATGGGATGCCACGTGCACCGACATTTTCAGCAGCCGCAACCTGGTGCAGTCTGCGACTGACCCAGGTTCTGCTGCACGTCGGGTTGAAGGGGCCAAACACCCCAAATACCTGTCGCTCTCCGACAGGTTTGCAGTTGTTTCCCCTGGCAGTGGAGACTTCTGGTGTCCTCGGCCCCAGGGCTACCTGCTTATTCACCACCATAGGCGCTGAGCTGACCAGCTGCAGGTGTGAGCCCCGCGAGTTGGAGTGGCTTTTCCAGCGCGTCTTCCTTGCCGTCCACCGGGGAAACGCCTTCTCCATTCTGTCCGCCGGGGCTGTGGGTGGGCCCCATCGCATACCAATAGATTAGTTAAATACCATTCTTTCATCTGATATATCTCTAAATTATATTTTATACAATATACACTAAATACATATATATATATATAGAGAGAGAGAAATTACATGAATCAAAGTTCAGTTTAAATCATTTATTTACTTACAATTGTTTCCTCCAAACCGAGGTTTGGTTTCTTCGGAGCAACTATTTAGTGATTTTTTACATACTTGACCTTCTTTTGAACACAAGAGACATATAAAAACATATGTATATATTGACCCACAGTGGGTTGACATCCATCATAATAATATAGCATGGCAATTTACATACAAAGGTTATAGTCATATTAAAGGACAAAATTAAAGTTAAAATTAAAATTAAAATTAAAATAAAACATTGGCAGTTTATGAAGTTAAAGCAAGAGGAAAGTTTAGAGTAGTCAGTGTATGAAACAGTCTCACGTGTGGTAATCACGCGTATCTTATTTATACAGGATTATAGTGCGGCAGATTGTTACATGTAAAACAAGCAGTTAAAGCAGGCAATCAAAGCAACATGGGGGCTGTATTGTTAAAGCATTTTTCACACACATCTGTACGATATATAAGCCCGTTTGTAGAGAAACACCAAAAATATCAAAAATATTACAAATGAGACGCAAAACAGCACCACTGTCCTCGCACCCACCATCACTCACACAATCCAGGAAACGCAATTTATAGACTACATGTCCATCACACAATCCACGATGATTCAACATTGGGTGCTTGGTGAACCATGTTATAAATCATAGCTTGTCGTTCCTTAATTCGATTCATAGATCAGGTTGTTTTTGTTGTGAGAGATGACATTATATTATATTCCGGAAGTGTGTGTGTGATTAAGGGGAGTTAATGCGTAAGGGGAGGTAACTAGCTGATTTCCATAGTTAAATTTATTATCCTAAAGTACATTAATGGTGTTTCAAATGAGTCCCTATCATATAAGGTTATAAACAATTTCTAAATTTAAGTATCTAATCTATAAATTACAGTCTAGTCTATCAAGAAGTACTAAAGGTGTTCATATCAGGATGATTACCTTCTATCATGGAGTGCCACAACCGAACATTCTACAAGAAGAGTCAGACCTCCAAATCAATGATCTGTGTAAGTGTAGTCCACCCGCAGAACCTGGCAGGGTCTTATTACTATATATGACTCCCGGTGAGCTCTGGGTCATTGTATGTCTGAATGCATGGCAAAGTTAAATATCACCAGGGTGGTCTAGAGATCAATTCTCTCATACAAAGACACTAATCTGGCCATCAAGCCATACATATACTCATAACTCATATATCACCTGTACATAATTCAATGTACTCAGCATATAGAATATATAGCCCTTTTAATAAATTAATTACTTAATCTTCTATCTATCCTATGGTGGCACTCCATGCACAGGACAATGTTAGCACAACCAATTCAGTGCCTACAGTTTACATTAATTATGTATTAGTGCAATGTAGTCCAAGTAATTCAAGGCCAATATACCAAAAGTAGAAGTACATGGGGATATCTCTAGGGTAAAAGGTACTATGAGGGTGTCACTATTTGCGTTAAAGTGGATTAATGGGTGTGGAGATGAGGTGTAAGGTGTGCCCCTGATGCTAGTTGCTAGAGGTGGTGAAGGGTTCAAGTCTGACATTGTTATATATTGGGTTTAAAGTTTTGGAAAGAGTTTCAGAAGCGGTGTTGGCAAGACGCGAACACTTCTGACTTTTTATTAAGGAGGTTATGGTTAGAGAAGATGATAGTATGGGTCTCTAGTAGACAGAGGTTACAAAATGTATTAGGCGGTTTGTACGATGTCGCATTACCTATCACTTCCCATTTAAGTGTATATGGTTTATTTTTAGTTTTTAGATAGTGTATGTAGCTAGATAGTGAAGTGGAGTTGGCTAGACTGTGTTTTTGAAAGAGTGGAGGTGCGAATTGTATCTAGTTTTGAAGCAGTTAGAAGTAGAGCCTATATAGGTTTCAGAAGAGTTGTTAGTTGTGACAGTGCATGAGTATATGATATCCTTGATTAAGCATTTTTTTATCTAAAGGGCAGATTCTATTTGATCTACAGTTACAATTATTCTGGGTGTTAGTCTGCCGGTTATTATGTTGTGTAGAAGTCTGGATGGTAGCTATAGGGTTATGGTTATGTGGGTTGTCGTTTCCAGCGTTATTGTTTACACTAGTGCTATTACTATTATTTCTATTGATATTAGGGTTAGTTGCTATAATGTTATTTTGAAGGTTTATCGTCTGTTGTGATTTAGTTTGTTGGAAGTAAGAATTAATTTTTCTTTTATTGCTACGAGCTATGTGGTATGCTATGTTAGGCGTAGTAGAGTAGGAGATTTTAATAGTGTTTTTGTTTAAAAGGCTATGGTACTTGTGGCCGGATGGGAAGTTTTTATCTAGTAGTGAGAAGAAAGCCCTAGGTAGGTTGGTAGAGACGTTTAGATTGAAAGGAGGGTTGAAAAATGTATTATTTCTTCTTCTATTTTTGTTTTATATGTCTGGTGAGTCGTTTCCTTTTATGGTACTATGGTAATTTCTGTGGTGTGGGTTACCTTTGTTGGTATCGTCCCTATTAGTGTGTGTGTGGTTTCTATTCCTATTACTAAATTTTCTCATGGACATGTTGTGCGAAATAATGTTGTAGCTATGTGTTTTTGTAGGTAGGAACTCGATCTCTATATTATGGCCTGATCTAGCTAATGCCTGATTATAATATTGTGAGTTTTTGTTAAATATGTTTACGTCATAGGATAGATTAGAGATTCTATTAGATACTCCCTTAGAGATAGAGTTTAATATAGATCTAGGGTGGTTAGGCTTGGTATCTATGTAAATGAGTTTTTCATTAGGTTTGTGGAAAGGTGCATATATCATTGAGTCTAGGTAGAGGGTGGCGTCCAGGAAGTTGACGTTTTTAGTGTGTTTGTCCATGGTAATACTAAGGTTATAGTTTTTGAATGTCTTGTGCAATAGTTTTCTAGTTCTTTCTATATTGAATTTTTTATAATCTATAAGTAGAAGTGCATCATCGCGGTACAAACCAGCGTTGAGGTATGGAAGGTCATTATGGATTTCGTTAAGTAAATATAGGCCGACTAAATCAGTGACCTGCGCCGAGTCACTAGATCCCATGGTTATGTCGAAGTTGTTTTGCGTATCTTTGCGGGTCCATAATTGGTCTTCAAAGGTGATTAGTGTTTTACGGGCCGCAATTATGACATCAATCTGGGGTTTAGTCAGGTCACTATTGTCCATGGCCATGATAAGTGCCTTATTTAATAGGATAGGGGAAATAGAGGTGTAATATGAATTGATATCAAATTGAATAAATTTGTTATCCTTGTTATCCTTGATATCTTTGAACCATTCAATCACTTCACCCGTATTTCCCCATTGTTTACGGTATATCTTGTGTTTAATCTGTGGGATGATTTTATCTAAAATGTTCTTACTGATAATGCCAATGTCAGACTTGGAAGGGCAGATGAGTCTAATCGAGGGGTTGCTAATGAAGTCCTCCTTATGGTCCTTCAGAGAGAATCTAGGGGGGGGGCATATGGTTGTGTATGTCTCTGGTGTCCTAGTTTGGACACTATATTATAGCCTTCCATATTAATATCTTCTAAGTTTTTCATAGTGGTTTTCTTGTAGCTTTTATGTAGTTCATTATATATAAACTTTCTATATGTATTATAATCTAGGCTGTATATGTTTTGTCCGCATGTACAATAATTTTATTATTAGTTTTGAAATCATTAATAGAGGTGCTAAGTTTGTTTAAGAAGGTGTTGTTTTTATTACGGTGCTTTTTGTATTTAATATTCTTAACTAGTTTAATTAGGTCATTTTCAAAGGAGTTTAGTAGTGTGTTATGAGGGGGGCTTCTAAAGGTTTTAAAGCCGAAGGAGTCAAATTTGTTAGTATTATTGACCTTGCTAGATTTGTTTTTATGATAATGGAATGTCCTCCGTCTCACTCTATTGATAAAGAAGTTTACACTGTCGATCAATAATTGTTCATATGTATTTTTGGGTGGTATTGGTATGTTCTTGGTTGACATAGGGAGTTGGTCTTTGATCAGCATACTGGTAATTTATTGTACGTCAGCTCAACAGTATGGAGCAGTTAATAGTATTAAGGATACTATTTATGGTTATGTATATAATAAAACCTTTTATAGTTATATATATGTTCAACTCTAAATAGTGATAGACAGTAATATATTACTATCTTATTACCAGTAAGATAAATAGCTCAATGTAATAACATCAGTTGTTTTACAGAGCTGTTATATAGAAATTACATGAATCAAAGTTCAGTTTAAATCATTTATTTGCTTACAATTGTTTCCTCCAAACCGAGGTTTGGATTCTTCGGAGCAACTATTTAGTGATTTTTTACATAATTGTTGAATGTTGAATCATCGTGGATTGTGTGATGGACATGTAGTCTATAAATAGCATTTCCTGGATTGTGTGAGTGGTGGGGGGTGCGAGGACAGTGGTGCTGTTTTGCGTCTCATTTGTAATATTTTTGATATTTTTGGTGTTTCTCTACAAACGGGCTTATATATCGTACAGATGTGTGTGAAAAATGCTTTAACAATACAGCCCCCATGTTGCTATTGATTGCCTGCTTTAACTGCTTGTTTTACATGTAACAATCTGCCGCACTATAATCCTGTATACATAAGACACGCGTGATTGCCACACGTGAGACTGTTTCATACACTGACTACTCTAAACTTTCCTCTTGCTTTATCTTCATAAACTGCCAATGTTTTATTTTAATTTTAATTTTAACTTTAATTTTGTCCTTTAATATGACTATAACCTTTGTATGTAAATTGCCATGCTATATTATTATGATGGATGTCAACCCACTGTGGGTCAATATATACATATGTTTTTATATGTCTCTTGTGTTCAAAAGAAGGTCAAGTATGTAAAAAATCACTAAATAGTTGCTCCGAAGAAACCAAACCTCGGTTTGGAGGAAACAATTGTAAGCAAATAAATGATTTAAACTGAACTTTGATTCATATAATTTCTATATAACTGCTCTGTAAAACAACTGATGTTATTACATTGAGCTATTTATCTTACTGGTAATAAGATAGTAATGAATTACTGTCTTTCACTATTTAGAGTTTAAAATATATATTACTATAAAAGGTTTTATTATATACATAACCATAAATAGTATCCTTAATACTATATATATATATATATGTGTGTGTGTGCGTGTGTGTGTGTGTTTATTGGCGCATATGTCTGTGTGTAGAGAGAGAGACAAGAGAAAGAAGTATTTTAAAAGAAATGTTTATTTTGAAGTACAAAATAATTTTACTATATTTTTATTCGCGTTTCTTCATTCATTCATTATTTTTGCCCCATATCTTCTCTGACTGTTTCTGTCCCAACACACACACACACACACACACACACACACACACACACACACACACACACACACACACAAGCGCGCGCGCGCGCACGAGTACACACTATCTCTCTCTCTCCTTTTTTCTCTGCCTTTCTCTCCATCCTGAAATATCCAATATCACAAGCTTGAGGAAAGACATTGTCAGCTAATAATAAAAAAAATGAGAGACTATAAATTATCTTGAATTGTAACAAATTTAATCGAGGTATGCCTGGTCATGTTGTTAAAAGCTTCTATTGACAACCACATGAAAACGGTTTTGACCGTTGAGCACATGAAACATGCTACAGGGCAGGGTAGAGATTCTCAAATTGGAGGCACTTGGCATCGAAGTGGGGAATTGTAACCAAGGGAAGATTGTCGGTCATGGATCAATCCAAATTGGGAAATAATAATGTATATTGGAAAATCCCAACCACAGCATGAAGCGATTTCGGCTTCAGTGTAGAGCACAAATGCGTATTTGGCATCTCTCTCCCTTTCTCTTTCACTCTCTCTCTCTCTCTCTATATATATATATATATATATATATATATATATATATATATATATATTCAAAATATTAATAAATGATAAATACTTTCACATAACCAAAGTATATATTTTATTATATATATTTCAAGGCTACAGTGGTTTTTCAGTACGGGATCGAAAGATAAAGACCATAGCGGTATGTCGAATAACCAATTTCTTGTGTTTTATCTGACGAAAGCGTACTCAAAACCTACTGTACCCTTCAAATATATATAATAAAATATATACTTTGGTTATATGAAATTATTTCTCATTTATTAACATTTTGAATATTAAGGATACTCCCGATTAATACTTGTCGAGTGCTTCTAATCTGTTGTAAAAATGAATTTGTTGAATAATCAACGAACCATATAAACTTTTGTTATATATAAATATATATATATATATATATATATATATATATATATATATATATAAGCAAAAGGGATATGAAATATATATAATAGAATAAATATGGTTTTATAAATATA
This sequence comes from Eledone cirrhosa, assembly GCA_964016885.1. Taxonomy (NCBI): domain Eukaryota; kingdom Metazoa; phylum Mollusca; class Cephalopoda; order Octopoda; family Eledonidae; genus Eledone; species Eledone cirrhosa. The sequence continues at coordinate 362,751,663 of OZ024742.1, read as the reverse complement.
GTTTCCATTTATTTAATATCATTGAGTGTATATATATATATATATATATATATATATATATATATATATATATATATATATAATAGCAGACACGCTCCATCATCCACTTTTCTAAAATGATAAATCATAAACAAAACGCCACCACCTATAGATTTGCAAGAGATGTCAACATGAATGGACCTACTATTTTTATGTAAAGACATTTTTTTCCGATTCCAACCCGCGAATCCCCTCAATCTATTTTATTTCTCATTCTTTCTTCTGATGAAGGACTACCATCCGAAATGACAAGTCCCTCTACCTGCTATATCAAGTGTTAAACTAATATATTCCTTCCATATACTGTACCGATTGTGTTGTTGTTTCTGGTTACCTTTTACATACATATATATATATAAATATAAATGAAAGGTATAGAAATTGTTTTAGCGAGAAGCTAACAGTATTTCATAACATATATGCGACTATGTCGTCAAGATGGGAAAAATAGTTAACGTAAGATGTAGGAAAAAAAATTCAAACTCATCTCAAAAGAGAATCAGGATACAAATTCATCCACAGAATTTAGTGAAATCCAGGGAAAAATCAATAGACCCTTAACTCATGATAAAATAAAGTTTAAAATACTTATCCCTCAATTTGGAAAAACATCAAATGCTCTGTATAGTCTTAAAGACTATTTCATGAAAACTGTCAGTGGAGATGGTCACGGTTGGAATTCATCATCAGCAGATGTACAAATATATATATAACTATAAAAGGTTTTATTATATACATAACCATAAATAGTATCCTTAATACTATATATATATATATATATATATATATATATATATAGTATTAAGGATACTATTTATGGTTATGTATATAATAATATATATATATATAAATATATATATATATATATATATATTTTTATCATGTAACACTTTATATGTAAATTGCCATGCTGTTTCATTTGATGAATGTCACCCCACTGTTGATCAATATGCGCATATGTTTTATGTGTCTCTTGGGTTGAAAAGGAGGTCAAGTATGTTATAAATAGTTGCTCCGAAGAATCCAAACCTCGGTTTGGAGGAAACAATTGTAAGCAAATAAATGACTTAAACTGAACTTTGATTACTGTAATCTCTCTATATATATATATATGCATATATAAATATATATATATATATATGGTGGTGGGACCCAAAAAGATAAAATAGAAGTTTACCAGCATGTTTCGACGTCCTGTCTTGCTATTTTGCTGTGCTATAACAGATTTGGATATTCCAAATATTTAGCATATTCCTCTGACATCTCAGATTGTCAGGGAACTTCGCAATCCGAGAAAAGATTATATCAAGTGATCCTTTAGGAGTAGTAATTTCAAATTGGAAAGGTATTACGTGGTAGACGGCCAACAGAAGGGTAGCAGCAGTTGGACAATGGCAAGTGACAAGGCTGCTAGAAAGAGCAGTCCGTTTCAGACTAATATTTTACTCAATTGTAAGGGAGTATAGAACAAATGAAGATACACACACACACACACACACACATATATATATATATGTATATATATATATATATATATATAGTAATAATAGTAATAATAATATATATATATATATATATATATATATATATATATATATATATATATGTGTGTGTGTGTGTGTATATATATATATGTATATATATATAGACATATATATAAGTGTATCCAACTATTACTAGTTTTGCTCAATGAAGGAATTAATTAGAATTAATTAAGATCAATTAGTCAAATCATTATAAAATTAATCGTGGAAAAAGTAACATGATAGTGAAAACATTAAAGTGTTAGGGGTTTCTTTACAATTCAAGTGTTATAAGGAAATAGGGTTTGAGATATGCAATGACTGACATTCTGGTTATTTAGAACTAGCAGATGTACCCATCGTTGCTCGGGAAATGAATGACAGCCTGAATTGTTCAAGGTCGTTTATGGCTTAGCTAGCAATTTCTGAGTGCATGTCAGCTCATGTCAGCTAATTGGCTAGCCAATGAGAGGTCGCCTCAATAGCACGTGCCAAATCGGCCTAGTACTTCAAAAGTTAAAAGGAGCCTAGTATTTGGACACAGACAGATACACTCACAAAATCGATTTTTTTTTTAAATTTGTTTTTGTCCAATACCTCCTCTGGCATATAAGCAATACGTGTGCCAAATTTGGTTGAAATCGGCCTAGTACTTCAAAAGTTAAAATGAGCCTAGTATTTGTACACAGACAGGTCACACACACAGGCCGACTTGCTTTTATATACATAGATGTTTCTGTATTAATGTGCCAAGTAATTTGGTATTTAAATATTACATGGTACATGAATACTGAACATTTCAGTAGAAGCAATTGATGACTGAAAAGATTGCTTTTGTCAAATGATAACTGGGTGAAACTTTACTAGATGGCAATAGAAATTGAGGGGTGAATTGAGAAAACGTTGACTTTGAACGGAAGAAACAATACATGGGTCTCTGGGAGTCACTATGTTGTATTTTAATATACAGATATCATTGTACCGTCTGTGTTCAAATCCCGCCGAAGTTAGCTTTGCATCCTTACGAGGTCGATAAAATAAGTCACCAGTAATACACTGGAGTAGATTTAATCGACTTCCCCCTCCCCTTAAATTGTTTGCCTTGTGCTTAAAATCAGAATCGATTGTTTTATTGCGTTGTGTCATTCACTTTCATCTTATCTCTGTTGTGTCCTGTGTAAACTACCCAAAGCTTCTGATAAACCCGTGCTGACATTATACCAGAATAGTAAATAATAGAATTGGGAATGTAGACTCTATCAATGTAATTTATAATGGTAAGAAAAGTGTTGCTGAATTACGAAATTCTTTCATTCCAGTATTGTGGAGAGATTATGTCTCGATTAAGTAATAGGAACAACAGAATACTTTAATAGAATGTCCACTAAGTTGACAACTCGTGTGTATGAGACTACATACATACACATGTCTCTCTGTCTCTCTCTGGCTCTCTCTTTCATTCTCTGTCACTCTCACTCTCTTGTTCTCTCTCTTCCCCTTTCTCTCTCTCTCTCTCATTCTCTGTCTCATACTGTGTCTCACTCTCTTTCTCTGTTACTCTCGTTCTCTCTTTCGTTCTCTCTCTCTCTCTCACACACACATCCTCAAGTAGACAGTCATCCCCACCTACGCCAACAAAATATCTCCTATAATGGATTACCCGTTAGTCTAGCGACTCTCTATGTCAGTTGTTCAATTAATAGAACTATCAGCTCATTTAGTTTCATACTTAATTGTCTCAGTAGTCGACAGAAATTTGTACATGAAACATTCTAGGATTTAACATAATACTCGGTTCTTCGGAGACAGTGTCGCATCCTAGATTTAACTCACTCAACATTCCTCTCAGACTTTTCATATTAATGTATTTCATTAAATCAGTTTAGTAATCTAGAACATGTCCGCCTTACCTCAATTACAGAAGCAATTTATCCAGCTTCCACATGGATATTTCTTCCACCCACTTTCACTCACAAGGTTTCTTCTTCTTCTTCTTCTTCTTCTTCTTCTTCTTCTTCTTCTTCTTCTTCTTCTTCTTCTTCTTCGGCAAGCGTGGTCAGCCAAGCTCATGGATGCTATCCAACCATCTTACTCGGGGCCTGCGCCCCGGATCTCCTGTCGGTTGGGTTTGCCCGTCAAATCTGTCCAGTGATTCTGTAACGACACGCCCATAGTATGAGAGCTGTGATTTCTCAATTCGGGGAAATAGCCGCTCTACCTGGAGTGACTCTCTGATCTCTGAGTTACGCACTTTGTCAAGTAACGTTACTCCAAAACCCTTCGGAAGAACCCGATTTCTGCGGCTTGTATTCGCGATTGTATTATTTCAGTCATTGCCCTAGATTCAAGGGTTAAAACGAATCCCGAATTGAAGATAACGAGTTTGGCTTTTACGCCTAACTACATTTTTATAAATTATCGAATGCTGAAGCTGGCGCAATACTGCACGAACTTTGGGTCAACCAAATGCTACACTAAAACACGTGCGCCTAATGTGCCGCAGAATATGATAGAAACTTTACCACACATCTTTCAGACAATTAGGCAGCGTCGTGTAAAAATTACTTGTGAAATGTGAAATGAAGAATCGTTTTGAAAGCCAGAGAGCGCCGCCAGAAGTCCTACTGTTGACTCTACAATGATAAGCCAAACACACTAACCACTGAGCCATGTGTCTTCACAGCTATATTCAGTAGTTTTGTAAAAGCAATCAAAAACTTATTCCCAATCAATAACTCTGTACATTCACTGAACTGAGAACATATGACATATTATGTTATTGTTGCAACTGAACTGAGAACATATGACATATTATGTGGGTTATTGAAGCCATATAATGGTGTGCTTGTCTTTCTTTCTAGCCATGTACGAAATCCATCTAGATACATTTTCCACATGAGTTGGAGTTTATTATGACCGATGTCACACTAACGCATGTGGTTTCATGTCAGATGATCGGCCAGTCTGAAAATTTATCCGCTAAACATCAACAGTGCATGTGGTGATGAAAAATGGTTGCTCAGTCAAGTCGCAATACAATTCTTGGAGTAGATATTTCAATCAAACCTTCAAGCAGTTGTTTCTACCGCCATGATGGGGTTAACAATCTCAGCTTAGTTGTAGTTCCACAGTATTTGTGCCAGTTTTCTGAGTTCAAATCTTGCTGAGGTGATCTTTACCTTTCATCGAGCATTCGTGCTCATTTACTCTAAATTCCATCCACTCCAAATAGCAGGTGTCGAAATTAGAAACAAAGTTTTAACGGGATTTATTCTGATTATTGGGGTTCTGAGTTCAAATCTGGCCGAGTTCAACATTATCCCTTCAGGCTCTGAGATCAGTTTAATCTAGAATCCCTTCTGCCCAAAGCCCTGGCCTTTTCACTGAATTAGAGAACATTGGTGTTATTTACAATCTGAATTAAATCACGTTAATGTCACATTTGGTGTTAATAGATGGAATACAGTAGCATCCCAGGACTGTGGACTGTTGTAATTGATAGAGTGTCAGAGGAGATGTGATTTTTGTTCCTGGTATCTGTATTTCGCAACTAAACCCCACTGGGGCCTACATGAATGATAGATTTACTAAAGAGAAGAAAACAACTCTCCAACAATTCTACAATGTTCCTGTTGTTGTTATTTTTGTTTAAGCCTAATTCATTTCTGATCAATTAGACCGATAATAAAACCCCCTTCCGGTTGTACCATCCCCCGTTGGCGGCGATTCTATAGTGTCATTCGAACGTCAGATAGACTAAGGTGCGGTATCCGTTTCCCCATTTCTGATTTCAAAACCTGCCGATATCAAATTTGTCTTTCAAACTATCGAAGTTAATAAGGAAAGGTATATGTCCAGTACTGGGTCAATTCTTCCTCTGTATTCCATTCTTACTTCTACCGTATCACTCGTACCCCTTTATTTTCTCTGGAAGAAATCACCTTTATTCTGACCTGGGGAGAGAACGGGTTCACAAAATTTGAAAGCAAATGCCCAAGACACGCTGTATATCCCTACAGTGCACCAACAGATCCATCATGAGTTAAGGGCCTATACATACATGTATCCCGAAGAGAACAAGAAAGAGCGTGTAGTTTACAAGTTTGTTTCACAATCGTTTAAGCCTCGGGTTCGATCACTGTGTGTGACACTTTGTGGAAATGTTCTTTACCATAGCCTCGAATGGACGCATGCCTTGCAAATGAAAGGGTTACTCGTATCAGGCACTGCGTTTTGCTGAGTCTCCCTGAGCATTAGCTTAAGTATGCAGTTATCTCTGTAATATAAATGGAGTCATTAGACATGTAATTTTTATTTTCATTTGGATTCAAACAATATAATATTCTATTAAATTACAACATTAGGGGGTCTTTATAGAAATGAGAAAATTGGTAACAAGTACACATAGTATACAAGTTCATCAAATCCAGTACATATACTATTAATTGCAAACAGTGTGGTTAATCCGTATGGTGAGCAAATGGCGTCCCACGTGCTGGCCTACCCACAGCCCCCGCGGACAGGATGGAGAAGGCGTTTCTCCGGAGGATGGTAAGGGAGATGCGCTGCAAGAGCCATTCCAACTCGCGAGGCTTATACCTGCGGCTGGCTAGCTCAGCGCCTATGGTGATGAATAGGGAGGTAACCCTAGGGCCGAGGGCACCAGAAGTCTCCACTACCAAGGGCACGACCGCGAACCTGTTGGACCGCGAACCTGTTGGAGAGCGGCTCAACCACATGAGCAGACTTTTACGTTAATCGAACAACTGCAACATTCATCGTCGAAATCAACGGAGGACCATACCATTCCACGTCCTCATTTATTACTGACATTCTACATTTGTTTTAGTATTATTTAATAGTATTAGTGTATTTGAAATGTTACCAAGTATCAGTTTATATTAACTGGATTAAGGTCTGATAAAAACACTTTCAATAACTCTATATAATATTTTTTTATAGTTCGCAAAACATAAAAGAAAATATTTGGAAACGTTGAAAAATGGATTTTTTTCATAAAGAACAAACAAAAATATGTCATAAAAATTTACCCGAAAGGAATTGTAAAAACTACATAACATATAAATGTATACAGAAACATTGATGGTCGTACGTGTAAATGTTCGTTAAACAATATTCTTGTTAAGTGAGAAGAGTCTGTATATTGACCCTTTTTTGCAGTTCATCCTTTTATAAGATAATCATTAATAATATTGACAGCAGCCACAAGGGAGACCGTTATATGAATGTAGTACGAACATATTTAAAATGACTCATGAAACAAATCCCATGCAAATAACATTTAAAAACGCTATTTCAAATAATATTTAAAACTTTCAAGTGACCTACTGCCAAGGCTTCGGTAATCAGAAGAAGTGAGGTAGGTTTAAAAGGGAAATTCACTGTCTTTAGTTTGGTATACGTGAGAATCCTTACCTATAGATAATGGCCGGGGAAATATGATCCCGAATACAAGCGGCTGGAATAGGGTTCCTCCGAAGGGATTCTGGATTAACGTGACTCGATGAAGTGCGTAGCTCGGAGATCAAAGAGTCATTCCAAGTAGAGCTGCTTCTTCTCCGACTTGAGAGATCACAGCTCCGATACTATGGTCATGTGGTTAGAATGTCTCAAGAAAGAATTGCTGGACAGATTTTACTAGCAAAACCAGCCGACAGGAGACCCAGGGGTAGACCCCAGGCAAGATAGCTGGATAACATCTATAAGCTTGGCTGGTCTTGCTTAGGGGTCCAGCCGGATCAGTTGGAGTCGGTTGCTTCTAACAGGACCCGCTGGAAGAAGTATTTAATGACTCTGCACCATGACAGGAATAATAATAATAATAATAATATTGGTTTCTGAATTATGCACCAGGCCAGCAATGGGGAAGGAGAAAATCGATTAAATCGACCCCAGTTCGTTATATTTTATCGACCCCGTAATGATGAGAAGAAGAAGAAGAAGAAGAAGAAGAAGAAGAAGAAGAAGAAGAAGAAGAAGAAGAAGAAGAAGAAGAAGAAGAAGAAGAAGAAGAAGGGGGAGGATGGGGAGGAGGATTTTTCTACTGTTTATAAGTTACCAAGTTTAATATTAGCAGCCCATCGTTCCTATATAATCCGATATTTAATCAATGTATTTAATTTAAACCTTTGTATATTTGGTCAGTAGGAAACTCTCTTAAACGACACACACAATTGGGACTCCCTGTTGTTTAGTACTATGTGCAAATGAGGCTCTCTCTCTAAATATTTTATTTGAAAGAAATATATAATCTGATGGTTTATTCTGTCTGTGAAGGCGCATGGCTTAGAGGTTCGAGTATTGGGCTTACAATCGAAAGATTGTGAGTTCAATTCTCGGACCTGGTGATGTGTTGTTTCCTTGAGCAAGACACTTTATTTCACGTTGCTCCAGTTTACTCAGCTGTAGAAATGAGATGATAGGACTGGGGTCCCTATCATTAAATTACCTAAGACACCTCCAAGGAGATATAACTTGGAGGAGGCCAGCTAAACCTGCTTAGGTGTGAGCTGCACACGCACGCACATTTATTTTGTCACAAATAGTCAAATACTAGTATTTGGCGCCCCCATGTAACAAGTTAGCTGTGACACGCTCACAATTTAAAATACCCACAATGAAACTAAGTTTAATATACTTACACACATTGTATATGCTCACATAAACGCTTCTATTGAGCTGAAAGATTTAAAATGACAATAACTTGAATTTCTGTTTCAGGATTCAATTATGCTACCGTTAAAGTTTGTAACTTGACATACATTCTGTTGACAGATATATCACCGAATTAAGCTAGATTTATCACGTCAACAAATATTAGGATTTTACGAGGTTACATATATTTGAAGAAGACAAAAATTTGCATTTTTTTAAATTTTATTTTTACTTGCTGAAGAAAATATTTCAGGTTTCACCTGCCAAACAGTTCGAGGTGAATCCTTTGCAATTATAGTAACTCTCCACTTTCATTTGCTATGTTAAACAACTCATATATGATGAAAGAAAATATAAAATAGTTAAAGCGATGAAGAGATAAAAATTAAAGAGAAGTTGTGAAAGAATAGTATAAAATTGAATATCCTTCTTCTCTTGTGTGCCTCATATTATTTTTCCCATTGATACATCAAAGCCAATGGAATCTTCAAACACTTCAGCCTGTCACTTTGTAAAATTATCAAGACGCTTTAGCAAAGTATGTGTCAGTATCTATATAACTTTAATTTGTTTGCCAGCCTCTTTTAGAATAATACAACTGTCACCGTAGTCTGTCATCGAAATGTGGTTTACTATGCCAACAATTGTTAACCCAAACAAAAATGTGTGATTATGAAACAAAATAAAAATGTATGCAGTCTACTTATTTATGAAGCGTGAGAAGACTGAATATATATTTATATTTCATGCAAATTAAATTTCGTGAATATATATTTATCTAATATAAAAATTTAATTACACGATTCTAATTTAGTTTACAATGAAAATGTTTCGTGTTTAAGTTTCTTAAACATTTTGAATTTTATTTTTTGTTTTTTTGAAAGTTATGTTTGTTCACCGACATCTGTGTCTATTGGAAAGTATGCCTCAGTTACTTAATTAAACTAACTGGTGTAAAGGTAGGCATGAATGAGAGTTTCTCTACGTGGCCACATGTCATGTTAGAAATAACAGTCAAATCTTTTTCCAATCGCACCTCACTTAATTTTAAAATGAAAGGATATAGTAGATTATGCAACAGGGGCGTTAACGCATGATTCAAAATAGATGTATATACACATTCATATAAAATGTGTTATGTAGAATAAAGATATATAAAGCTCAATTTAGGTATTTTGAGATGAAGACCTGATCCTAACTTAACATACCCCGAACGAGAAGGTTTTATGACTCTTACACACACACACACACACACACACAAAAACACACACACACATACATACACACACACTCACACATATATATATATTTTTTTTTTCCTCTCTTTAAGTTGCCTTACCATTTTTGTTTGTTTAGATGTCTCTCTTTCTTCACCCAGTTCTTTTTATCCCAATAACTTATTTTAGTTATTGTTCGCGCTGGCTTGAGGTATCTGGCCTTTAATGCGAAGAAATACAGATGATGGCCAGAAGATCACTGATGACGGATAGTCCTGGTTTCTTGCTCTATTTTTTAAATTCATATGTAACACATTCGCAACAACGCAGAACGCCATTTTTCATTCCTATATTTTTTCCCCTCGCTGTGATCTGTCTTTTTCTATTCACTTCCTGCTATCTTCTATCTCTCTCCCCCTTAACTCTCCTTGTACCTTTTACTTACATTCACCACCTCTACTGGTCACCCTCTCTCAGCTGGCCTCTTCTCTCACTTTCACTCACTCACTCTCTGCTACTCCCCCTCTCTCACTTCCTCAAGTCTGACCTGTGTGAAATCATTTTCTCGCTTACATTTCGCAGGGTTCGGACGCGTCCTTCGTCTTCTCGTCAATGATTTGCTAGAACTTAAGTTCACATGTATCACTGGCTTGTTTTCTCATTTTCCTTTCTTTACGTTGCCCTACCATTTTTGTTTGTTTACATGTCTCTCTTTCTCCACCCAATTCTTTTTATCCCAATAACTTATTTTAGTTATTGTTCGCGCTGTCTTGAGGTATCTGGTCTTTAATGCGAAGAAATACCGATGATGCCCAGAAGATCCCTGACGACGGATAATCCTGGTTTCTTGCTCTATTTTTTTATTCATATATATATATATATATATATATAACGAAGGTAATGTGGTAAGGATCCAGGTGGACCATAACGCACCAAAGTACTCAATACTTAGGGTAGTAGAGTGGGTAATAGGAACGAGTAGGACCCCGACGGCTGAGCTCAAGCCGTTTCAACGGCTAATTCTGGACGCAATTCTGTCCAGAATTAGCCGTCGAAACGGCTTGAGCTCAGCCGTCGGGCTCCTACTCGTTCCTATATATATATATATATATATATATATATATATATAGTAATAATAATAAATTTGAAGACTAAAATCCAAAGAGGGCTCGATAAGGATAAATATATATCAAATATATAAGAACCGGAGAGCAAATATTTACTAAAATAACAGATTAAAGTTTAAGCAAAGAATCGCTGCTTTCACCCTTAACGGGATCTTCTGAAACTAAAAAACTCAATCTGTGAACGCAGAAGTAAATATTTCAAAAAACGTTGCAACTGAAGGAAGACAGGAAGACGATACTTTGGTTCGTATCGTCTTCCTGTCTTCCTTCGGTTGCAACGTTTTTTGAAATATTTACTTCTGCGTTCACAGATTGAGTTTTTTAGTTTCAGAAGATCCCGTTAAGGGTGAAAGCAGCGATTCTTTGCTTAAACTTTAATCTGTTATTTTAATAAATATATATATATATATGTATATGTATATATATATATATATATATATATATATATATATATATATATATATATATATATATATATATATATATATATATATATATATATATATATATATATATTTATATATATGTCTAATGGTAACTAAGATGCTTCCATAGGCGGTATGCCGGTTGAGCACTCTATTCTCCTACGGAGCAGAGTATTATAGAATGGAAAACGAAAAAGAGGATATGCTCCGAAATCAATAGACGTGTCCGAGGAACCTGCAAGTTCAGAGTCAGGTCGATCCACACACGGATCGCATCTCGAGATGTTCACCGGGGAAACAATTGTAACACACAATAAATTGATTTCCCATGCATCACTGATTTTTCGTTTTCCATTCTATATATATATATACGACTACATAGTGGGTTATGTTGTCTCAGATAAATTATGTCTGAAAATCCTAGATGCACCCAACTGTAATGCCTAGGACCGTCCATTTTCTCGATGAGGGTAGAACCGGTCGTAAAAGCTGAGTGACAGAAACCTGTGAACTCTTGAGATGAATTAACCTGAGTCTGAGTAATCATAACATCGAGTGATATAGACAGTACCCAAAGAAGTTATATTGATGTAACTAGCATATATAGAGGATGTGAACAAAGAAGTACTCATTCCTAATCAAACTTCAACCACACGGATAGTTGAGCTCAGCTCTGGAATCTAATCTCAGTTATGGGATTAATAGTTAGTCTGTTCGACTCCGGATTGGAAGTTAGTGTCTTCGATTATCTCCGCTCTCTGTGTTTTTGTGTAAGACATTTTATTTCTCGTTGTCTCAATTCACTGAACAGAAAGCAATGTGTTGCACCTCGGAGTCAATGACACGAAAATTTCACACACTGGATCTCACTTAATTTGTTAAAGGTGACCTAACTGGGGAATGCTCAGCCATGTGCAAGTAAGTATCATAAGCTGATTGTTCTGTTGATAGTAGAGCAGGAGCACTGATCATTGCGACGACTGAGATCATCAAGCTCACACACACAGACATACATATATATATATATATATATATATATATATATATATATATATATATATATATATATATATATATATATATATATATGTATATATATATATATATATATATATATATATATATATATATATATATATGGATATATATATATAAATGATTCTGATGAGCGATTTCAGACGTCTGTGTCGAGCTCGTCTGTTTTCGTGAAACCTTGGTAAATGAAATAATTGTCTTATGTTGTTTATTACATAACAATTAAGCTCTGTAGCCTACATAGAGCACTCTCCTATCCTTTACCTTTCCTACGGAAATACTTTATATATATATATATATATATATATATATATATATATATATATATATATTGGTAAACGGAATAGAAAATGCTGACAAATTGTCCACAGTGAAAAATAGTTTAATTAGGAATAAGTGAGAATTAGTAATGGTATTGGTTAGTATTAAGTTTTGGTTTTAAGTTTTACCGGTTGCGCATTTCTAATGCTTTTCAAAAATAATTTTGAGATAGAGCGTCCGTGATGTTTGCTCTGATCTGATCAGTTTTGGGAATTCTACCTGTCTTTATGTTAAAAAAGTGGCTCCAGCGGTATTAAAATAAGTTTTGCGCCAATTCGTGTTGCAAAAATTCTTGTGGTCAAAACAACTTTGATTGGTCGGTAGAGGTCATGTGAATGTAAAAAATTGATTTTGCTCCAAATGTAGGTTTGTGTCGGCTGACTGAGAGATAAGTCTTTCACAACAAATATGTGTGTGTGTGTGTGTAGTAGTAGTAAAGAGGTTCGTTGTTGTGATAATGGTCAGCAGGGATGTGTGTGCGAACCGCAGACTGTTGACAGTTCAAATGCCTATTAAGACAAGTGTGTGTGTGTGTGTGTGTGTGTGTGTGTGTGTGTGTGTGTGTGTGTGTGTGTGTGTGTGTGTGTGTGTAACAGAGTAATTCGTGGTAGAGGGATGGTCAGTAGGAATGTGTCTGTAAGTGTGTGGGGGATATTTTAACATGTTAAAAGATATTTTTTCAGCTCCTGTCTTATACGGAGAAGTGTGTGTGTGTGTGTGTATGTCTCTATGTATGTTAATGTACGCGTGTGTATGTGTGTGTGTATATATACGAGTGTGTGTGTGGGGGGGTCAGTGTTTATTTCTGGTAAAATGGTGTACATTATTCGATATTTTCAGTAAAATCGAATCTCTCAATAGAACATCAAAAACCTTAATAATAAAAGATGTGAAATAATATATAGTATTGGCATAATACCAAGGTGTGTGTGAGTGTGTCCAGATTGTACGTACTGCAAGGGGGATCCATTAGGCCTTGTCGTATTGGAATACCTGTGCAAAAATATGTAAATGGAGTGTGTCCAGAAATTGTATACCCGTGCACAAATTGTATACCTATGCACAAATTGTACACATGTATCTGGAGTGTGTCCAGAAATTGTATACCCGTGCACAAATTGTATACCTGTGCACAAATTGTACAGATGTATCTGGAGTGTGTCCAGAAATTGTATACCTGTGCACAAATATGTATCTGGAGTGTGTCCAGATTGTACGTACTGCAAGGGGAATTCATTAGGCCTTGCTGTATTGGAATACCTGTGCACAAATATGTATGCGCCCATCAGTGTGCAATGCATGTATGCGTTTATGTATGTGTGTGTGTCGGCACGTTTATATCTATAGACATCAAAAGGTATGCAAATTTGTGTATATTTGTGTTGCACCATAGAACATGTGTGTTTACGTATGTCATTGTGTTTATATGTGGGTAGAGATGTATGCTGATGTAGGTATGTATCTTGACGTGTGTATGTTGTGGGTTCGTCTTAGGGAGAAGTGTTTAGACGGGGTCCGTATTTGTTAATAAAGTAAGATTCCTTGTTGATGCGCTGGGTGTGGGTGGCATTATCTTTAAATTTGTAGAGGGGAAAGATTCTGAAGTTGGGATGATTTGGGGCAGCACAGGTGTCAATGTTTTCACTCAGTGGTATTTTCCTGTATTCCCGTATTTTAATTTGGGATCTATGGACAGTCATGCGTTGGCAGAGGCTGTTTTTGGTCTGGCCTATGTATTGTTCTCGACAACCTGAGCAAGTTAATACATATATTAGATTTTCTGATGCGCATGTGAAATTGTGTTTTACTATAAAACGTTGTCCTTCTTTGAAATAGAATTCCGAACCCTCTATTAGGTTGATGCAAATGCCACAGTTGGGTCTATCGCATTTTGTTACTGTGGGTTTCGTTGTTGTGGTTGGCAGTACTTTGGCATGTGTTAGGATGTTTTTCATTGACGTAGATTGTCTTTTGCTCTTCATGATATTGTGTGTTCGTAGGATTTGGTTCATTCTATGGTCCTTTTTCAACACAGGGATGTTCTGGAGGATGGTGTCAAAGGCCTCATTGTTGAGGGGGTTGAGTGTGGAGATGTATGGAAGAGCTTTTAGTTTCGGTTGATTTACTTTAGGGTATCTAAGGTCATGTGTACTGAGTTTTAGGGCACGTTGGATTCCATTGTCAATTAGTGATGCAGGGTAGTCCTTGCCTATGAGTGTGTCCTTTAGTTCTTGTAGCTGTAAGTAGCAGGTGTTTTTATTGGAGACTATAGTACAGATTCTCTTGGCTAAGTTGTAGGGAATATTAATTTTAACGTGTCTAGGGTGGCAAGAGTTGAAAGGAAGATATTGCTTGGAGTCTTTGGGCTTGTAGTATATGTCTGTTTCTATTTTTTTGTTATGGATCTTAATGAGGATGTCGAGGAAGGGGAGTTGTTGATGGCTGTATTCCATCGTGAAGTTAATATTCGTGTTGAGCCCATTTATAAGGGTGTGAAATTCTTTAAGTTTCTCGATGTTTTCGTGTCAAAGGATGAAGCAGTCATCTAGATATCGCTTCCAGTTCCTTTCTATGTGTAAGTGGAGAGTGTTTCCAAATTTGTTTACGACTTTAGTGTAGAGGGTGATTTCCAGGGATCCCATGACTAGGTTGGCATAAGTGGGGGCTGTTTTCGTTCCCATAGCGGTCCCAGATTTCTGCCTGTAGGGTTTGTTATTGAAAACGTTCTCCAAGATAAATCTGAGTCCCTCTATCACGAATTCTTTTTTGATGCGTTGTGGGAGTTCATTGTGGTAATTATCCAGCCAGAATTGGATAGCTTCTATTCCTAGGTTGTGGGGGATGTTGGAGTATAGGTTGACTACATCGAACGTCACTAGTAGGGTGTGTTCAGAAAGTGGCATATTAGGAATGTGATTGAGCATATCTAGGTCGTCCCTTATATAGCTTTTGATGTGTTTGAGAAAAGGCTTGAGAAGGGTATCAATGAAGTTGCTAAGGCGGTGGGTTTCGCAAGCGGGGACTGCTATTATAGGTCTTAATTTGAGATCATTGGGTGAGGGGACATTGATGACTATGTCTGTGGCTTCCTTGCATGCCTTACTTATTAATTCGCTTTTATGTACTTTAGGGATACCGTAGAAAAGGCTGGATTTATTTGTGAAGTCTGGGATGAAGCTGAATTCCTTGTTAGTGAGTCCTTCTTTGTATTGGTTGATCAGAGTTTTTTAGGTTTCTCATAATTGTCTGTTGATTGTAGTGTTCAGCCTTTTCGTAGTATGTTTCGTTTTCCAAAGTGGAGAGCGCTAAGTTGATATAGAATTCTGTCTTCATTAGGACTACTGTACTCCCTTTATCAGCCTCTTTAATTGAAATGGTTCTGTCGGTTTTTAACTTATTTAATTCTTCCCATTCTTTCTTGCTGAGGTTTGGCTTGTGTTTTTGTCTGTGCAAGTGTTGGTAAGGGAAGTTTGTGATGTGTTCACAGAATTCGTCCAGGATTTTATTACTACCTTTTGATGGGGTGTAATTGCTTCTATTTCTGGCTAATGATTCATCCTCATTGTACTGGTCGAATAGTTGTTCACTGAGTTCCTTCATTTCATAGTAGTTAGGACGTAGTGGGGTCGGTGTGAATTTAAGACCTTTGGAGAGTAAGTTGATAAGGTTGGGTGTTGGTTCTGCACTAGTAAGATTGATAATTGTTATTACTATCGGTTTCTCCTCCCTGTATTGGGTTATTTTGTTTGCCTGTATCTGCGTGCTGTTTCTAAAAAATGGTTGGGGTAGAGGGGTTGTCTGCTGATGTTAAGTGGTCTCCTGTGTTTGTTATATTCCTTGTTGTTGTAAAATGTGGTTCGGGTTGGTGTTTATTGATTGAATGGAGTGTGCCTGTACTGCAAGTATGGGTGTGTGTTTCTATGTGCCATGTTGGATTGTGGTATTATAGGTGGCCTACGTTGTTGGTTGTATCGTGTGATGTGGATTTGTTGTGTATTGTGGAGGCGAGAGTTGGAAAATGGAAATGCCAATACTATATATCATTTCACACCTTTTATTATTAAGGTTTTTGATGTTCTATTGAGAGAATCGATTTTACTGAAAATATCGAATAATGTACACCATTTTACCAGAAATAAACACTGATCCACCCACACACACACACACACACATTCTCTCTCTCACACACACACACACTCATATATATACACACACACATACACACGCGTACATTAACATACATAGAGACATACACACACACACACACACTTCTCCGTATAAGACAGGAGCTGAAAAAATATCTTTTAACATGTTAAAATATCCCCGACACACGTACAGACACATTCCTACTGACCATCCCTCTACCACGAATTACTCTGTTACACACACACACACACACTTGTCTTAATAGGCATTTGAACTGTCAACAGTCTGCGGTTCGCACACACATCCCTGCTGCCCATTATCACAACAACGAACCTCTTTACTACTACTACACACACACACACACATATATTTTGTGAAAGACTTATCTCTCAGTCATCCGACACAAACCTACATTTGGCGCAAAATCAATTTTTTACATTCACATGACCTCTACCGACCAATCAAAATTGTTTTGACCACAAGAATTTTTGCAACACGAATTGGTGCAAAACTTATTTTAATACCGCTGGAGCCACTTTTTTAACATAAAAACAGGTAGAATTCCCAAAACTAATCAGATCAGAGCAAACATCACGGACGCTCTATCTCAAAATTATTTTTGAAAAGCATTAGAAATGCGCAACCGGTAAAACTTAAAACCAAAACTTAATACTAACCAATACCATTACTAATTCTCACTTATTCCTAATTAAACTATTTTTCACTGTGAACAATTTGTCAGCATTTTCTATTTCGTTTACCAATATATAAATATATATATATATATATATATATATATATATATATATATATATATATATATATATATATATATATAAAGTATTTCCGTAAAAAAGGTAAAGGATAGGAGAGTGCTCTATGTAGGCTACAGAGCTTAATAGTTATGTAATAAACAACATAAGACAATTATTTCATTTACCAAAGGTTTCGCGAAAACAGACGAGCTCGACATAGACGTCTGAAATCGCTCATCAGAATCATTTATATATATATATATATATATATATATATATATATATATATATATATATATATATATGTATAAAAATTTACATATATATATATACATACACATACATATAAGTGTTTTGCAACCGGTCACTTTGTGGCTCAATGAAAAATTAATAAATTAAACAATCAGAGCTATATATCATAAAACATGTCTATAGAATCACAAGATAAAATATATACTATTTCCTCTCCCAATTAGCATAATTAACTATATAAAAAATCGAATAGACCAGGCTATAAGAATGAGGCTTCTATGAAGGAATCTCCGACAAATAACCAAAACTACCGCTTCGCGTCGGCCGTAGTGGAATATTTATTGAATATTTCGACAGCGTAATCGCCTAGATAAAGTCAACTAAGCAGAATTAAGTTTAAAATAAACTAGGAGAAAATAGAATACATTTAAATACCTCTACCATGGTTTCGTCCGTGTTTTGAGTTTTCCAATAATTATGTAATAATTATATAAACTCGAGCGCCGGATTCTTCAGGAATCTCGCTCATATCTAGACATTAAATTTATAGCCTGGTCTATTCGATTTTCATATAGTTAACTATGCTAATTGGGAGAGGAAATAGTATATATTTTATCTTGTGATTCTATAGACATGTTTTATGATATATATATATATATATATATAAGTTATTCCGGGTTGAATCGGAAGTAACCACAGAAAGTAAGGTACTCAATACATAGCAGAGTATAAATGTTTTAATATATATATATATATATATATATATATATAAATACTCCGTCTGGATCACCAGAAGTAATCTGGAATGTTTGAGGCTGTTGTGTGTTAACCTCAGAGTAATTCCAGATCCATGAGTTGGTGTATTGGATACAATACCATGATTTGTCAGTTACCTCTCTCTCTCTCTCTCTCTATATATATATATATATATATATATATATATATAGAGAGAGAGAGAGAGAGAGAGAGAGAGAGAGAGAGATGGGGATGGGGTTATGGGGTGTGGTTATGATGGGGGTAGATTTTACATATCTCTCTACCTACTCTGTATCTCCCCATGCATTGCGTACTCAAATGATTAGTGGTCCTCTTGGTCTCAGCCCCACAGACATCCCCGCTCCCTCTCTCTGTATATATTTATATATATATATAATATATGTGTGTGTGGCTGTGTGTGTGTGCTTGTGTGTGCGTGTGCCTTTTTTTGAAGGAAATTCTAATCGATAGTTTGTTGTATTAATTGAATATACGATATGAAGGTCAAGTTGAAGGGCTGAAGTTGTTGAGAGGGCCTTAACTACTTGAAAGTCAAGAAAGTGCAGGCAGCCTTGTGTTAATATGGCCCTGACTATGTATAACTATCTTCTTGTGTT
This sequence comes from Eledone cirrhosa, assembly GCA_964016885.1. NCBI lineage: Eukaryota > Metazoa > Mollusca > Cephalopoda > Octopoda > Eledonidae > Eledone > Eledone cirrhosa. The sequence goes on along the minus strand of OZ024742.1, from coordinate 362,732,775 downwards.
TATCTATCTATATATGCTGTGACACAGGCCGTATTATTCACATTATTCATATTATTCCTCCCTCTGAAGATAATGTCTTCTCAGGATCTATGACCACTTAATATCTCTTCGTTTCTTTAGTGAGGCGAATATTTGATGTACCACAGCATTTAAAATCTTTCACCTCATTAGTCTTAGAGTATTTCGGGTTTTATGACACACAAGACAAAGTGTTCCAATGACCACCATCAATTCTATCTATCATTACAGTACATAATTCCAACTTTTAATGAAGGGTTTCAAGTCCCTGTCTTCCGTCCCCAGTTCATCTTGGAATGTCCTACCTCGTCTTCCTATGACGATACAAATACAGTAGAAGAGGGAGAAGTTCTAAATCCCTACAAGTCTTCTAGCCCGGATATACGTTAATTTGATCCCTTTGCCAAATATATATTGTCGGTCGGTGAATAATACGTGACTTCAGGTCGGTTAAATGTGCAATCTCTGATATATGTCGCAGGAACTAACAGCAACCAAACATTTTCACCACCGTCGACATCGCCAAGACTGTAAATGTGTCATCCAGAGAACCTTCCATTGAATCATCAATAATATTATTATCATTAGCAACAGCAGCAGCAACAACAACAACAATAACCGATATGCCCTCATAGCAACAAGAGGTTAGAACAGATAAAAGATAAATACACAAACAAGACTTGTAAAATGTGTTAAAGCTAACAAATATAGGATATGGGTTACAGAAAAAATAGACAAATTTCACTCATTTTTTTATTTGCCACATTAATATTTTATTGTCATCATTATTATTACCATTAGTAGTAGTAGTAGTAGTAGTAGTAGTAGTAGTAGTAGTAGTAGTAGTAGTAGTAGTAGTAGTAGTAGTAGTAGTAGTAGTAGTAGTAGTAGTAGTGGTGGTGGTGGTGGTGGTGGTGGTGGTAGTAGTAGTAGTAGTAGTAGTAGTAGTAGTATCACCTACATTTTCATCACCATTATTGTTATTATTTAGTTTATTTCAGAATTGTGCAATGTATAGAAAAAGTATTTAAATTCCATTAACTCTACTTAAGTTAAACTTTTACTTTTTCATTCATCTTCCATTTTTACACTTTCTCGGAGAAAAATTATTTTCCGTTTCGTTCTCTTCTCTGACACACACTCTCTCTTCTCTCTCTCTCTCTCTCTCTCTCTCTCTCTCTCTCTCTCTCTCTCTCTCTCTCTCTCTCTCTCTCTCTCTCTCTCTATCTATCTATCTATCTATCTATCTATCTCTATGTATCTATCTATCTATCTTTTTCTCTCACTGTATATATATATATATATATTGCTCTTGCTTTATCATGGTCTCGCGCACCCCCTCTATCTTTATCTCACTCTCAACCCCCTCTCTTTATATATATATATATATATTTATGTGTGTGTGTGTGTGTGTGTTTGTGTGTGTGTGTGTGTGTATGTGTGTGTGAGTGTCTCTGTATGTCCCTATCTCAGTGACTGCCTCCCATTCCTTCGCTTTCTCTATTGACGTTTATTTGCATCCACCTCTCTATACACATACATGTTCATGTCCTCAATATATTGGTTTGTGTACATGTACAGAAAAATATGATTGTGCTTTCTAATATATGTGAGTATCTGTCATTGTGTGTTCCTGTGTGTGGTTTCGTGGGTGTTTTGTAAGTGTATGTATGTATGTATGTATGTATGTATGTATGTATGTATGTATGTATGTATGTATGTATGTATGTACGTACGTACGTATGTATGTATGTATGTATGTATGTATGTATGTATGTATGTATGAATGTATGTATGTATGTATTTCAACAATGAGAAAAGGTGAATAAGGAGCGCATCTGGCATGTCATGTATCTAATTGAGAGAAAAAAACAGAGAGAAAGAGAAACAATGGATAATTTTATAGTTTACTTGAAGCATTGTGGAATTTAAAAAAATGAGTTAGTTTTAGGATACGATGACATTGCAAATAGAATTATTAATATAAATGAAATGACAATACTATAAAAGGTAAAAAGAAAGAACGGAAACACCGAAGCGATTGAGATATTACCATGGAAATAATTCATAGTCCCTTATATTTTGTATAAAATATCCCTTGTCGGAGAAGAAAATATTAATAAAAAGATCAAAACGTAGTAATAAAGTTAAGTTATAATTCCAAATTATATTGTAGCAGTTTTCTTAAACTAATTCATGTATATTCGCCGGTCAGCCAAACTGACAATAACTGGCCCTCTTGATCGCCTTCGAGTCAAACACTTTTTTCTGTTTTCTTTTTATCTGCTTTCCCTCCGTATAGCCTTTGGATTGTGTCTACAATTATTCCTTTATTATATAACTATTAAGCAATGTACATCTAATGAAGTCCTCAGGATCTTACGTAACCTAGCCACTGAAATGTACATAGTGTTTGCTGAAATAAACCTTTGAAGGAATTTCACCAGTCCAGCCTCCTGTTATGTTGCTCAATAATACATATATATATCAACTAGAAATTGATTGACATATATATATATTTAAAATAAACACATGAAATAATCACAGGGATAATTTGTAAAGCGTGTAATCACACATAGCTAGGTAAGTAACTAATTAAAGTTTAACTAGAGCTTCAAATATTACCTTTTAAAAAATGATTAATCTTCCTTGTATATATTTCATTAAAGAAATATTTTTCACCATTAATCCGTAAAGTCACAGTAGTCAAATCACGGATCTTCAGCAAGGTCGAAGATTTAACTATCTGTGTTTACACATCAAATGCAAATCTGCGAGTGACCCATCGCACGTGTTGCAATTCTAAAACTACTAACAACATGCTAGCGTCATCCCAGTGGCGTGAATAGGGTGATCGACAGCTATAAATAGCAGCCGAGTCCTTTCAACTGAATAAGCTCTACAATTAAGGAGCCGTGTGTATATCCGAAATTCATTTAATTAAGTTAAATTAAGGGAGTCATGTCCGAGACATGCGCCATATCCACCGTAGAATAAGTTCAAAGATTCCAATGAATAGATTCGAACATTTTATATCAACTAGAAATTGATTGACAGATATATATTTAAAATAAACACATGAAACAATCACAGGGGATAATTTGTAAAGTGTGTAATCACACATACCTAGCTAGGTAACTAATTAAAGTGTTACCAGAGCTTCAAATATTACCTTTTAAAAAAAACAACAAACAAAAATTAATCATTTTTTAAAAGGTAATATTTGAAGCTCTTGTTAAACTTTAATTAGTTACCTACCTAGCTATGTGTGATTACATACTTTACAAATTATCCCCTGTGATTGTTTCATGTGTTTATTTTAAATATATATATATATTTCAATCAATTTCTAGTTGATATAAAATGTTCGGATCTATTCATTGGAATATTTGAGCTTATTCTACGGTGGATATGGCGCATGTCTCGGACATGACTCCCTTAATTTAATTACTTTAATTAATTTTGGATATATATATATTTATATATATGAAAAGATTCAGGACCCCGACGGCTGAGCTCCGGCCGTTTCGACAACTAGATCCGAACTAAGCCACTAATATTAAAACGGCGGGAATCTAGCTGAACTTATCAGGGTACAGTCCATATATGAGCATGGAGTGAAAGCAAAAAAAGCAAAAAAATCTAAGCAAAGAATCTTAACAGTTTGTTGTTTTTCTTGTCTGTCACGGGGAGTGGTCAGTGATCTGGTACGTCGTGTAGGCTCCAACTTAGATGATAAGTAACAATAAGTTGGAGCCTACTTTCCTTAATCACGAAAATGCCGTCCGTGCAATTTGTACTCGAAGGTAATGATCCAGATGTTGTTTGCAAAGGACCAACTGTTACACAAAAAGGATGGACTCGTTATCTCGTTTAAACACAGAATATACAGGTCATATATCACCTTAAAACCCCCTCACGACCCAGGTGAGTATATCTCGGCATTATTACCTTCCCAATTACAGACTAAGATAGAGGAACCCCCAAGCATCCTTAGATAGAAATAAAGTTTGTTTTTTTTTGTTATTTACACTTTCTATATACACTTAGGTCGATCTTTCATACCTACATTATTGTAAAAGGTTCCTAATCTTCCTTAGGTAACCGGGAATATTTTCACTCTTGCTAAAATATACATACAGCCCTATAATATAATAATGATAATAATGAAATGATTGTGTACAGTGCTCAGGTGCACTACAACTCATCAAAGGTGCATGTATAGTACATAGAATAATGTACAAATGTCAGGAAAATGAACAGTGTATCAGTCATGATATAATAATTATAATAATAATAATAATAATAATAATAATAATAATAATAATAATAATAATGATTTCTTTATTAACCACAAGGGTTTACATAAAGTAGACATTAAGGACAGTGCAGGACAATGCAGGACGGTACAAATGGGCATTTCTGCGTGTAAAAAAAACAAAAATAGAGGATGTAACAAAAATAACAATGAAAATAACAATGAAAAATTCCCCAATAGGGGGGAGACTTCGGAGGGACATTTGTGGAGAAAGCCCAGTAAAAAGCCACAATGACCCTGACCACCAAGGCAAGTGCCCTCTCCCAGTTTTCCACCTTTAGTTTACAGATATATACTCAGAGTCGGCCCATTCACTCGGGCCATTCTTGCTTCTCTCACCCATCTTTCAACAAAATGCTGGGAAGAGAGCACTTCCTTCTCTACTCTGATTTTCCTTTTCAAATGAAATTTGAAAAAGTCAATCAGAGCATCACCGAAGAGGTAAGTGCTCGTCTTCAGCCCTTTCAAACGTGTCCACCATACTATCTCTTTCGCCATGGCCACCAGACAGATAAAAACTGCCTGCCCTTCCCGGCTAAAGGAGGAGGGCGGGGCAATCCTCACGATAGACTCAGATGATAGCTGGATCCGTCCTAAACGCGACAGCAGGTGTTCGACATAAACCCACAAGTCAGCAATTTTCGGACACTGGACGAGTGCGTGCAGGACGGTTTCGTCGCCCTGCGCGCATCTCGGACATGCCCGGCTGACGGCACCTCCATGCCTGTAGAGTTTATCCCGAACTGGCAAGGCTCCTCGGTAGCACTGCCAGGCCAGAGATTTCTGGAAGTTGTCCATAGGCCCTGGCCCGAAAGTTCTTCCGAAGAGATTGGCTAGTTGATTTTCGTCGACGCCTAGAGTTTCCCCAAGTACGTCGTCGCTCTTCCCTTCCACTAATCCTCTATAGAACGCCGAGGTGGAGTTTCCACCGATCACATTGCCCGATTGGTCGAGGGCTGTGAGCGCCTGAAGACATTCCAGTCTCCAGGCGCTCCCTCTCGGTCTTCGCTTGACCCAGGACTGCAGCTCCGTCAAGGAAACGAGCTGGGGAAAAACGCGTCTAGCAAACGGCGACCACACCTGATCACCGTCGAGGAAGAGGTGGAGATGTCGTAGCCTGAGCGCGTGCCTGCGCATCATCAGCCACGGCATGCCCAGCCCTCCACGTAGCGGGTGTTGACAACAGATGGACCGCCTGACCATCGGAGCACGTCCCTTCCACAAAAAGCGAAAGAGCAAACGCTCCAGCGCAGTCAGGCGAGGCTTAGGACAAGGTACGACGGTTAGGCGGTAGCAGATGACAGACGCGATGTACGCGTTAGCCACCTCCGCTCGACCTTTCAGGGATAGCTTCCTCTCCGCCCATTTCTGGGTGAGAGAAGCCACCCTGCTCGTCACCTCGTCCCAGTTTTTGTCCGTCTGGAGGTCCGGACCGAACCAGACCCCTAGCAATTTAACCGGTCCGTCCGTCCAGCGCCCGACGACGCTGTTGGACGGCATGGACCTGCCTCTCCAGGTGCCGAGCTGCAGGCCCACTGACTTTTCCTGGTTGATCATTGCTCCTGTCACCGCTTCGTATTCTCTTAGTGTAGTGCCGATCGCCTCGATGTGTTTGGCGTTCGACACCACTACGGTGACATCGTCCGCATATGCTGACACGGATCTTCCGCATCCTAGTTCGCGCGGGACTCCCCTCAACGTCTCCAGTTTGTGCAGTAATGGCTCGAGAGTCAATACGTACAAGAGGGACGAGAGGGGACATCCTTGGCGGACCGAGCGCATGATGTTGAACGGTTCCGACAGGTGACCGTTCACTCTCACCACAGAGCAGATGTCGCTGTGCATGGCAGCGATCCAGCCTCTGAAGACGGGCCCAAAGCCAGCCGCCCTCAGGACTGCCGCTAGGTAACGATGGTCGACCCTATCGAAAGCTTTCGACTGATCTAAATTGATCAAGGACCCACCCGTGCCAGGTTCCCTAGCTACCCTCTCTACGATGTATCGCATGAGGTGGAGGTTGTCGTGGATGGATCTGTCGGGAATGGCGCATGTCTGCGCCTCTCCCACCAGACCACCAACGACAAGCGCCAACCTCTTTGCTAGCACCTTGGCCAAAATCTTAAACTCTGTGTTTAGCAGAGTTATGGGCCGGAAATTGTCTATGTTATCCCCCTTGTTCGGATCCTTTCTCAGCAGTGCCACCGCTCCTCGGCTCACAGAACTGGGAATTCTCCCGTTCTGTTGCCAGTTGCAGTAGACGTCCGCCAAGAGGCCTCCGAACAAGTCTGGCATCTGTACGTAAAGTTCATAGGGCAGACCATCCAAACCAGGCGATTTACCCCTTGTGCAGCCAGTCATTGCCTCCCTTACTTCAGCGGCTGTTATCGGCTTTTCGCAACACTTCGCCTCAGTGGCCGAGAGCCGCGGCAGTCCGTCGAGGTAGACACTAAAGTCCATCCCTCTACCCGGCCCCCCGCTGCCCCCGAACAGCTGAGCGAAGTGTCGCTGAAAAGCTTCACACATTTGCCCGGGATCGAGTAGCATGCGCCCGTCGTGGTCCACCAAAGACCGGATCGTGGCTTTGTTGCCACGACGCGCCTCCGCCACTCGGGCCCATTGAACGGCTTTCGTCCCCTCGTGTCTGAGAGCACGCACCCTAGCTCTGACAACGCAGCCTTCGTGCTTTGCATTGAAGAATTGGTCAAGGGCCAATTTCGCCGCAAGCACGTCGGTCGCAATGCCTTTGCTAAGCGCCTCGTCTAATTTTCTAACTAGTTCTCCCTCTGCTCTATTTTTCTCTATTGCTAAAGCCTTACTAAACCTAATCGATTCTATTCTAATCGCTCTTTTCAGAGCAAACCACCACTTGTTGTTGACGATGGCCCCCGTCAACGCCCGCTTAACTAGTTCGCTAATCCGGTCTCTGTAGGCCTTGCGCGCTGGTAAGGACGCGTTTAGCTTCCAGTAGCCGGGTCCTCGTCTATGAAGCCTATCTAAGTCAAGCACACAGATCACGAATTTGTGGTCCGTGTAGCTGACTATCTTGAATTGTGGACAGCCTATGCTAGACCTATCTATTTCCCTACAAAATACTCTATCTAGATATGATCTGGATGACCCTATGCGGTTTGTCCAAGTCCACATTGGCACATTCGGGAAATCCAATCGGTACCTGTCAGACAGTTCAAAACGCCTGAGCAGGTTGGTGAGGCTCTTGCACCCTCCACCCCTATCCGCTAATCCCACACAGTCCCAGCGTGCATCTAAGATCCCGTTCCAGTCGCCCACTAACACTAAAGAGCGCGACGTTCCAAGAAAGGTCTCCAGACGCCGGAAGAAATCAGGCCGCCCTGCTCCTGTCGGGGCATAGACGGCCACTAGCCTGAAAGCTTGCCCGTCTCCGCTGGTCACATCCAGCACCACCAGCTTACCCTCTGGGTCCAGGAAGATGGCCCGTATGGCGAGATCCAAACCTCTCCGAAAAAGCACAGCAACTCCTCCACCCGATCCAGGACGGCTGGGAGATGCGTACACATCGTAGCCGCCGAAGATCGGTGCGAAGGCCCGTGCTTCGGAGATTCTGGTCTCGCTGATGGCCACTACATCTATGTTTAGTGACCTGAGGTCGTTGAGCAGGTGACCCTGCTTCCATGACGACCCCAAGCCACGCGCATTTATGCTGCCTATTCTGAGTGAGGTCATGTTTAAAATAGAGTGGAAAAGATGGGAAAGACCACTTACCGTATTTTTGGTAGAGGAGGGATGGTTTTTACATCCCTTTTCACTTGATCGTCTGGTGAAGGGACCGTTGAATCGTCCCTTCGGCTGGTCGTCGGCTCTTCTAAGAGAATGTCTGAATATACTCTTCGATTAATGGTTCCTCCTAGGTCCCTGAAATCACCAACTGCGTTGGGGAATTTCGTTTTAATGTTTGTGTATTGTTTCTGTGCTATTTTTAGCAGTCTTATGTTAGTTGGCGTTTTGATTGGTGCTGGTATTATGTAGTCCTGTTGTGAAATGTCTGTGTGTTCAATTATGTAAGTCATTAGTTTCTTGTTGTGTGTGTTTATTGCCGTGCATTTGTTTTTCTGGGGGTGGGGTGTGGTTCTGCTATTTTCTTGTCGTTGTTGCTGGGTGTGTGTGTTTTGTTGTTGTGTTTGCGATGTTGGTGCTTGTGGTGGTGGTGTTGAAGGTGTTGTTGGCGGTGGGGTTGTCGCCGGTGGTGATGGTGGTGCTGGTGTGGGTGGTGATGGTGTTGGTGGTGTTGCTGCTGTGGGTCTCTTTGCAGTAGACTTTACCCTTTTCTCATTTCTTTCCTCCCTTTTCAAAGGCGACGATGCGCTGCTTCTGCGTTTGTGCCTTCTTGAGACCTTTTGCCATCCCTCTCCCACCTCACACTCCATGTCTGATTCTGTAAGGTCGGGGAGGGGTACCAGCTCCACTCTTTCACTTGTTGTTGTTGGTGATGTTTGCACTGGAGTCTCTGTTGCAGCTGCATTTGGTATTGCTGTTGTTGTTGTTAATATTTCCACTGCTGCTGCTGTCTTTGATTTCCGTGGAGTGGGTATGGGTGCCACGGACCTATCGTTCCTGGTTGCCGCTTGTCCTGTTGCTGGTAGCCGTGGAACCGGATTCGGGAGGAGGGGGGTTTTCTCCTTTCTCAGGGTCTTCTCGTTGCAGAAGGCCCTGAGGTGAGTCTTCGATCCACAGCGAAAGCATTTCGGGCGTTTGCCCTCAACACTTATGGGCAGTTGAGTGCCGTTATCGAAGTCTATCACATCCGGGATAGCTTCGATGCACTCCTGGTTGGTTTGGATTAGCATCTCAATGGAGGAGCCGACCCAATCTTCTCTTACTTTTTTCTGTACTTGCAGTACAGTTGTTTTGTCCTCGATTCCGACGAGGACAGACGCGGCCAGCCAAGAAGGGGTCATTCCGGGGGGGACGTGGGTCAGTTTGACCCTCACAATTTTTTGCCCGCAGTAGGAGGGCACCAACACCATTTCCTCGCTCCTTAGGGTCACTACTGATTGGGCCTTTGCCTCCTGGGGTGTGGCAAAAAGTACGTCTACGGTGGCGTATTTTTTGCCTCGGGTGATGTGCGTTTTCCTCTGCCACACAGACCCCAAGGCTTTTTGTATTTGGGCCTCTGTGGCTCTTTCCACCCTACGGGATTTTGTACTTACTGTACGGTACGTGACCGTACAGTGCTCTTGGGTTTCGAAAAAATTTTTCGCTGCCTTGCAGATTGCTCGGTGTCCGTTCTTTGTCACCATCTTCTTCGCTTCCTCTAATTCCTCATTTGTTATGAGGATTGTTTCCAGGTTTTTCGCAATACCTGCAAATGAGATTGGTTTTTCTCTGCTGTTGTTGTTGTCGTCAGAGCTGCTGGTACTTTTGTTGTTGCTGCAGGTACTACGACTACTGCCTCCGCCGCTGTTGCTGTGGTTGTTGTTGGTGTTGCTGCTGCTAATGCTGTTGTTGTTTATGCTGCTGGTGATGCTGTTGCGGCTGCTACTGTTGTTTTCATTGTCACTGTTGCTGTTGTTATTACGGCTGCTACTGCTATTATTCCTGACGTCAGACGAATGAACTGGGTTTTCGTATTTCCCGCACACCTGTTTCGTCGCTGTCGTCGTCGTCGTGGAGAAACCTTGCACGCTTTGCACGAGACTTTTCTTTTCTTTCGTCGCTTGCGAAAGAGAAGGGAGGGAGAGAGACACATTTAAAGAAGGGAGGGAGAGAGACAATCTTCTCTCTGCTGTAGTGATGATTGAGGAAGAAGAAGACGGAATGAGTGGGAGTGACGTATGAAATTTCTTTTTCGTAGCCATGTTTTTTTGTTTAAAATGAAATTTTGGGTACACAACCCCAATAACTGGTTATTTAACCCCGAAGGGCCAAATAACGGACAGAAAGACCCCTCTCACGAGGAGGGGGGTGTCTTTATCAACAATTTGGTTCAAGTTTTAAACACTTTACAATTGTTTTAACGGTTAAAAATTACTATACCTTACAGAGCCGAGCCTCCGTCAACCATGGCATTCAATAATAATAATAATAATAATAATAATAATAATGATTTCTTTATTAACCACAAGGGTTTACATAAAGTAGACATTAAGGACAGTGCAGGACAATGCAGGACGGTACAAATGGGCATTTCTGCGTGTAAAAAACAAAAACAGAGGATGTAACAAAAAATAACAATGAAAATAACAATGAAAAATTCCCCAATAGGGGGGAGACTTCGGAGGGACATTTGTGGAGAAAGCCCAGTAAAAAGCCACAATGACCCTGACCACCAAGGCAAGTGCCCTCTCCCAGTTTTCCACCTTTAATTTACAGATATATACTCAGAGTAGGCCCATTCACTCGGGCCATTCTTGCTTCTCTCACCCATCTTTCAACAAAATGCTGGGAAGAGAGCACTTCCCTCTCTACTCTGATTTTCCTTTTCAAATGAAATTTGAAAAAGTCAATCAGAGCATCACCGAAGAGGTAAGTGCTCGTCTTCAGCCCTTTCAAACGTGTCCACCATACTATCTCTTTCGCCATGGTCACCAGACAGATAAAAACTGCCTGCCCTTCCCGGCTAAAGGAGGAGGGCGGGGCAATCCTCACGATGGACTCAGATGATAGCTGGATCCGTCCTAAACGCGACAGCAGGTGTTCGACATAAACCCACAAGTCAGAAATTTTCGGACACTGGACGAGTGCGTGCAGGACGGTTTCGTCGCCCTGCGCGCATCTCGGACATGCCCGGCTGACGGCACCTCCATGCCTGTAGAGTTTATCCCGAACTGGCAAGGCTCCTCGGTAGCACTGCCAGGCCAGAGATTTCTGGAAGTTGTCCATAGGCCCTGGCCCGAAAGTTCTTCCGAAGAGATTGGCTAGTTGATTTTCGTCGACGCCTAGAGTTTCCCCAAGTACGAATAATAATAATAATAATGAAATATTGTGTACAGTGCCCAGGTGCACCACAACTCATCAAAAAGTGCATGTACAGTACATAGGGAAATTCACAAACATCAGTAAAATGAACAGTGCACGAGTCATGATACACACATGTGTGCATGTGTATGGAAGGGGTACATCAGGTGTAGTTTTGGCGTATTTCGGGAAGCATGAGTGTCTTAAAGGATGCAGTGTCTCGGCAGCTAACAACTGACGCAGGCAGTTTGTTCCATGCTTCAGCAACTCTGAGCGTGAAAAAATGTCTTCGAAAGTCATGGGAGCTGTGTTGTTTTCTGATTTTGTAGTCATGTCCACGTGTGTTAGACACATGGAGATCAAAAAGGTGCTCAGGGTTGCAATTGGCGAGATGGTTAATAACTTTGTGGGTATTCACCAAGTCCATTGCCAGACGTCGGAGCTTCAATGAATCCATGCCCAGGGATGCAAGGCGTTCAGAGTATGGTAGGTGTCTGATGGAGGGTATGCGCTTGGTTGCACGTCTCTGAACAGTTTCCAGGAGGTCAATGTTCTGAGCAAGATAGGGGTTCCAGACTGATGATGCGAATTCCAAGTGTGGTCGTACCATAGCTGTATACAGTTTTAAATAGATGGCTGGAGAGCGGCTAACAAAGATCTTGCTGAGTGATGCCAAGACACCCTCGGCCTTCTTGACAATCTTAGAGACATGCTTTGTCCAACGCAAATCGCTGCTGACAGTAATGCCCAGGTCACGTTCACAAGAGGACTTCTTGATATCAGTGTTGTAGGGGGAGTATGTGGATTGTTCCTTCCAAAATGCATGGTGGTACACTTGTCCACAGCCAGCTTCAGTTGCCAGTCTGTGATCCATTGCTGCATTGTGTCCAGGTCTGATTGTAGGAAAGAGTTGTAAATTTCAGAATCAGGTTTTTTGATTTCAAGGTACAGCTTGAAGTCATCTGCATATTTCAGTACCGTGGCATTTTGTAAGTTGGCATCTACGTCATTAATATATGCCACAAACAAAAGGGGACCAAGAACAGATCCCTGTGGTACACCAGATGACATCTCATATGGTGAAGAATGCTGTCCTAGAACCGTGACTACTTCTTTTCGGCTGAGAATGAAGGATTTCAACCAGTCGAAAAGATCATCCCTCACACCCATTGCAGAGAGTTTTGCCATAAGTCTTTTGTGTGGCACAGAATTAAAAGCCTTAGCAAAGTCAAGGTAAACAACATCCATCCATGAGCCGCTGTCAGTGATCCGGGTGATGTCTTCAAGGAACTCGATAAGCTGATCACAGCAGCTGGAGTTAGGGATAAATCCAAACTGTGAGGGCCGGATGAGGCTGTGAGAGCTCCAGAAGTTCCAAAGTATTTCTCTGACACAGGATTCCATCAGTTTGGCCATACAGCTAGTAAGACTGACTGGACGATAGTTGACAGGTGACATGCGGTTGCCCTTTTTGAACAGGGGAATGACACTGGCAGTTTTCCACTGCTCCGGAGTAGCACCATTGTTGAGACAGTATTGAAAGAAGAAAGAAAGCTGGCGCAAAAAGAAATACCCGCCACGTTTGAGAAGCAGGTATGTCACATCATCAAGACCAAGGGAGGCATAGTTACGCTTATTCTTAAGGTGACGTCGCAACATTGCAGGTGTAAATTCCATAGTTGTTATGGAATTTGATGTTAGAGATTGTGGAGATGGTACATTCTGGTTTTCAACAGTAAAAATACTTGCATATCACTCAGCAATGAGTTCTGCGCATTCTTTGGGATCGTCAGTGATCTGGCTTGTGTGGGGATTGCGAAGAGGACCAACTGGAGAGTGAGATCTCTGCTTTGAATGAACATATTTCCAGAACCCCTTACTGTCAGGATTGGTTGCTATGCACTGTTCAAATTCAAGCACTGCCTTCTTTGTCACTTGCTTGAGATGGTTAGAAGATTTATTCCGCTTCTTTCTGTTGGCATCTGATTTATGCAGTTTATATTCCCGTTCAGCGTTCCGACGTTCTTTCCTGGCAAGTCGGACCGCTGAAGTTTCCCAAATTGCACTTTTGGGGTGGTTATTTTTCCGCTTACGTGGCACCGATGCTGCACACGCTATCCATATTGAGTCTAGGATGCTCTGGAGTATAGTGTTCACATCTCCAGAGTTATACATCTCATGCCAGTTTGGGCGCTGTAGCTCAGTGCAGCACAAGTTCCAATCCGCCCTCTTCCAATCAAAGCAAGCAGATTGGAGATGGCTCTGGTTTTTGTTGCTGCCCTCAAGTGCCAGATTGGCAATGATCATAGCATGATCAGAGTCGCCTAGAGGTTTCTCAGTAGTACAACTGATAACCACTTCAGGAGTAGTGGTGAAGATCAGGTCCAAAGTGTTGTCACCTCTTGTTGGAGAGGTGACTACTTGTGACCAGTTTGAGTCCAGCACTAGTTCAATGAAATCGTTTGCACCTTGTGGCCAACGAAAGGTTTCCCAATCGATCTCAGGATGATTGAAGTCACCTGCAATAAACACATAAGTGGCTGTTTTCTTGGCAGCAACTCTGAGGATATCGCAAAGCTGTGTGTCCTGATGGTAGTTTGGGGGGCGATAAACAACACCAGGCAGAAGTGTTGACATGGTCATACGTATGTCACAGAAAAAAACTTCTTCCTGTGATTCGTTCAAATCAACGCAAGGAATTAGCGAAAAGTTTGAACGAACGTAGACCATCACACCACCACCATGGCGATTAATGCGGTCCTTGCGGAAAAGGTTGTACCCAGTAATGCTGAAAACCCCATCACAGAGTAAGGAATGTACCCATGTTTCTGTGACTGTGATGAAGTCAGGGTCCATGCTTCTGACGTAGGATTCAAACAGATGTATCTTGTTGCATAAACTGCGAGCATTTAAGGACAACAATTTGTACTCTGCTCGCAGTTTATGATGGTGTGTAGAGGGTGGCAGGTTGTTCTGGTTTAGTTTCCCAGAGTTGTAGCAGTTTTTACATTGCCAGTTATTGTGGGTAGATCACACTCAGACCAGCTGGTATCTCTCTTCCACGTTTCACCAGCCTTGACAAACCTACAGATCTGCCCATCTTCACGCAGACTAAAACTTTCATGTTGTGCTGAGTTCCGATTCAAGGAAGCTGCAGCACGGAGCTTTGGACGTACATGAGGTGGTAGGCCTGGGCGTGTTCGGAAGGTAATCCGATTTTCACGCCCAGCTTTAACAGAGGCCAGATGGTATGAGGTTGCCTCAGCGGGGTCCGAAAAAGACAGCCTGATGAGTCTGGGTTTTGGACCAGGTCGACCAAGGCGGAAAGCACCCTTTGGGGGAACACAGCCTAGGTCTTTGGCTGAGCTGGCAGCAAATGCCTGAAGATCAGCCTTGTCCTCTGGTACCCCAATGGCAATCACTTCATGGGTAGCAGATTTCGCAGTCTTTTCAGTGTGGCCAGATACGGCAAGAGGTACACGGAGATTCTTTAGCAAGGCATTCCGATGACACCTCATTGTGGGGTCCTACCCGAATGCTTGCCTTTATTCATGTTACTTCCCTTCTTAAAGCAGAAATCATTAGTTGCAATTCTGCAAAATCTGTACTGGTCGGTTGTTGTTGTTGTTGCTGCTGCTGTTGCTGTTGTTGTTGTTGTTGTTGGTGATGATGATGTTCCTCGAAGGGAATGGTAGGGGAAGACACAGTTCTGGGTTGTTGGTGTCGAGATGCACTGGGAGCGGAAGACATGGGTTGTTGTTGTTTCTGATGTTCTCCCACAGGAATAGCAGTAGAAGTCAGTGTCATAGGTTTTTGCCGTTGTTCAGTAACAATCGTAGAGGAAGATACAGTCATAGGTTTTTGTTGTTGTTGTTGTTGTTTTTCAATAACATTAGTGGAGGCAGGCACACAGGCCCGGCACTGAAAGGACCAGGATTTTAGCTGGACCATCTCCCAGATTCCATCCATCATAGCATTATGATGTCTCTTTTTTTGGCCTTGGATCCTCCGGAAGCCTGTGGCGCATTGAAGGCAGACAGAGATGTGACAGGTTCCACATTCGACCCAGCGATTACGGAGCGAGTTTTCGGGTTCCGCACAGATATGGCAGATGTGGTTTTCTGGGCAATGTTCTATTTTGGAACATCGACCAGTTTTGTCGCATACTTCATCGATGGATATCACCATGGCAATTTTGTTATTTCTTCCCATCCGTAGAAAAACACAGAATGTAAACAATATAGGTTTAGCACACTTGATTATGATAGAAATAAAATGTCTGTTTTTTGTTTTGTTTTTTTTTGTGTATTTTGTTTCCATTTTCCTAAATGTTGTGTGTGTACAGAAGAGTCTGTGCATGTAAATAAATAAATATGCTGCGTAAGTTAAATGAAACGTACTGTAGAAGGCAACAGTTTATGAACAGCGAAATAACGTTTTTTTTCCTGATACTGCTTCTTTATAATAAACTTTCAATAATATTTTTCAAATTATTAACTTTCAGCTGCTAGTATATATATATAATTAAAAGGTGTATCTGGGTTAGAAGCGAAGTCAATGTTCAGAGATATTTTACCAATGTACGTAAGATTGGCCGGTATAGTGTCTCACACGAAATTGTGTGGTTTCTTTTCACGTGTGTGTATATGCATATGGTATATATCTGTATATAAATCTGTGTGTATATTGTTGTTTATATGTTTTGTGAAGTACTTACTGGGATCCCTAAGGGATGTAGTGATTTGTTTGTTTTTTTCCCTTTTTCCCCGTCCATGTCCACACGTGGTTTGTTGGCGAAAATCAAGTCAAATTAAATATACTTCGTTAAAATAATTCTATGTTGAAGCTGGTACTAGTTGTCAGGGAACAGTCAGAGTAATTGTAATAATGAATATTGTAATCCATCTGACATGTGTTTAAAGGGCAGTTTTTGGTGAAAATATTATATTTTGTTTGGTCAAGACGTGGTCAAGCGACCTTCCTTGTCGCCATCTTGGTACATAGAACCGGCCAAACAGATAGAACCGGCCAAACAGATAGCCGTGACACCTTACTAGACATATTACTCATAGTTTAAGCAAGATGCACAAATTTACTCGTAGGCATTACCAGACAGCTGATATGGAGAGCACGGTATACAGAGTCAACGCGTATCGGCATATGAACTTATATGACACTAGCGTCTAAGCACCGCCACTAACTATAGCACCTGACCTGTTAAAGAAACCTATTACCCAACCTTCAATGTTTTTTTCCTTTTGCTAATGTTTGCCAATAGCTCTGAAATACATGTTAAATTGACATTTTCAGGCTTTTTGAGAATTTACTCTGCTACAGAATCTTGGCTAATTTACAACAGTACTAGAGAAGAGATGATGAGTACTCTTTTTAAGACAGAGGTAGAGTTTGGGGTGTTTGAAAATAAAAGAAAAAATAAGTAAATTACTGTGCCTCAGAGTAATTGATAACTAGATTTCTTTATCAGGAGCTGAATTAGTAATAAAATATAAATGCTTGGCTTTTTAGCCAAATGTTAGATAAGTCAAACTTAACATAAACACTCCACGCTACCCTCTTCGACTTATACACGCCGAAAATATTTGTTTTTTCTTGTTTGTTTTTTATCCCTTTGAATTAAAGTTTACTGTTTCTACAGATTATAGATAGTTGTATAGGATAAAATCTCTCTTAATGCCGTGAGTGCACGCCTGAGTGGCTTGCCATTCTCAGGTCAGTCCACTTTCTTGCTCCTTCCGCCTTGAATTCCAGCCTATTTAGCCCCCGTCGCCTTAAAGGTAATAAACTAGACGACATTCCAGATCACTGACCGCTCCCCGTGACAAACAAGAAACTTTTATGTTTCTTTTCTTCGAGGTTTTTGCTTTTTTTTTTTTTTTGGCTTTGACATGCATGCCCATATATGAACTGTACCCATTGATAAGTTCAGCTAGATTCGCCGTTCTAATACTGGGGGGTTAGTTCGGTAGTTCGGATCTAGCCGTAGAAATGACCGGAGCTCAGCCGTCGGGGTCCTGAATTACCCACTCTACTACCCCAAGTATCGAGTACTCTGGTGCGTTATGGTCCACCTGATATCTTACCACACCCTCTTTGTTATATATATATATATATATATATATATATATATATATGAGTTTTTCCGATGATTTGTTTAAGCATACATTGTATTTAAAATTGAGTGACACAACCTCAAGTGATTAGCAATTTTTAGACAACTTAATCAATGAAACAATTGTTAATACTATAAATAAAAGCCTCTTTGTACTGTTGACCGTGTTATTCTTTACTCTTTCACTATTATTACTCCAAGATTAACTTGCATAGGAATTCCCGAGAACTCGCAAACTCGCTACCTAAGGAAATATCTTGTTGAGTCAAACAACGCTGTACGTTAAAACTATCACAATACGGAGTACTCACAACCTGTAACGGGATTACCTATAACGATAATTTGTTATCCCATATATATATATATTTAAAAAATAGAGGTGTGACACACGAGTTGTGATATATTAGTAAAAAGGAAAAGAAAGTGCTGACAAATTTTTCCCAGTGGAAAATAGTTTAATTAGGAATAAGTATAAGTTGGTAATAAGTCTTAGTTATTGTTCTGTTTTAGTTTTAAGTGTTCACCCGTTGCGCATTTCTAATGCTTTTCAAAAATAATTTTGAGATAGAGCGCTCGTGATTTTTGCTCTAATCTGATCAGTTTTGGAAATTCTTCCTGTTTTATGTGAAAAAAAGTGGCTTCAGAGGTATTAAGATTTGGTTGGTTGTTGAATGTCAAGTGAATAAGCATTATAAATCTCGCGCCAATTCATGTTGCAAAAATTCTTGTAGTCAAAACAATTTTGATTGGTCGGTAGAAGTCATGTGAATGTTTAAATTAATATATATAATATATATATATATATATATATATATATATATATATATATATATATATATGTGTGTGTGTGTGTGTGTGTGTGTGTGTGTGTGTGTATAAATATACATATATAAATGTGTATATATATATATATATATATATATATATGCATATATATATATATATATATATATATATATATATATATATATATATATATGTATATATATATATATATATATATATATATATATATATATAAGGATTTAAACAGTGATGAGTGTATATAAACACATATATATATATGTACACTCATCACTGTTTAACATCCATTTTTCCGCGTTAGCATGGGTTAAACGAGTAAGCCCATTGATGGCAAGCCGGCCCTGATGGCTGTGTCTTGCTCATACAGAACTGATATTCGCTTGATTTCTACGACTGCATGCCCTTCTTAATGCCAACCACATTTACAGTGTGTACTGAGAGCACCAAAACTACCATCTTACAATGTAGGCTGCGCGCATTCTATCGTGACATCTATTCAACCACTTTACGGTATTGACTAGATTTTCTTTCGTATCATGGCGTGTATTCTAGAATTATTTAATTCCGGATATGTTCCCACAATTATATGACACGTATATTAATATCTCTTCTTTTTCATATATTTTCAGGATGAGAAAAATCAAGTTTTAGTGACCAACGTTTGGCTAGACCAGGTAATCATTTTTTGTTATTTTTTGACCAGGTAATTGTCTTTTTTTTGTTGTTTGGTTTGGTATTTTTTTTTTATTTTTGCTTTTGATTGAACACTATTATACAGTTGTATAAAGCGTCGACTTGGCAGAGTGGTTAGAAGGTCGGATAGAATGGTGTTTGGTATTCGTTCCGGTTCTCTGTTCTCTGAGTTTCAATCCCACCGAGGTCCACTTTGTCTTCAATCCCACCGAGGTCCACTTTGTCTTCAATTCCACCGAGCTCCTCTATATCTCTTTCTCATTTCCTTTCTTTTACTTTCTATCTTTCTCTGCAAGAGATCTGCTGTAGTCAGGTCTGGAGCGGGATGGGCTCAGCCAGGCTTAAAATGTCACTGAAATGCCGTATGTCACTACGGCGCCCTACCAGTCCAGCTGGAGAAATGGAGACGCATTCTGTTGTATGCATCCCCATTTCATTGGGATTTTAAATCTCACTGAGGTCAATTTGTCCTTTCTAAAATTTGGGGTCAATTAAATATAATGGTATCTTATATAGGCACAAGGTCAGCAATTTTGGGGGGACGAGAAAGTCGATTAAATCGACCCCAGTGCGTGACTGCTACTTTATTTTATCGACCACGTAAGGATGAAAGGCAAAGTTAACCTCGGCGGGATTTGAAATCAGATCATAAAGGGCCGTAACTCTATGCTACAAAGCATGTCGTTCGACCCTCAGTCAATTACTGGCATTCATCTAATAACCTTTGCCCCTCCCCTAAATTAGCTGGCCTTGTGTTTCTATTAGAAATCGATAATTCTAATTTAATAAACGTTGGATCGTATACTAACTGTTACATGTTTTGCTTATATATCCGAAAATTTAACCGTTTTTTAAAGATATGCTTAACACATAAAATATCTCAAATACGAATTTATTAATTCAAATGTTTGGTGTGTTTTTTATTTTTAGTGGACAAATCTTTGTGAATATTTGTAGCATTAAAGTAAAGTATTTAATGTGATTCAGTTGTAGTGCTGTTTCTTACGTTTAAAGTATACCTTGATAATCCAGTATCATACTGTATAAGACATTAAGATTTAATGCACTCACTTATTGATTGTTGTTGTTGTTGGTGATGGTATTTATCATGGACTACTCGGAAGATTATCTGCTGGAGAATAATGAACAATTTCAAAACGTCTTTAGTGCTATAATGGAATAATACCAGTGCGGGATATACTCTACGTACATGGTTATCCTCGTGCTACCAGCAATACGAGGGGAATGATGAAACCGTCCGACGTAACCGTGTTCACTGACAGTGCAATGAGGATTTGTGGGTTATTATAGATTATAAGGCGATGGATTGGCAGTATCGGTAGAGGGTCGGACGCCATGCTTTCCAGCATAGTTACGTCCCTTTACGATCTGAGTTCAAATCCCGCCGAGGTTGACTTTGCCTTTCATCCTTACGAAGTCGATAAAATAAAGTACCAGTAATGCACTGGGTGATTGCTGGCCTTGTGCCTAATGTAGAAACAATTATAGATTATAAGGAGATTTTCCAGAGGACTTTCGGTCTAGAAGTCCCTGGCCTGGCAGAGCCACTGAAGAGCTTTGTCAGTTTTAGATAAGCTCTACAGTCCACTATGCTTGTCCATCCGCAGGGTGACGAAACCGTAGTACACGCACTTATTGCTGACACACATTGTCAGATTATTGCTGACCTGTCAGTTTATGTCTGCACCGGCTGTCACGTGTAGGGCGGATCCGACTATCAACTAAGTCCATTGTGTACATCGTCTCACCGTCATCCTTTTAGAGGAAAAGGAAGGCAGTTGTTATCTACCGGGTGGCCATGGCGAAAGTGGGCGTGTGGTGGACGCGTTTCAAGTGGTTCTAGCTAATAACTTTCCTCTTCAAGTGAGCCCTGATTATCCTTTTTAGGCTTCATTTGAAAAGGAAAATCAGGATGAAGAGGGAAGTGCTGCATTCCAACTAGTTTGTTAAAAGGTTGGTGAGAGGGATGAGCATGGTCCGTGTTAGTGGGCCTGCCTTGAGTATACACCTGTAGATTGGAGGAGAAAAACTGGGAAAGGGCACTTTGCCCTAACGGACAGGGTGACGTACGCTTTTTGTGGAATTTATCCACGAGTGAACTTGGAGTCTCCATACATTTTGGGAATTTGTTATGTTTGTTTTGTTCACTGTTTATTTTCTTAGTCACTTTTATAAATTGTATTATACACAAACATCCACTCTGTATCATCCTCTGCCGTCTTTAATATGTTCTTAATGTGAGCCCTATTATCATGATTTCACTATTTCTTACCATCATATTTGATGTTGCTATAGGGCTGCAACTAGGGTAACTCCAACCTTTTCGTATCATTCCTTGTCATATCACTACTGCTAGTGTAAATTAACTTTGCTGAATAATCAACAAACCAAATAATTCATTCATTGTTTATATATATATATATATATATATATATATATTTATTTATTTATTAGGTTATGCAAGAAATGCTTATGATTATCATGAATGCAGTAATGGTTAATTACTACACTAGATAGAGTTGACGTACGGTGAGGGGTTACTCACCGAGTTATGGAAGAACAGTTGAAGAAACTCAGTTTCTGATCCTTCTGCATTCCGGAGTGTAGATAAAGAATGAATAATAACAGGTAGACATCATAAAAAGGTAATTTATTCGAGTGCTTACGAATGTTTCAACAGTAGTTATACAGCCTAGTCATGCTATGTGCAAATTGGTAATTATTTGTTTGCAGAAACTCAATTTTCAAATGCTGCTTCTACCGTTTCGAAGCAGCATTTGAAAATTGAAACGATAGAAGCAGCATTTGAAAATTGAGTTTCTGCAAACAAATAATTACCAATTTGCACATAGCATGACTAGGCTGTATAACTACTGTTGAAACATTTGTAAGCACTCGGAATAAATTACCTTTTTATGATGCCTACCTGTTATTATTCATTCTTTATATATATATATATATATATATATATATATATATATATATATATAAATGGAGGAAGTTATAGTTCACTTGAAGCATTGTGTAATGAGGTATAAACGTTTGAATTTGTAAAGCCAAACAATGCAGGTATGGACATAGAATAGAAATGCAAATGCAAAAGGTATTGTTGACAATTAGTCTTTTACCTTAGATTTATTTAAATGTCCTTAATTTTCGAGATAATATCTCTTCTTCGTGACTTGGCAAGCTATTTAGAACACTGGTTTAACCGCTTCACTTCCCTCCGAAGAAGAGATATTATCTCGAAAATTAAGGACATTTAAATAAATCTAAGGTAAAAGACTAATTGTCAACAATATCTTTTGCATTTGCATTTTTATTCTATGTCCATACCTACATTATATATATAAATTTATATATATATATATAAATTTATATATATATATATATATATATATATATAAATTTATAAATATATATATAAATTGATATATATATATATATATATATATATATATATATATATATATATATATATATATATATATAAATTATATATATATATATGAATTATATATATATATATTATATATAAGTATTGAAATTTCCGTTGGAAACAGAAAAGGTCATAGAAATGAAGAGTGCTCTATGTAAGTATCAGAGCAAAATTTAATGTATAAAAATCAATACAATATAATTACCTCATTACCAGAGGTTTCCCGAATGAGGCGAATACGAAATAAACGACTTCATTCGTTCGTCAGACGAGGCAATATAAAACATGGGCAAATACTTAGAAAAACACATCAAGAAAATCAAAAAAAGATATAGATAAATGAAATAGAAATTGAAATATATAAAAATCTATCAAGAAGTATAGTTAGGTGTGTGTATATGTATGTATATACGCTCACAGATGTGCATATATGTATATGTGCACATGTAAATGTATAGTGAGAAAGTGTGCGTAATTCTAAAATATGTATCTATATGTCTGTATTATACAGACAGAAATGGTTACATCGTAAATATATGAATATGAAAGCGCGCGCATAAAACGCTTGGACACTCGTACACTTAGATGCGGAAAGAAAGGAGGTAAAGGGAGTGTAATAATTAAAAGAAAAGTATCAGTCTCGATATATTTATAAAAATATAATAACGATAAATTAGAAAGAAAAGATATTAGAAAGAAAAAATTAAAGAAAACAAAAAAAGGGTGGGTACATACATACACAGACACGCGTGTCTCACAAAAGAAATATAAAAATAATTATACTTATATACACACGCGGTCTTACACTTCCATACGTTCGATACGTACATACACACACACACACATACTTATACTCACGCATATAAACCTGTTTGCATGCCCACGTATGAAACTGAGTAAGTAAAAAAAGAGGGAAGGGGGGGGGAGAAGAAAAAAGGAACAAAACATAAAACCGAGATGTCAAAAACACGGATATAAAGACACGTACACATACGCATAATATATACATACACACACACACAAACACCTGTACACACACATATACATACACACATATATATATATATATATATATATATATATATATATATATATAAATACATATACATACACGCACGCGCGCGCACATACGTAGTCACTCATGTACATATATAAAAAGTATACACACATTAAGGCGTTCAGCCATATTGAAATGTGGATAAATAAGTACAAATATAAAATTGTAAGATAGGCTGCACAAAAATAAAATAAAAATAAAAATAAAAATAAAAATGAAAAATATATCTGGATTGAAAAACACAAAAGACAAGTTAATTCAGTTAGTGGAGGAAAAAGGGAAGTAAAAGAAGGGGAAGTAAAAAATAGAAAGTAGGAAGTGGATCGGAGAATAAAGGGGGGGGGGGTGAAGTAAAAATAAATAAAAGTGAAAATAAATGAAATTATTGACAAGGATAAAAATGAAAGTAAGTCAGAAAGGGTAATTAAAAAGAGAATAATAAGAGTTTATGGAGGATAAGTATCTGAAAGTGTGTTAAGTTTATATGAGCTGGAAAGCAGGTGTGATTTCATGTGTGGGCAACTGGTGAAAATTCCGTCTTTGTGTTCAGGCAGGTCTTTGGTGATTTAAGATTTTGCAATATCCAAAATTTTTCATTTATGCAGAGCGTGCATTTTCTTGTTCCTCTAGCATATTTTTTAGATTGGTTCAAAATTGACCAATCTAGTTTATATTGGATGCCTTGGTCTTTCAAATCCCAAATTCTGCTAGCCAGAGCTGTTGTAAATCTTTTTTCTGGATGTCGAAAGGATGCGACATGTGAGTAATAACGCGTTTTGAATCTGTCTTGCGTCATACCCACATATCGTTCACTGGTGGCTGGATGGTTGTTGCTGATGGTTGTCACTTTAGCCGCATATACAATGGCTTTGGTGTTGCATTTACCTTGTAATGGGCATTCACTTTTGATTCTACAGGAGCAAGTTTGATTTTCTCTAGGTGATATTTTGTTGAAGATATAGGACTTAATAGGGGGACCGCAGGAATAGCTAATTTTAACACAGTTTCTGTTAAAGATCTTATAGTATCTATGTGTTCTATGGAAATGTTTATCTAGGAGTTCTAGGAATGTTTTGCCTACATTAGTTTTAACTGCTAGAGAGTAGGGGGGTGTGAACCAGATTATTTTTCTTTTCCTATTTTTATGTTTAATAGAGTTAGTGTAGTTAGGTATGTATTTAATCGGTTCGCTAAAGCCGCTATTTTGGAGGGCTTTATTATAGTAGGGGGATGCCTTATTAAAAATAGCTTCTGATGAAGAGAGGGTGGAGATCCTACGGCTAATATTAGGGATAAGGTTTTTAAAAACTATAGGTGGATGGCAAGATCCTTTATTTATATATTTTAAGTTTTCATTAGGTTTATGGTATGGTTTATAAGAAGCAGTAGGCAAATCTAGGTTTATATCTAGGAAATCTACGTTGGAAAGGTTAGTGTCAATAGTAATTTTAAGATTAAAACTAGCGAAGGTTTTTATTAAGTCTTTCCTTAATCTATCTAAGTTATGGCCTATGGTGGTATGGGAAAGTATTAGACCATCATCGCGATAAAGCCCAAAAATATGGTTAGGAAATTTTTCTTTAAGTGTATGTAAGAGGAATAGGCCGACCAGATCACAAACCTCGGCACTGTCATAAGAGCCCATTGAGACATTGAATGGGTTCTCTGGGTTAGATATTTTTACCCAAGTGTCATCATTAAAAAGTAGAGTGTTCCTAGCATGCAAGATGACATTCTCTTCAATATCGGAGATATTAGTGAACCCTCTAGCGAAATTTAAAGCTTTCACTAAAAGGGTCTGAGTAATAGATGGGTAGAAGTCTACGATGTCAAATTGGGTGAATCTAGAACTGATTTTGTTTTTAATATTATTAAACCAATGTACTACGGAAGAGCTATTTATCCATTGGAGTAATTTAGACTTACTTCTAATGTGTGTATTTAATTTATTTAAAAATTTGTTGCTGGCAAGACCAATATCAGTCTTAGCAGGGTTGATTAATCTACAACTAGGGCGATTAATAAAGTCGGGTTTATGATCTTTAAGGGTGATATACGCAGAACGTTTAGCAAGTTTTTCTGTCCTATTATCTATTTTTAAAGAAACAGCTAATTCTTTAGCTTCCTTATTTATATTATGGTACGTATTTATATTAGCTATTTGGTATTTAGAGGTGATATTATCTATTAATAGTTGGTCGTGTAAATTATTATTAACTTCATATAGGTTTTTAGTTTTATCTGAGAAGATGAACTTATTATTAGAAGATTTGAAAGTAGAAATATCATTAGATAATTTAGATTGAAAGGGGTTAGAGTACTTACGAAAATTGATGTTGTTGATAAGGTTAACTAGGTCTAATTCAAAGGCGGTCATATCTTTTACTCTTTGCGGGTATTTGTGAGTTTTGATGTCAAAATATTCCGTAGAATCCGTGTTAAATTGACCATCGAGAATCAAAGCTTTTGTATATGCGGCTAAAGTGACAACCATCAGCAACAACCATCCAGCCACCAGTGAACGATATGTGGGTATGACGCAAGACAGATTCAAAACGCGTTATTACTCACATGTCGCATCCTTTCGACATCCAGAAAAAAGATTTACAACAGCTCTGGCTAGCAGAATTTGGGATTTGAAAGACCAAGGCATCCAATATAAACTAGATTGGTCAATTTTGAACCAATCTAAAAAATATGCTAGAGGAACAAGAAAATGCACGCTCTGCATAAATGAAAAATTTTGGATATTGCAAAATCTTAAATCACCAAAGACCTGCCTGAACACAAAGACGGAAATTTCACCAGTTGCCCACACATGAAATCACACCTGCTTTCCAGCTCATATAAACTTAACACACTTTCAGATACTTATCCTCCATAAACTCTTATTATTCTCTTTTTAATTACCCTTTCTGACTTACTTTCATTTTTATCCTTGTCAATAATTTCATTTATTTTCACTTTTATTTATTTTTACTTCACATCCCCCCACCCCCTTTATTCTCCGATCCACTTCCTATTTTCTATTTTTTACTTCCCCTTCTTTTACTTCCCCTTTTCCTCCACTAACTGATTACACTTATCTTTTGTGTTTTTCAATCCAGATATATTTTTCATTTTTATTTTTATTTTTATTTTTATTTTTATTTTTATTTTTATTTTTATTTTTATTTTTATTTTTATTTTTATTTTTATTTTTATTTTTATTTTTATTTTTATTTTTATTTTTATTTTTATTTTTATTTTTATTTTTATTTTTATTTTTATTTTTATTTTTATTTTTATTTTTATTTTTATTTTTATTTTATTTTTGCGCAGCCTATCTTACAATTTTATATTTGTACTTATTTATCCACATTTCAATATGGCTAAACGCCTTAATGTGTGTATACTTTTTATATATGTACATGAGTGACTACGTAAGTGCGCGCGCGTGCGTGTATGTATATATATATATATATATATATGTGTGTGTATGTATATGTGTGTGTACAGGTGTTTGTGTGTGTGTGTATGTATATATTATGCGTATGTGTACGTGTCTTTATATCCGTGTTTTTGACATCTCGGTTTTATGTTTTGTTCCTTTTTTCTTCTCCCCCCCCCCTTCCCTCTTTTTTTACTTACTCAGTTTCATACGTGGGCATGCAAACAGGTTTATATGCGTGAGTATAAGTATGTGTGTGTGTGTGTGTGTATGTACGTATCGAACGTATGGAAGTGTAAGACCGCGTGTGTATATAAGTATAATTATTTTTATATTTCTTTTGTGAGACACGCGTGTCTGTGTATGTATGTACCCACCCTTTTTTGTTTTCTTTAATTTTTTCTTTCTAATATCTTTTCTTTCTAATTTATCGTTATTATATTTTTATAAATATATCGAGACTGATACTTTTCTTTTAATTATTACACTCCCTTTACCTCCTTTCTTTCCGCATCTAAGTGTACGAGTGTCCAAGCGTTTTATGCGCGCGCTTTCATATTCATATATTTACGATGTAACCATTTCTGTCTGTATAATACAGACATATAGATACATATTTTAGAATTACGCACACTTTCTCACTATACATTTACATGTGCACATATACATATATGCACATCT
The DNA here is from genome assembly GCA_964016885.1 of Eledone cirrhosa. Lineage (NCBI taxonomy): Eukaryota > Metazoa > Mollusca > Cephalopoda > Octopoda > Eledonidae > Eledone > Eledone cirrhosa. The sequence goes on along the minus strand of OZ024742.1, from coordinate 362,705,251 downwards.
GTGAGCGTATATACATACATATACACACACCTAACTATACTTCTTGATAGATTTTTATATATTTCAATTTCTATTTCATTTATCTATATCTTTTTTTGATTTTCTTGATGTGTTTTTCTAAGTATTTGCCCATGTTTTATATTGCCTCGTCTGACGAACGAATGAAGTCGTTTATTTCGTTTTCGCCTCATTCGGGAAACCTCTAGTAATGAGGTAATTATATTGTATTGATTTTTATACATTAAAACAAAAACATGCATACACATACATAAATACAAGAAACAAAAAACTGTTAAACATTGTGTACAACAACAATCTAATAAAAACACAAGGGCCTAACTTCACCCAGGCAGGGGATTTCCCCCACCTCAAAATGATTAAGGCCCCACAGGACACCTATAAAACTTTAAAAAACAATTTTAAAGAGGACGTGGGTCCCCCCTGCGTCGGGCCCATTAACCGCGTCCTCCTAAAAAACTATCCCACCCCCTCCCCAAACACCCACACAACTCCAAGCTCCCCAGCCACACAACACATTGATGCCTCCACACTTCCACAAACCACCACCCCACCCAACAACCCATTCCCCACCCTAATGGAAATTGTGCAGCCCGATACCCGGGACGCAGAGAGGTAAGTGCCTTTTCTCTTCACCACCAACATGGCTATGCTAAGAGTAGGCTGTTTAAATGCGCGTGGCCTGGGCTCAACTTGGAAGCAAGCAATGCTTCTAAATGACCTCAGGTCACAACGTATAGATGTGATGGTTATTTGCGAGGCCCGGATCAGCAACGTGCGACAGCTGGCCCCCACCTTTGATGACTTTGAGATGCACGCATCTCTCTGTCAGCCCGGAGGTGGGGGTGGAGTTGTCGTTCTGCTGCAAAAACATCTGGGTCGCGCAACACAGATGGTACATCGATTTGACCTGGCCGATAGATATCGACTAGATTTTCCGACTGCGCTAACCTGGACTTGGGCAAATCGTAGCGGATCATCTAGGTCGTACCTAGATAGGTTCTTAGTTAGAATTAAGGATAAGGACTTTTTAAGTTGTCCAAAAATGCGCATGGTTGGCTATTCAGACCACAAATTAGTGACCTGCATGGTCAACCTTGACAGAACTCATAGACAGGGCCCCGGTTACTGGAAGCTCAACTTGTCCTTGCCGGCAAGTAGAGCCTACAGGAATCGGATTAGTACGTTAGTTAAGGAACGGTTGACTGGAGCGATCGTCAACAGCAGGTGGTGGGTATCTCTAAAGAGAGAGATTAGAGTAGTCTCGATAGAATTTAGTAAGGTTCTAGCTGCGGATAGGAATAGGAAGGAAAGGGAGCTAATAGATGGAGTAGAAGAGGCAATTAGAAGCGGCGACGTGGCCAAAGTGCTAGCGTCGAGAACGGCTTTGAGCCAGTTTTTTGACGCGAAGCACGAAGGCTGCGTTGTCCGAAGTAAAATACGTGCTCTAGGGAACGAGGGGACCAAAGCTGTTAGCTGGGCCTGCGTGACAGAGGCCAACAGTGGAACTAAATCCACCATCCGGTCTTTGCGAGACCTGGATGGACAGGCGATTCTTGAGCCTAAGCAGATGTGTGAGGCCTTTCAAAGGCACTTTGCCCGACTGTTCGGGAGGGGTGGGGAGCCGGTTGGGAACGTGGACTTCGGTCCATACCTCGACGGCCTGTCGCGCCTCTCGGACAGGGAGGCGAAGTCCTGCGAGGAGCCGATCTCGGCCGCTGAGATAGAGGACGTGCTGAGCCAATGCGGCAAACGCAAATCCCCGGGTCTCGATGGTCTTCCTTACGAATTATAACTAGCTATGCCGGACTTGTTCCCCGATCTCCTCGAGGCGGTCTACTGCAACTGGCAACAGAACGGGAGAATTCCCTGTACTGTGACCAAGGGCGTAGTCACGCTAGTGATGAAGGACGAGAAAAAGGGGGACGAAATAAGTAACTTCAGGCCCATAACTCTGCTAAATACAGAGTTACAGATTTTGGCCAAGGTGCTAGCAAAGAGGTTGGCGCTTGTCGTGGGCAACCTGGTGGGAGATGCGCAGACATGCGCTATCCCGTCCAGGTCCATCCATGACAACCTCCACCTCATGCGATACATCATAGAGAGGGTTGGGAACGAACCCGGCTTTGGTGGGGCTCTGATCAACTTGGATCAATCTAAGGCGTTCGATAGGGTCGACCATGGTTACCTGGATGCGGTGCTAGCGGCGGCAAGCTTCGGACCCGTTTTCAGGGGCTGGATCACTGCTATGCACAGCAGCCGCATCTGCTCTAGGGTCAAGATGAACGGCTACCTCTCGGAGCCGTTCAAAATCGCGCGGTCCATCCGACAAGGGTGCCCTCTCTCCTCCCTTCTGTATGTGTTGACTCTCGAGCCACTACTGCGGAAGTTGGAGTTGTTGCAGGGCATCCCTTTGGAACCGGGATTGCGGAAAGCGGTGTCGGCCTACGCCGATGACGTGACAGTAATGGTGTCGACGGCCTCCGAAATCGAGGCGGTCGGCACCTTACTGGAGGAGTACGAAAAGTTCACAGGGGCTAAGCTGAACCGGGACAAGTCGATCGGTTTGCAACTTGGCACGTGGAGGGGTAGACCGATGCCCTCCGATGGCGTCGTCGGACGCTGGACGGAGGGCCCGGTGAAGTTGCTCGGGGTCTGGTTCGGACCGGACCTCCAGGTGGAGAAAAACTGGGCGGAGGTTACGAACAGGGCGTTTGCACTGACCCAGAAGTGGGCCAGTTGCAAACTATCCCTGAAAGGTCGGGCGGAGGTGGCGAACACCTACATAGCGTCCGTCATCTACTACCGCCTGACCGTAGTGCCCTGCCCAAGGGAAACCCTCACCAAGATGGAGCGCGCGCTCTTCCAATTCCTTTGGAAGAGGCGGGCTCCTATGGTGAGGAGATCCATCTGCTGTCAACACCCTTCGAAAGGAGGGCTGGGGATGCCGTGGCTAATGATGCGTAAACACGCATTAAGGCTACGGCACCTCTACGTATTCCTCACCGGACAACCGGTGTGGGCCTCGTTTGTGAGACGAACCTTTCCCAGACTCGTCTCACTCACCGAGCTGCAATCCTGGGTCAAGCAAAGACCGAGAAAACTGGGCGCCTGGCACACTGAGTGTGCCCAGGCGCTCACCGCCCTCTGGCAGGCGGATCCGGTTATCAGTGGAGACTCCACCGCAACATTCTATAGAGGGCTGGTACGCAGCAGGTGCGACGACGCCCTCGGAGAAGCCCTAGACATGGAGGAGGACGAACTGGCCAGCCTGTTCGGTAGGACATTCAGCCCGGGACCTATGGACAACTTCCAGAAGTCCCTGGCCTGGCAGTGCTACCGAGGGGCTTTACCCGTTCGAGAAAGGCTCTACAGACACGGGCGCCCGGGTAGGGACCCCGCCAAAAAGATCTGTCCCAGATGCGTGTGCGACGAGGAAACCGTTGCACACGCATTGGTACACAGCTCGGGCGTAGCCGATCTGTGGGGCTATGTCGAACAACTGCTGTCAAGGGCGGGACCGATCCGGTTGACCACCGAGTCTATTGTAATGATCAAGCCGCCTCCCCCCTTCAAAGATGAAGCAGAGGCGGTGTTTCTGTGCGTAATAGCCATGGCGAAAGAGGTTGTATGGTGGACGCGTCTGAAAGGACTGAGGTCAGGCACCTTTCTCTCTGGCCAACAACTGGTCCGTTTCTTCCGTTATCATTTCGGAAGAAGGATCAGGATGGAGAGAGAGGTGCTGCACCCCAGCCGTTTCTATGAAAGATGGGTGAAAGTGGCGAGAATGGCCCGTGTGAATGGGCCTTCACTCTACATCAGACTATAGGTGAGGAAGATGAAAGACCAAGGGAGCACCCCTTCTCTGTGCTCCTGAGGAGAAGGGTTGCACACTTTTTTCGGGGGTGTGTGCGACCCCCCCCAAGGCGCCTCCTCTCTATTGAGTATTTTGTTATAAATTTTATTTTTTATTATATCTTATTTTATTTTTATATTTTGTTATTGCCTCCTCCTTATTGAGGACGCCTTTTTGTGTAAACTCCCCCCTTTGTACTTGTCCCACTTTTGATGCCCTAGTGGCAAATAAAAGAAACATATATTATATATATATATATAAATTATATATATATATATATATATAAAGAGAGAGAGAGAGAGAGAGAGAGAGAGAGAGAGAGAGAGAGAGAGAGTGAGAGAGAGAGAGAGAGAGAGAGCTAGAGAGAGGGAGAGAGAGTTCACAAGAATCAAAGTTATGTTCAAAGCATTTATTCACATACAATTGTTTCATCCAAACGTAGGCTTGGAATCTTCGGAGCATTTTTCAATGTTTGTACATATAATTGACCTCCTATCCAACGCAAGAGACATGCAGATACATATATATATATATTGACGTACAGTGGAGTGACATATATTATACTATACTATATTTGTACAGCAGTTCAAATTCAAAATCAAAATTAAAATTAAAATTAAAATACATTCGGCAGATAACACAGACAATGCAAGAGGATAGTTTGATAGTCAGATCTAGTAGGTAGTGTATGCATTAGTCACACATGGAGTATGCAAGTGTGTATGTAAATGAGACATACTTGCATGCTCCATGTGTGACTAACGCCTACACTACCTACTAAATCTGACTATCAAACTATCCTCTTGCATTGTCTATGTTATCTGCCGAATGTATTTTAATTTTAATTTTAATTTTGATTTTGATTTTGAATTTGAATTGCTGTACAAATATAGTATAGTATAATATATGTCACTCCACTGTACATCAATATATATATATGTATCTGTATGTCTCTTGCGTTGGATAGTAGGTCAATTATATGTACAAAGATTGAAAAATGCTCCGAAGATTCCAAGCCTACGTTTGGATGAAACAATTGTAAGTGAATAAATGCTTTGAACATAGCTTTGATTCTTGTGAATTCTATATAACTGCTCTGTAGAACAACTGATGTTATTACATTGAGCTATGTATCTTACTGGTAATAAGGTAGTAATATATTACTGACCTTCCCTGTTTATGGTTTAAAATATGCATAACTATAAAAAGTTTAAAATATACATAACTATAAAAAGTTTAAAATATACATAACTATAAATAGTATCCTTAATATTATATATATATATATATATAAATTTGAACAAAGTAGGTTGATTAATGTGGGAGCTAGAGCCGAAAAAGTTGAAATTTGAGTCTAAAAGTGGTATTTTTCAATATTTAAGCGGCTACCACGCCGTCCCTGAACAACAAATGCAAAATATAAAGCGACTACCGGATGTGCAATGATAAATTCTATTTTGCTTTAAAGTTTAAACGAAATCGGTGGCAAATTGTGGGAGCTAGAGCCAAAATTCTTATTTTCCGATACCTAAAAAAGGTGATATATATTTTCAAAATATTAACAAAAATAGACATTCGTGTGATCAAGTATATTTTATTATACATATTTCAGAGGTACTGAGCTCTCTTCAACAGTACGTCCTCATCAGTTAAAATAAGATGATGCATGACATACCCTGACATAGTAGATGGTTAAGATTCAGTCATAACCATCTACTATGTCAAGGTATGTCATGCATCATCTTATTTTATCTGATGGTGACGTACTGTTGAAGATAGCTCAGTACCTCTGAAATATGTATAATAAAATATAATTGGTCACACGAATGTCTATTTTTGTTAATATTTTGAATTAATATTAATAACTCCGGAAAACCAACTTGTTGAGTGCTTCCAATCTATTGTAAAACTCATTCTTTGATTTATTCATTGAACCTTGTTTAACCTTTAAATATATATATATATCATCATCATCATCATCATCGTTTAACGTCCATATTCCACGCTTGCATGGGTTTGGACGGGAGTTTTACCACTTGAGGCAAGAGTGGTTGTCTTGCTCGCATAGGACTGTCTGGCGGATTTTCTACGGCTGGATGCCCTTCCTAACACCAACCACGTTTACAGTGTGGACTGGGAGCTTTTTACCGTGTTACCTACACGGCCACATTACAGCGTGGACTGTGTGTTTTTTTGTCGTGACACCTACACGACCTCATTTTGTTTCGGACTGGATGTTGTGGTACCAACATAACTTCACATTTAAGGAGGTGGTGTGGATGGGGTGGGGGTAGTGGGACGGGGTGTATTTTGTTAGAGGTGCCTACTGACTGTAGTAGGTTTTATTTGTATTTAGCTAAGGCGGGTCTTCTCTACTACTGTGTAGCGCCAAAGATCTCGGTCCAGTGACATTGTCTTGGAGAGGTGTAAGTGTGTGAGGTCGGAATTTATCAAGTCGTCCCAGGTTTTTCTGGGTCTGCCTACTCCTTGGCTACCGTCTATTTTTATTGCCCTGCACTTTTGTATACAGCTGTCGTCTTTCATGCGCACCACGTGACCATACCAACGTAGCCTTCTCTCAAGTAAACAACATCTGATCCCTCTTATTTCTAATGTTTCCCTTATATGAATTCTCAGGAAAATGGAAAAACTCGGCGTGTGGAATCTGTTAAAACACGAAAATACCGTCGAAGCGGTGTTGGGTAAAATATTACCTGGAAAGACAGAGGCCAGTGCTTCGATGTGAGTTGACTCGAAGGAAGAGAAGATAAGATGGAGGAAATAGAATGGATGAATGAGAACACGTCTTCCTCCTTCCCATCTTCTCTTTTTTCCAGATTCCATACGCCGAGTTTTTCCATTTTCCTGAGAATTCTTATACACACGCGTCTCAAAGCTAGATTTTCGAGTTAATTTGTTTGTATATATATGTATGTATGTATATATATATATATATATATATATATATATATATATATATATATATATATATATATATATATATATATATATATATATATATATATAGACAGAGAGGGGGGGGGGAATTGATAGTTATTCCGTAGATTACATTATTGGAATACAACGTACTTTAAAGTTATATTTCCTTCACTTTCTTTTGACCAAGTAAAGAACACATCAAATATTTGTTATGTGACAATATCTACAAATTACATTAGCTAAAACACTCTATCAAGTTATGTACCTACCAATACAGAAGAGAGATGGCTGGTTTTTCTCGTTACAAATGTTGTAAAATTACAGAAATGGATTCGATTAAACAATATATAGAGAGTTTTGCACTCTGGAACTATCGGAAAAATAAATTTAAAATTTCAACTTTATTATTTTATTGTTTAAGACATGGTGGAGGTTTGGTTACTCAACAAGACATACGGGGATATCAACGTCCACTAAAAGAGATCCCACTCTGTTACGGTGGGATATACATATCACACTATATACAGTATTGAAATTAAGTAAAACAATAATTTATTGTTATACTTTGGGAGGGTCATGTTGCCAATAAGAAACACACGCACCAGTTGCTTTCACTTCAATTTATTATAATAAATTTATAATAAATTTATAATAAATTTATAAATTTATAAATTTATGGTTGGTTGGTTGGTTCCACAACCAGATAGTTGTTTATATATAGTCATAGTTCTTTCGTCACACACTCTGTAACCTCTTCAGTGACTGGGGATTCCTTTCTTTGTTTCTGTGCCTCTCCTTTGTTCTGTCCTACGCCATTTTGTTTCCAGCAGATAATAATTTATTGTTATATGAAATCTGAGTTTTTCGAATATTAATAATATTCGATTCGTATGCAATTATGCAAACAGCTTCTTTTTTAAAGCCATTTCAGTAGAATGACCCCCTCATATTGCTCTTGTTTTCAGCCATGTAGAGCGAACATTTTATTTATAAATGTGTAGATGTATATGTATTATATTATATATTATATTATGCACACTCACAGACTCACACAAACACACATACATACGTGTATATATATATATATATATATATATATATATATATATATATATATATATATATATATATATATATATATATATATATATATATATATATATTTATATATATATATATATATAACTTTGAATAACTTTGAAATGTTTTGGCCAGTATTGGCCCAGGCCATGTCTAACTTAATAGCACCACCTGGCGATATATGTGTATATATATATATGTGTGTATATATATATATATATATATATATATATATATATATATATATATATATATATATATATATATATATATATATATATATGTGTATATATATATATATATATGTATGTATGTATATATATATATATATATATATATATATATATAATATATATATATATATATATATATATATATATATATATATATATATATATATATATATATATATATATATATATGTATGTACATATATATGTATATACATATATATATATATAGCCTTTGTTAAGGCAGAATTCTAGAAGGAAAACTCTGATATAACACCTGCAACCCTGATGGTATCCAATGATGTTGACTTGTTCTTCTTTTTGGTAAATATCATCTTGGTTAAGAGAGTGGGACTGGCTTTGTGCAGTGCCTTTGCTCACTATAAAAGCTTCACAGCACAGGCATTGCTTTATATCTGGAGATCTCTCTGCACTTGTCGTCACATGGTACCATGGGCCCAGCACTATGTGTCAATAATTGTCACAAGTGTAGTGTTTGTACCAGAGTTTTCAAGTCGCTGGCTGGACTAAAATGTCATAGTCGTTCAGCGCATCGGTAGGGTTATATATATTTATATATGTATCTGTAGGGTTATACATATTTATATATGTATCTGTATATATATAAAATTAAGTGTGTCTGTGTATTACCTATAGGGGCCTACATCTTACGACAGATTTTCATAAATCTTTACGGGCTCATAGATTAGTCAGCGGTGAGTGTTTTCTGTATATCAACATATCGTTTTCTTTATTCCGGGGTCATTCTGCAGATAAAAATCGATAGGGGGTCACCTTTTTTTTAGGTATCGAAAAATAAGATTTTTGGCACTAGCTCCCACGTCTTGCCACCGATTTCGTTCAAATTTTAAAGCAAAATAGAATTTATCATTGCACATCCGGTACTGGCTTTATATGTTACATTCGTTGTTCATGAACGGCGTGGCAGCCGCTAAAATATTCGAAAATACCACCTTTTCGCTCAAATGTCCGCCTTTTGGGCTCTAGCTCCCACATTTCTCAATCGATTTCATTCAAATTCGAAACTTCGGCTCCACCTCACACACAAATCAATTTATTTGGCTCAACTTTTATACTACGATAGAACCTATCATTGTACATCTTATAGATGGTCAAAGAAAAACGATGGCCACTGACGTCGTCTGAACTTTTAGTTGTGTATTTGAGAATTCATCGGTTTCCAATCAAGTAGCGTAAGGAAATTTGGCTTAGTGTTAGAGGTCATTACCTGCCTCCCCCAGCATGCCCCTTCGTTAGTCACCCGCGTTTCTCAGTGATAGAAGTCATCACCACCCTCCCCCGCATGGCCTGTGTGTGGCCATAGATGAGTCATCGAGAGCAGTCGCTAAGATCAACACCTTTTCATCAAAGCAGATATTATTTTACCTACCCAGGCAACGCTGGGTACTGCTACTAGTATATATATATATATATATATATATATATATATATATATATATATATATATATATATATATATATATATATATATATATATATATATATAAATATATATATATATAAATATATGTATGTGTGTATATACATATATATACATATATATTTACATATATATGTGCGTGTAGATGTATGTATAACTGTTTGTTCAGCAATCTTTCGATCTATTTCCCAGCAGAATTTAGTTTATTATACCGCAACATCAATTATTTTTTCAGGTCTTGTACTTATTTTATCGATCTCTTTGTCAGGTTTTCAAGTGTATGGGACATAATCAAGGGCAGACACGGGGACACACACACGTACATGCATATATATATATATATATATATATATATATATATATATATATATATATATATATATATATATATATATATATATAGGAAAATGTATGACCCAGACGGCAGAGCTCAAGCCGTTTCGGCGGAGTCCAGAAATAGCCGTCGAAACGGCTTGAGCTGTGCCGTCAGGGTCATAATTCATTTTCCTATTACCCACTCAACTACACTAAGTATTGAGTACTCTGGTGTGTTTTGGTCCATCTGGTTCCTTACCACAACTCCTTCGTTATATATATATATATATATATAAAATATATAAGAACCATTAAACTTTAATCTGTTATTTTAATAAATATATATATATATATGTATATATATATATATAATGGAAAACGAAGAATCAGTGATGCATCGGAACTCAATTTATTACGTATTACAATTGTTTCCCCGGCGAACAGCTCCAGGTGCGAACTGTGTATGGATTGAACCTGGCTCTGGATTCGCAGGTTCGATTCACAAATAGACCGCACCTCGAGCTGTTCGCCCGAGAAACAATTGTAATACGTAATAAATTGCATCACTGATTCTTCGTTTTCTATTCTATCATACTCTGTTCCGTAGGAGCATAGAGTGCTCAACCGGCATACCACCTATGGACGCATCTTAGCTACCATAAGACGTATATATATATATATATATATATATATACGCCAACATCATAAATTAAATTTAAGGGTCAGTCTGCCTCGTAGCCCCAGCGAACAGAATAAATAGCCACCCCACCTCTTCCCGGACGACGGCGTAGAGGACGCGCTGGACTCGAAAGGATAAAAGGTAAAGTAGATTTCGGCGGGGTTTGAACTAAGAATGCAGAGAGCCGGAATGAATACCACAAAGCAATGTATCCGACACTGAAATGATTCTGCCAATTCGCAGTCTCACTAGATAAATGCAACTATATAAATTTAATGACGTCCATATCAAGTTTATACAATCCCGGTATCAGGCCAAGAATTTAAAGCTGAGACTCCATTTAAAGCTAAATATTTTCACTAGAAACAGTAAGGAACAGGTGAATGTTGGTTTGATCTTTACAACAAGACAAATATCCATTACTTATGAAAGCATTACAGACAACTGAAATGAGAGCTAGATAAGAGATGAAGGGAAGGACTTAAATAGGACTGTTATCCCCTTATCAGCGTCACTGAGAATTACATAAAAGCATTGCATATGTCTCCATCTAGATTGAATATTTCAATATTTATCCAATGTGAAGTAAACGACATCCTCAAAAGAGGTTTCTAACAGTGACGTAACTTTAAACTACATCATTCTTCTTCTTCTTTTTCTTTTTCTTCTTCTTCTTCTTCTTCTTCTTCTTCTTCTTCTTCTTCTTCTTCTTCTTCTTCTTCTTATTTGTTTTGTTGTTATTGCGATTAATGTGTGTTTGTTTTGATGAGGTGGTTGTGTGTGTTGCGGTTGCTGCTGGCGGTGATAGTGGTGGTGGTGGTAGTGGTGGTGGTGGTGGTGACAGTAGTGATGGTGGTGGTGGTGATGTGTGTTGCGGTCGTTGGTGTTTGTGGTGGTAGTGGTGTGGTTTCCTGCTGCCAGAGTTCTATTCCTTCTTTACCTAGTTTATTGTCCACATTACAAACCCAGTGATCGAAGGAATTTTATCAAATTTCAAATATTTTTGTTATCATTGTTGATACTGTTTTAATATTTGGATCTGTGTGTTGTCTTTTCTTACATCAACTTCTCCAGGTTTTAACAATGGTTTTATTGCCATAAAAAACAATAAATCGTGTGGCTCGGTGGGTAGTATGTTGGGAACATGACATTAAGGTCGTGGATTCGATTGCAGGATAATACGGTGAGTTTTATTCTTGAATAAAATACTTTAGTTGACGATGCTGGTTGTGTCAGGAGTTCGAAACTACAGATAGAATCGGCCAGGAAAAGACAAATCAAATATTCTTTTTGGTCCGATCTACGGATCGGCCCCTTACTTTTTGTGTAGTTTCTCACGTGGTACTCCACATTTTAAAACTTCACAAATAGGTGTCGAATTGTCACAGTTATCAAGTAGAACAAAATAAGGCCGGTTATATGTTCCGGGTCTCTGCTCCATGAGTTCAAATTCTATGAGGATAGCGTTGCCTTTTATTATTATATTTTTTTAAACAGGACAGTCAAAATAAAGATTTGGGATTTCGATCAAATAAACACCACTTCTGGAATGGTGGAGAGGAGGAATTGTTCGAGTATTGAATGTGGTGTCTTGCATCGTTTGTTCCGGATCAATGAGTTCTGTGTTCCACTCATTCGTTGGACTACATGAGGAGTAGAGTTAATTGGTTTCCTGGTTTAGTACCAATACATGGTCCTTATGTGCCTTTAGTGGAGTACAGTCTGTTCCACAGGTCTCCGGTTTGAGGATAATCCCTCCTTCACTCACTCTCACCAATCTCAGAAGCCCTAATCAGAGTAATAGTCACTACGTTTTCCTTATTGGCTAATCCTATTTCAATAGACTTCTTCTTCTTCTTCTTATTATTATTATTATTATTATTATTATTATTATTATTATTATTATTATTATTATTATTATTATTATTGAATGCCATAGTTGACGGAGGCTCGGCTCTGTAAGGTATAGTAATTTTTAACCGTTAAAACAATTGTAAATTGTTTAAAACTTGAACCAAATTGTTGATAAAGACACCCTCCTCCTCGTGAGAGGGGTCTTTCTGTCCGTTATTTGGCCCTTCGGGGTTAAATAACCAGTTATTGGGGTTTTGTACCCAAAATTTCATTTTAAACAAAAAAACATGGCTACGAAAAAGAAATTTCATACGTCACTCCCACTCATTCCGTCTTCTTCTTCCTCAATCATCACTACAGCAGAGAGAAGATTGTCTCTCTCCCTCCCTTCTTTAAATGTGTCTCTCTCCCTCCCTTCTCTTTCGCAAGCGACGAAAGAAAAGAAAAGTCTCGTGCAAAGCGTGCAAGGTTTCTCCACGACGACGACGACAGCGACGAAACAGGTGTGCGGGAAATACGAAAACCCAGTTCATTCGTCTGAGGTCAGGAATAATAGCAGTAGCAGCCGTAATAACAACAGCAACAGTGACAATGAAAACAACAGTAGCAGCCGCAACAGCATCACCAGCAGCATAAACAACAACAGCATTAGCAGCAGCAACACCAACAACAACCACAGCAACAGCGGCGGAGGCAGTAGTCGTAGTACCTGCAGCAACAACAAAAGTACCAGCAGCTCTGACGACAACAACAACAGCAGAGAAAAACCAATCTCATTTGCAGGTATTGCGAAAAACCTGGAAACAATCCTCATAACAAATGAGGAATTAGAGGAAGCGAAGAAGATGGTGACAAAGAACGGACACCGAGCAATCTGCAAGGCAGCGAAAAATTTTTTCGAAACCCAAGAGCACTGTACGGTCACGTACCGTACAGTAAGTACAAAATCCCGTAGGGTGGAAAGAGCCACAGAGGCCCAAATACAAAAAGCCTTGGGGTCTGTGTGGCAGAGAAAAACGCACATCACCCGAGGCAAAAAATACGCCACCGTAGACGTACTTTTTGCCACACCCCAGGAGGCAAAGGCCCAATCAGTAGTGACCCTAAGGAGCGAGGAAATGGTGTTGGTGCCCTCCTACTGCGGGCAAAAAATTGTGAGGGTCAAACTGACCCACGTCCCCCCCGGAATGACCCCTTCTTGGCTGGCCGCGTCTGTCCTCGTCGGAATCGAGGACAAAACAACTGTACTGCAAGTACAGAAAAAAGTAAGAGAAGATTGGGTCGGCTCCTCCATTGAGATGCTAATCCAAACCAACCAGGAGTGCATCGAAGCTATCCCGGATGTGATAGACTTCGATAACGGCACTCAACTGCCCATAAGTGTTGAGGGCAAACGCCCGAAATGCTTTCGCTGTGGATCGAAGACTCACCTCAGGGCCTTCTGCAACGAGAAGACCATGAGAAAGGAGAAAACCCCCCTCCTCCCGAATCCGGTTCCACGGCTACCAGCAACAGGACAAGCGGCAACCAGGAACGATAGGTCCGTGGCACCCATACCCACTCCACGGAAATCAAAGACAGCAGCAGCAGTGGAAATATTAACAACAACAACAGCAATACCAAATGCAGCTGCAACAGAGACTCCAGTGCAAACATCACCAACAACAACAAGTGAAAGAGTGGAGCTGGTACCCCTCCCCGACCTTACAGAATCAGACATGGAGTGTGAGGTGGGAGAGGGATGGCAAAAGGTCTCAAGAAGGCACAAACGCAGAAGCAGCGCATCGTCGCCTTTGAAAAGGGAGGAAAGAAATGAGAAAAGGGTAAAGTCTACTGCAAAGAGACCCACAGCAGCAACACCACCAACACCATCACCACCCACACCAGCACCACCATCACCACCGGCGACAACCCCACCGCCAACAACACCTTCAACACCACCACCACAAGCACCAACATCGCAAACACAACAACAAAACACACACACCCAGCAACAACGACAAGAAAATAGCAGAACCACACCCCACTCCCAGAAAAACAAATGCACGGCAATAAACACACACAACAAGAAACTAATGACTTACATAATTGAACACACAGACATTTCACAACAGGACTACATAATACCAGCACCAATCAAAACGCCAACTAACATAAGACTGCTAAAAATAGCACAGAAACAATACACAAACATTAAAACGAAATTCCCCAACGCAGTTGGTGATTTCAGGGACCTAGGAGGAACCATTAATCGAAGAGTATATTCAGACATTCTCTTAGAAGAGCCGACGACCAGCCGAAGGGACGATTCAACGGTCCCTTCACCAGACGATCAAGTGAAAAGGGATGTAAAAACCATCCCTCCTCTACCAAAAGTACGGTAAGTGGTCTTTCCCATCTTTTCCACTCTATTTTAAACATGACCTCACTCAGAATAGGCAGCATAAATGCGCGTGGCTTGGGGTCGTCATGGAAGCAGGGTCACCTGCTCAACGACCTCAGGTCACTAAACATAGATGTAGTGGCCATCAGCGAGACCAGAATCTCCGAAGCACGGGCCTTCGCACCGATCTTCGGCGGCTACGATGTGTACGCATCTCCCAGCCGTCCTGGATCGGGTGGAGGAGTTGCTGTGCTTTTTCGGAGAGGTTTGGATCTCGCCATACGGGCCATCTTCCTGGACCCAGAGGGTAAGCTGGTGGTGCTGGACGTGACCAGCGGAGACGGGCAAGCTTTCAGGCTAGTGGCCGTCTATGCCCCGACAGGAGCAGGGCGGCCTGATTTCTTCCGGCGTCTGGAGACCTTTCTTGGAACGTCGCGCTCTTTAGTGTTAGTGGGCGACTGGAACGGGATCTTAGATGCACGCTGGGACTGTGTGGGATTAGCGGATAGGGGTGGAGGGTGCAAGAGCCTCACCAACCTGCTCAGGCGTTTTGAACTGTCTGACAGGTACCGATTGGATTTCCCGAATGTGCCAATGTGGACTTGGACAAACCGCATAGGGTCATCCAGATCATATCTAGATAGAGTATTTTGTAGGGAAATAGATAGGTCTAGCATAGGCTGTCCACAATTCAAGATAGTCAGCTACACGGACCACAAATTCGTGATCTGTGTGCTTGACTTAGATAGGCTTCATAGACGAGGACCCGGCTACTGGAAGCTAAACGCGTCCTTACCAGCGCGCAAGGCCTACAGAGACCGGATTAGCGAACTAGTTAAGCGGGCGTTGACGGGGGCCATCGTCAACAACAAGTGGTGGTTTGCTCTGAAAAGAGCGATTAGAATAGAATCGATTAGGTTTAGTAAGGCTTTAGCAATAGAGAAAAATAGAGCAGAGGGAGAACTAGTTAGAAAATTAGACGAGGCGCTTAGCAAAGGCATTGCGACCGACGTGCTTGCGGCGAAATTGGCCCTTGACCAATTCTTCAATGCAAAGCACGAAGGCTGCGTTGTCAGAGCTAGGGTGCGTGCTCTCAGACACGAGGGGACGAAAGCCGTTCAATGGGCCCGAGTGGCGGAGGCGCGTCGTGGCAACAAAGCCACGATCCGGTCTTTGGTGGACCACGACGGGCGCATGCTACTCGATCCCGGGCAAATGTGTGAAGCTTTTCAGCGACACTTCGCTCAGCTGTTCGGGGGCAGCGGGGGGCCGGGTAGAGGGATGGACTTTAGTGTCTACCTCGACGGGCTGCCGCGGCTCTCGGCCACTGAGGCGAGGTGTTGCGAAAAGCCGATAACAGCCGCTGAAGTACGGGAGGCAATGACTGGCTGCACAAGGGGTAAATCGCCTGGTTTGGATGGTCTGCCCTATGAACTTTACGTACAGATGCCAGACTTGTTCGGAGGCCTCTTGGCGGACGTCTACTGCAACTGGCAACAGAACGGGAGAATTCCCAGTTCTGTGAGCCGAGGAGCGGTGGCACTGCTGAGAAAGGATCCGAACAAGGGGGATAACATAGACAATTTCCGGCCCATAACTCTGCTAAACACAGAGTTTAAGATTTTGGCCAAGGTGCTAGCAAAGAGGTTGGCGCTTGTCGTTGGTGGTCTGGTGGGAGAGGCGCAGACATGCGCCATTCCCGACAGATCCATCCACGACAACCTCCACCTCATGCGATACATCGTAGAGAGGGTAGCTAGGGAACCTGGCACGGGTGGGTCCTTGATCAATTTAGATCAGTCGAAAGCTTTCGATAGGGTCGACCATCGTTACCTAGCGGCAGTCCTGAGGGCGGCTGGCTTTGGGCCCGTCTTCAGAGGCTGGATCGCTGCCATGCACAGCGACATCTGCTCTGTGGTGAGAGTGAACGGTCACCTGTCGGAACCGTTCAACATCATGCGCTCGGTCCGCCAAGGATGTCCCCTCTCGTCCCTCTTGTACGTATTGACTCTCGAGCCATTACTGCACAAACTGGAGACGTTGAGGGGAGTCCCGCGCGAACTAGGATGCGGAAGATCCGTGTCAGCATATGCGGACGATGTCACCGTAGTGGTGTCGAACGCCAAACACATCGAGGCGATCGGCACTACACTAAGAGAATACGAAGCGGTGACAGGAGCAATGATCAACCAGGAAAAGTCAGTGGGCCTGCAGCTCGGCACCTGGAGAGGCAGGTCCATGCCGTCCAACAGCGTCGTCGGGCGCTGGACGGACGGACCGGTTAAATTGCTAGGGGTCTGGTTCGGTCCGGACCTCCAGACGGACAAAAACTGGGACGAGGTGACGAGCAGGGTGGCTTCTCTCACCCAGAAATGGGCGGAGAGGAAGCTATCCCTGAAAGGTCGAGCGGAGGTGGCTAACGCGTACATCGCGTCTGTCATCTGCTACCGCCTAACCGTCGTACCTTGTCCTAAGCCTCGCCTGACTGCGCTGGAGCGTTTGCTCTTTCGCTTTTTGTGGAAGGGACGTGCTCCGATGGTCAGGCGGTCCATCTGTTGTCAACACCCGCTACGTGGAGGGCTGGGCATGCCGTGGCTGATGATGCGCAGGCACGCGCTCAGGCTACGAC
Organism: Eledone cirrhosa; assembly: GCA_964016885.1. Lineage (NCBI taxonomy): Eukaryota > Metazoa > Mollusca > Cephalopoda > Octopoda > Eledonidae > Eledone > Eledone cirrhosa. The sequence goes on along the minus strand of OZ024742.1, from coordinate 362,687,805 downwards.
ATCTCCACCTCTTCCTCGACGGTGATCAGGTGTGGTCGCCGTTTGCTAGACGCGTTTTTCCCCAGCTCGTTTCCTTGACGGAGCTGCAGTCCTGGGTCAAGCGAAGACCGAGAGGGAGCGCCTGGAGACTGGAATGTCTTCAGGCGCTCACAGCCCTCGACCAATCGGGCAATGTGATCGGTGGAAACTCCACCTCGGCGTTCTATAGAGGATTAGTGGAGGGGAAGAGCGACGACGTACTTGGGGAAACTCTAGGCGTCGACGAAAATCAACTAGCCAATCTCTTCGGAAGAACTTTCGGGCCAGGGCCTATGGACAACTTCCAGAAATCTCTGGCCTGGCAGTGCTACCGAGGAGCCTTGCCAGTTCGGGATAAACTCTACAGGCATGGAGGTGCCGTCAGCCGGGCATGTCCGAGATGCGCGCAGGGCGACGAAACCGTCCTGCACGCACTCGTCCAGTGTCCGAAAATTGCTGACTTGTGGGTTTATGTCGAACACCTGCTGTCGCGTTTAGGACGGATCCAGCTATCATCTGAGTCTATCGTGAGGATTGCCCCGCCCTCCTCCTTTAGCCGGGAAGGGCAGGCAGTTTTTATCTGTCTGGTGGCCATGGCGAAAGAGATAGTATGGTGGACACGTTTGAAAGGGCTGAAGACGAGCACTTACCTCTTCGGTGATGCTCTGATTGACTTTTTCAAATTTCATTTGAAAAGGAAAATCAGAGTAGAAAAGGAAGTGCTCTCTTCCCAGCATTTTGTTGAAAGATGGGTGAGAGAAGCAAGAATGGCCCGAGTGAATGGGCCGACTCTGAGTATATATCTGTAAACTAAAGGTGGAAAACTGGGAGAGGGCACTTGCCTTGGTGGTCAGGGTCATTGTGGCTTTTTACTGGGCTTTCTCCACAAATGTCCCTCCGAAGTCTCCCCCCTATTGGGGAATTTTTCATTGTTATTTTCATTGTTATTTTTGTTACATCCTCTGTTTTTGTTTTTTTACACGCAGAAATGCCCATTTGTACCGTCCTGCATTGTCCTGCACTGTCCTTAATGTCTACTTTATGTAAACCCTTGTGGTTAATAAAGAAATCATTATTATTATTATTATTATTATTATTATTATTATTATTATTATTATTATTATTATTATTATTGAATGCCATAGTTGACGGAGGCTCGGCTCTGTAAGGTATAGTAATTTTTAACCGTTAAAACAATTGTAAATTGTTTAAAACTTGAACCAAATTGTTGATAAAGACACCCTCCTCCTCGTGAGAGGGGTCTTTCTGTCCGTTATTTGGCCCTTCGGGGTTAAATAACCAGTTATTGGGGTTTTGTACCCAAAATTTCATTTTAAACAAAAAAACATGGCTACGAAAAAGAAATTTCATACGTCACTCCCACTCATTCCGTCTTCTTCTTCCTCAATCATCACTACAGCAGAGAGAAGATTGTCTCTCTCCCTCCCTTCTTTAAATGTGTCTCTCTCCCTCCCTTCTCTTTCGCAAGCGACGAAAGAAAAGAAAAGTCTCGTGCAAAGCGTGCAAGGTTTCTCCACGACGACGACGACAGCGACGAAACAGGTGTGCGGGAAATACGAAAACCCAGTTCATTCGTCTGAGGTCAGGAATAATAGCAGTAGCAGCCGTAATAACAACAGCAACAGTGACAATGAAAACAACAGTAGCAGCCGCAACAGCATCACCAGCAGCATAAACAACAACAGCATTAGCAGCAGCAACACCAACAACAACCACAGCAACAGCGGCGGAGGCAGTAGTCGTAGTACCTGCAGCAACAACAAAAGTACCAGCAGCTCTGACGACAACAACAACAGCAGAGAAAAACCAATCTCATTTGCAGGTATTGCGAAAAACCTGGAAACAATCCTCATAACAAATGAGGAATTAGAGGAAGCGAAGAAGATGGTGACAAAGAACGGACACCGAGCAATCTGCAAGGCAGCGAAAAATTTTTTCGAAACCCAAGAGCACTGTACGGTCACGTACCGTACAGTAAGTACAAAATCCCGTAGGGTGGAAAGAGCCACAGAGGCCCAAATACAAAAAGCCTTGGGGTCTGTGTGGCAGAGAAAAACGCACATCACCCGAGGCAAAAAATACGCCACCGTAGACGTACTTTTTGCCACACCCCAGGAGGCAAAGGCCCAATCAGTAGTGACCCTAAGGAGCGAGGAAATGGTGTTGGTGCCCTCCTACTGCGGGCAAAAAATTGTGAGGGTCAAACTGACCCACGTCCCCCCCGGAATGACCCCTTCTTGGCTGGCCGCGTCTGTCCTCGTCGGAATCGAGGACAAAACAACTGTACTGCAAGTACAGAAAAAAGTAAGAGAAGATTGGGTCGGCTCCTCCATTGAGATGCTAATCCAAACCAACCAGGAGTGCATCGAAGCTATCCCGGATGTGATAGACTTCGATAACGGCACTCAACTGCCCATAAGTGTTGAGGGCAAACGCCCGAAATGCTTTCGCTGTGGATCGAAGACTCACCTCAGGGCCTTCTGCAACGAGAAGACCATGAGAAAGGAGAAAACCCCCCTCCTCCCGAATCCGGTTCCACGGCTACCAGCAACAGGACAAGCGGCAACCAGGAACGATAGGTCCGTGGCACCCATACCCACTCCACGGAAATCAAAGACAGCAGCAGCAGTGGAAATATTAACAACAACAACAGCAATACCAAATGCAGCTGCAACAGAGACTCCAGTGCAAACATCACCAACAACAACAAGTGAAAGAGTGGAGCTGGTACCCCTCCCCGACCTTACAGAATCAGACATGGAGTGTGAGGTGGGAGAGGGATGGCAAAAGGTCTCAAGAAGGCACAAACGCAGAAGCAGCGCATCGTCGCCTTTGAAAAGGGAGGAAAGAAATGAGAAAAGGGTAAAGTCTACTGCAAAGAGACCCACAGCAGCAACACCACCAACACCATCACCACCCACACCAGCACCACCATCACCACCGGCGACAACCCCACCGCCAACAACACCTTCAACACCACCACCACAAGCACCAACATCGCAAACACAACAACAAAACACACACACCCAGCAACAACGACAAGAAAATAGCAGAACCACACCCCACTCCCAGAAAAACAAATGCACGGCAATAAACACACACAACAAGAAACTAATGACTTACATAATTGAACACACAGACATTTCACAACAGGACTACATAATACCAGCACCAATCAAAACGCCAACTAACATAAGACTGCTAAAAATAGCACAGAAACAATACACAAACATTAAAACGAAATTCCCCAACGCAGTTGGTGATTTCAGGGACCTAGGAGGAACCATTAATCGAAGAGTATATTCAGACATTCTCTTAGAAGAGCCGACGACCAGCCGAAGGGACGATTCAACGGTCCCTTCACCAGACGATCAAGTGAAAAGGGATGTAAAAACCATCCCTCCTCTACCAAAAGTACGGTAAGTGGTCTTTCCCATCTTTTCCACTCTATTTTAAACATGACCTCACTCAGAATAGGCAGCATAAATGCGCGTGGCTTGGGGTCGTCATGGAAGCAGGGTCACCTGCTCAACGACCTCAGGTCACTAAACATAGATGTAGTGGCCATCAGCGAGACCAGAATCTCCGAAGCACGGGCCTTCGCACCGATCTTCGGCGGCTACGATGTGTACGCATCTCCCAGCCGTCCTGGATCGGGTGGAGGAGTTGCTGTGCTTTTTCGGAGAGGTTTGGATCTCGCCATACGGGCCATCTTCCTGGACCCAGAGGGTAAGCTGGTGGTGCTGGACGTGACCAGCGGAGACGGGCAAGCTTTCAGGCTAGTGGCCGTCTATGCCCCGACAGGAGCAGGGCGGCCTGATTTCTTCCGGCGTCTGGAGACCTTTCTTGGAACGTCCCGCTCTTTAGTGTTAGTGGGCGACTGGAACGGGATCTTAGATGCACGCTGGGACTGTGTGGGATTAGCGGATAGGGGTGGAGGGTGCAAGAGCCTCACCAACCTGCTCAGGCGTTTTGAACTGTCTGACAGGTACCGATTGGATTTCCCGAATGTGCCAATGTGGACTTGGACAAACCGCATAGGGTCATCCAGATCATATCTAGATAGAGTATTTTGTAGGGAAATAGATAGGTCTAGCATAGGCTGTCCACAATTCAAGATAGTCAGCTACACGGACCACAAATTCGTGACCTGTGTGCTTGACTTAGATAGGCTTCATAGACGAGGACCCGGCTACTGGAAGCTAAACGCGTCCTTACCAGCGCGCAAGGCCTACAGAGACCGGATTAGCGAACTAGTTAAGCGGGCGTTGACGGGGGCCATCGTCAACAACAAGTGGTGGTTTGCTCTGAAAAGAGCGATTAGAATAGAATCGATTAGGTTTAGTAAGGCTTTAGCAATAGAGAAAAATAGAGCAGAGGGAGAACTAGTTAGAAAATTAGACGAGGCGCTTAGCAAAGGCATTGCGACCGACGTGCTTGCGGCGAAATTGGCCCTTGACCAATTCTTCAATGCAAAGCACGAAGGCTGCGTTGTCAGAGCTAGGGTGCGTGCTCTCAGACACGAGGGGACGAAAGCCGTTCAATGGGCCCGAGTGGCGGAGGCGCGTCGTGGCAACAAAGCCACGATCCGGTCTTTGGTGGACCACGACGGGCGCATGCTACTCGATCCCGGGCAAATGTGTGAAGCTTTTCAGCGACACTTCACTCAGCTGTTCGGGGGCAGCGGGGGGCCGGGTAGAGGGATGGACTTTAGTGTCTACCTCGACGGACTGCCGCGGCTCTCGGCCACTGAGGCGAAGTGTTGCGAAAAGCCGATAACAGCCGCTGAAGTACGGGAGGCAATGACTGGCTGCACAAGGGGTAAATCGCCTGGTTTGGATGGTCTGCCCTATGAACTTTACGTACAGATGCCAGACTTGTTCGGAGGCCTCTTGGCGGACGTCTACTGCAACTGGCAACAGAACGGGAGAATTCCCAGTTCTGTGAGCCGAGGAGCGGTGGCACTGCTGAGAAAGGATCCGAACAAGGGGGATAACATAGACAATTTCCGGCCCATAACTCTGCTAAACACAGAGTTTAAGATTTTGGCCAAGGTGCTAGCAAAGAGGTTGGCGCTTGTCGTTGGTGGTCTGGTGGGAAAGGCGCAGACATGCGCCATTCCCGACAGATCCATCCACGACAACCTCCACCTCATGCGATACATCGTAGAGAGGGTAGCTAGGGAACCTGGCACGGGTGGGTCCTTGATCAATTTAGATCAGTCGAAAGCTTTCGATAGGGTCGACCATCGTTACCTAGCGGCAGTCCTGAGGGCGGCTGGCTTTGGGCCCGTCTTCAGAGGCTGGATCGCTGCCATGCACAGCGACATCTGCTCTGTGGTGAGAGTGAACGGTCACCTGTCGGAACCGTTCAACATCATGCGCTCGGTCCGCCAAGGATGTCCCCTCTCGTCCCTCTTGTACGTATTGACTCTCGAGCCATTACTGCACAAACTGGAGACGTTGAGGGGAGTCCCGCGCGAACTAGGATGCGGAAGATCCGTGTCAGCATATGCGGACGATGTCACCGTAGTGGTGTCGAACGCCAAACACATCGAGGCGATCGGCACTACACTAAGAGAATACGAAGCGGTGACAGGAGCAATGATCAACCAGGAAAAGTCAGTGGGCCTGCAGCTCGGCACCTGGAGAGGCAGGTCCATGCCGTCCAACAGCGTCGTCGGGCGCTGGACGGACGGACCGGTTAAATTGCTAGGGGTCTGGTTCGGTCCGGACCTCCAGACGGACAAAAACTGGGACGAGGTGACGAGCAGGGTGGCTTCTCTCACCCAGAAATGGGCGGAGAGGAAGCTATCCCTGAAAGGTCGAGCGGAGGTGGCTAACGCGTACATCGCGTCTGTCATCTGCTACCGCCTAACCGTCGTACCTTGTCCTAAGCCTCGCCTGACTGCGCTGGAGCGTTTGCTCTTTCGCTTTTTGTGGATGGGACGTGCTCCGATGGTCAGGCGGTCCATCTGTTGTCAACACCCGCTACGTGGAGGGCTGGGCATGCCGTGGCTGATGATGCGCAGGCACGCGCTCAGGCTACGACATCTCCACCTCTTCCTCGACGGTGATCAGGTGTGGTCGCCGTTTGCTAGACGCGTTTTTCCCCAGCTCGTTTCCTTGACGGAGCTGCAGTCCTGGGTCAAGCGAAGACCGAGAGGGAGCGCCTGGAGACTGGAATGTCTTCAGGCGCTCACAGCCCTCGACCAATCGGGCAATGTGATCGGTGGAAACTCCACCTCAGCGTTCTATAGAGGATTAGTGGAGGGGAAGAGCGACGACGTACTTGGGGAAACTCTAGGCGTCGACGAAAATCAACTAGCCAATCTCTTCGGAAGAACTTTCGGGCCGGGGCCTATGGACAACTTCCAGAAATCTCTGGCCTGGCAGTGCTACCGAGGAGCCTTGCCAGTTCGGGATAAACTCTACAGGCATGGAGGTGCCGTCAGCCGGGCATGTCCGAGATGCGCGCAGGGCGACGAAACCGTCCTGCACGCACTCGTCCAGTGTCCGAAAATTGCTGACTTGTGGGTTTATGTCGAACACCTGCTGTCGCGTTTAGGACGGATCCAGCTATCATCTGAGTCTATCGTGAGGATTGCCCCGCCCTCCTCCTTTAGCCGGGAAGGGCAGGCAGTTTTTATCTGTCTGGTGGCCATGGCGAAAGAGATAGTATGGTGGACACGTTTGAAAGGGCTGAAGACGAGCACTTACCTCTTCGGTGATGCTCTGATTGACTTTTTCAAATTTCATTTGAAAAGGAAAATCAGAGTAGAGAAGGAAGTGCTCTCTTCCCAGCATTTTGTTGAAAGATGGGTGAGAGAAGCAAGAATGGCCCGAGTGAATGGGCCGACTCTGAGTATATATCTGTAAACTAAAGGTGGAAAACTGGGAGAGGGCACTTGCCTTGGTGGTCAGGGTCATTGTGGCTTTTTACTGGGCTTTCTCCACAAATGTCCCTCCGAAGTCTCCCCCCTATTGGGGAATTTTTCATTGTTATTTTCATTGTTATTTTTGTTACATCCTCTGTTTTTGTTTTTTTTACACGCAGAAATGCCCATTTGTACCGTCCTGCATTGTCCTGCACTGTCCTTAATGTCTACTTTATGTAAACCCTTGTGGTTAATAAAGAAATCATTATTATTATTATTATTATTATTATTATTATTATTATTATTATTATTATTATTATTGAATGCTATGGTTGACGGAGGCTCGGCTCTATAAGGTATTGTAAATTTTGACCGCTATAACAATTGTAAATTGTTTAAAACTTAGACCAAATTGTAGACAAAAACACCCTCCTCCTCGTGAGAGGGGTATTTCTGCCCGTTATTTGGCCCTTCGGAGTTAAATAACCGCTTATTGGGGTTTTGTGCCCAATATTTATTTTAAACAAAAAAAAACATGGCTACGAAAAATAATTTTCACAAGTCACTCCCACTCATTCCGTCTTCTTCCTCAATCGTCATTACAGCAGAGAGAAGATTGTCTCTCTCCCTCCCTTCTCTAAATGTGTCTCTCTCCCTCCCTTCTCTTTCGCAAGCGACGCCAGTAAAGAAAAATCACGCGAAAAGCGTGCAAAATTTCTCCACGACGACGACGACAACGACGAAAAAGGTGTGCGGGAAATACGAAAACCCATTTCATTCGTCTGACGTCGTGAATAATAGCAGTAGCAGTCGTAATAACAGCAGCAGCAGCAGCAACAGTGTCAAGGAAAACCACAGTGGCAGCCGCAACAGCATCAGCAACAGCATAAACAACAACAGCATTAACAGCAACAACAACAGCAGCAGTAACAACAACAACAACCACAGCAGCAGCGGCGGTGGCAGTAGTCGTAGTACCTGCAGCAACAACAAAAGTAACAGCAGCTCGGACGACAACAACAACAACAACAACAACAGCAGCAAAGAAAAACCAATCTCGTTTGCAGGTATCGCAAAGAACCTGGAAACCATCCTCATAACAAATGAGGAATTACAGGAAGCGAAGTAGATGGTGACGAAAACCGGACACCGAGCAATCTGCAAGGCAGCCGAAAAACTTTTCGAAACCCAACAGCACTGTACGGTCACGGACCGTACAGTAAGCACAAAATCCCGTAAGGTTGAAAGAGCCACAGAGGCTCAAATACAAAAAGCCTTAGGGTCTGTGTGGCAGCGGAAAACGCATATCACCCGAGGCAAGAAATATGCCACACCCCAGGAGGCAAATGCTCAATCCTTAGTGACCCTAAGGAGCGAGGAAATGGTGTTGGTGCCCTCCTACTGCGAGCAAAAAATGGTGAGGATCAAACTGACCCACGTCGTCGCCGCCCCCCCCCCCCCCCAGGGATGGCCCAATCTTGGCTGGCCGCGTCTGTCCTCGTTGGAATCGAAGACAAAACAAATGTACTGCAAGTACAGAAAAAAGTAAGAGAAGATTGGGTCGGCACCTCCATTGAGATGTTAATCCAAACCAACCAGGAGTGCATCGAAGCTATCCCGGATGTGATAGACTTCGATAACGGCACTCAACTGCCCATAAGTGTTGAGGGCAAACTCCCGAAATGCTTTCGCTGTGGATCGAAGACTCACCTCAGTGCCTTCTGCAACGAGAAGACCCTGAGAAAGGAGAAAACCCCCCTCCTTCCAAAACCGGCTTCACGGCTACCAGCAACAGGACAAGCGGAAACAAGGAACGATAGGTCCGTGGCACCCATACCCACGCCACGGAAATCAAGAACAACAGCAGCAGTGGAAGTATTAACAACAACAACAGTAATACCAGATGCAGCTGCAACAGAGACTCCACTGCAAACATCACCAACAACAACAAGTGAAAGAGTGGAGCTGGTACCACTCCCCTACCTCACAGAATCAGACATGAAGTGTGACGTGGGAGAGGGATGGCAAAAGGTCGTAAGAAGGCACAAACGCAGAAGCAGCGCATCGTCGCCTTCGAAAAGGGAGGTAAAAAATGAAAAAAGGGTAAAGGCTACTGCAAAGAGACTCACAGCAGCAACACCACCAACATCATCACCACCTACACTAGCACCACCATCACCACCGGCGACAACCCCACCGACAACAACAACAACACCTTCAACACCACCACCACAAGCACCAACATCGCAAACACAACAACAAAACACACACACCCAGCAACAACGACAAGAAAATAGCAGAACCACACCCTACACCCAGAAAAGAAATGCACGGCAATAAATACACACAACAAGAAACTAATGACTTACATAATTGAACACACAGACATATCACAGCACGACTATATAATACCAGCACCAATCAAAACGCCAACGAACATAAGACTGGTAAAAATAGCACAGAAAAAATACACAGACATTAAAACGAAATTCCCCAACGCAGATGGTGATTTCAGAGACCTAGGAGGGACTCTCAACCGGAGAGTATATTCGGACATACTCATAGAAGAGCCGACGACCAGCCGAAGGGACGATTCAACGGTCCCTTCACCAGACGATCAAGTGAAAAGGGATGGAGAAACCATCCTTCCTCTACGAAAAGTACGGTAAGTGGTCTTTCCCATCTTTTCCACTGCATTTTAAACATGACCTCACTCAGAATAGGCAGCATAAATGCGCGTGGCTTGGGGTCGTCATGGAAGCAGGGTCACCTGCTCAACGAACTCAGGTCACTAAACATAGATGTAGTGGCCATCAGCGAGACCAGAATCTCCGAAGCACGGGCCTTCGCACCGATCTTCGGCGGCTACGATGTGTACGCATCTCCCAGCCGTCCTAGATCGGGGGGAGGAGTTGCTGTGAATCTTCCTGGACCCAGAGGGTAAATTGGTGGTGCTGGACGTGACCATCGGATACGGGCAAGCTTTCAGGCTAGTGGCCGTCTATGCCCCGACAGGAGCAGGGCCGCCTGATTTCTTCCGGCGTCTGGAGACGTTTCTTGGAACGTCCCGCTCTTTAGTGTTAGTGAGCCACTGGAACGGGATCTTAGATGCACGCTGGGACTATGTGGGATTAGCGGATAGAGGTGGAGGGTGCAAGAGCCTCACCAAACTGCCCAGGCGTTTTGAACTGTCTGACAGGTACCGATTGTATTTCCCGAATGTGCCAATGTGGACTTGGACTAATCGCATAGGGTCATCCAGATCATATCTAGATAGAGTATTTTGTAGGGAAATAGATAGGTCTAGCATAGGCTGTCCACAATTCAAGATAGTCAGCTACACGGACCACAAATTCGTGATCTGTGTGCTTGACATAGATAGGCTTCATAGACGAGGACCCGGCTACTGTTAGCTAAACGCCTCCTTACCAGCGCGCAAAGCCTACAGAGACCGGATTAGCGAACTAGTTAAGCGGGCGTTGAGGTGGGCCATCGTCAACAACAAGTGGTGGTTTACTCTGAAAAGAGCGATTAGAATAGAATCCATTAGGTTTAGTAAGGCTTCAGCAATAGAGAAAAATAGAGCAGAGAGAAAACTAGTTAGAAAATTAGACGAGGCGCTTAGCAAAGGCATCGCGACCGACGTGCTTGCGGCGAAGTTGGCCCTTGACCAATTCTTCAATGAAAGCAATGAAGGCTGTGTTGTCAGAGCTAGGGTGCGTGCTTTCAGACACGAGGGGACGAAAGCCGTTCAATGGGCCCGAGTGGCGGAGACGCGTCGTGGCAACAAAGCCACGATCCGGTCTTTGGTGGACCACGACGGGCGCATGCTACTCGATCCCGGGCAAATGTGTGAAGCTTTTCAGTGACATTTCGCGCAGCTGTTCGGGGGCAGCGGTGGGCCGGGTCGAGAGATGGACTTTAGTGTCTACCTCGTCGGACTGCCGCGGCTCTCAGCCACTGAGGCGGAGTGTTGCGAAAAGCCGATAACAGCCGCTGAAGTACGGGAGGCAATGACTGGCTGTACAAGGGGTAAATCGCCTGGTTTGGATGGTCTGCCCTATGAACTTTACGTACAGATGCCAGACTTGTTTGGAGGCCTCTTGGCGGACGTCTACTGCAACTGGCAACAGAACGGGAGAATTCCCAGCCCTGTGAGCCGAGGAGCGGTGGCACTGCTGAGAAAGGATCCGAACAAGGGGGATAACATAGATAATTTCAGGCCCATAACACTGCTAAACACAGAGTTCAAGATTTTGGCCAAGGTGCTAGCAAAGAAGTTGGCGCTTGTCGTTGGTGGTCTGGTGGGAGAGGCGCAGACATGCGCCATTCCCGACTAATCCATCCACGACAACCTCCACCTCATGCGATACATCGTAGAGAGGGTAGCTAGGGAACCTGGCACGGGTGGGTATTTGATCAATTTAGATCAGTCGAAAGCTTTCGATAGGGTCGACCATCGTTACCAAGAGGCAGTCTTGAGGGCGGCTGGCTTTGGGCCCGTCTTCAGAGGCTGGATCGCTGCCATGCACAGCGACATCTGCTCTGTGGTGAGAGTGAACGGTCACCTTTCGGAACCGTTCAACATCATGCGCTCGGTCCGCCAAGGATGTCCCCTCTCGTCCCTCTTGTACGTATTGACTCTCGAGCCATTACTACACAAACTGGAGACGTTGAGGGGCGTCCCGCGCGAACTAGGATGTGGAAGATCCTTGTCAGCATATGAGGACGATGTCACCGTAGTGGTGTCGAACGCCAAACACATCGAGGCGATCGGCACTACAGTAAGAGAATACGAAGCGGTGACGGGAGCAATGATCAACCAGGAAAAGTCAGTGGGCCTGCAGCTCGGCACCTGGAGAGGCAGGTCCATGCCGTCCAACAGCGTCGTCGGGCGCTGGACGGACGGACCGGTTAAATTGCTAGGGGTCTGGTTCGGTCCGGACCTCCAGAAGGACAAAAACTGGGACGAGGTGACGAGCAGGGTGGCTTCTCTCACCCAGAAATGGGCGGAGAGGAAGCTATCCCTAAAAGGTCGAGCGGAGGTGGCTAACGCGTACATCGCGTCTGTCATCTGCTACCGCCTGACCGTCGTACCTTGTCCTAAGCCCCGCCTGACTGCGCTGGAGCGTTTGCTCTTTCGCTTTTTGTGGAAGGGACGCGCTCCGATGGTCAGGTGGTCCATGTGCTGTCAACACCCGCTACGTGGAGGGATGGGCATGCCGTGGCTGATGATGCGCAGACGCGCGCTCAGGCTTCGACATCTCCACCTCTTCCTCGACGGTGATCAGGTGTGGTCGCCGTTTGCTAGACGCGTATTTCCCCAGCTCGTTTCCTTGACGGAGCTGCAGTCCTGGGTCAAGCGAAGACCGAGAGGGAGCGCCTGGAGACTGGATGTCCCCAGGCGCTCACAGCCCTCGACCAATCGGGCAATGTGATCAGTGGAAACTCCACCTCGGCGTTCTATAGAGGATTAGTGGAGCGGAAGAGCGACGACGTACTTGGGGAAACTCTAAGCGTCGACGAAAATCAACTAGCCAATCTCTTCGGAAGAACTTTCGGGCCGGGACCTATGGACAACTTCCAGAAATCTCTGGCCTGGGAGTGCTACCGAGGAGCCTTGCCAGTTCGGGATAAACTCTAGAGGCATGGAGGTGCTGTCAGCCGGGCATGTCCGAGATGCGCGCAGGGCAACGAAACCGTCCTGCACGCACTCGTCCAGTGTCCGAAAATTGCTGACTTGTGGGTTTATGTCGAACACCTGCTGTCACGTGTAGGACGGATCCGGCTATCATCTGAGTTCATCGTGAGGATTGCCCCGCCCTCTTCCTTTAGTCGGGAAGGGCAGGCAGTTTTTATCTGTCTGGTGGCCATGACGAAAGTGATAGTATGGTGGACACGTTTGAAAGGACTGAAGACGAGCACTTACCTCTTCGGTGATGCCCTGATTGACTTTTTAAAATTTCATTTGAAACGGAAAATCAGAGTAGAGAGGCAAGTGCTCTCTTCCCAGCATTTTGTTGAAAGATGGGAGAGAGAAGCAGGAATGGCCCGAGTGAATGGGCCGACTCTGAGTACGTATATGTAAATTAAAGGTGGAAAACTGGGAGAGGGCACTTGCCTTGGTGGTCAGGGTCACCGTGGCCTTTTACTGGGCTTTCTCCACAAATGTCCCTCCGAAGTCTCCCCCCTATTGGGGAATTTTTCATTGTTATTTTTTGTTACATCCTCTGTTTTTGTTTTTTACACGCAGAAATGCCGATTAGTACCGTCCTGTATTGTCCTGCACTGTCCTTAATGTCTACTTTATGTAAACCCTTGTGGTTAATAAAGAAATCATCATTATTATTATTATTATTATTATTATTACATTTACATTTATCTTGCTTTATGTTCATACGAGTTATCACCAAGTCACAACCAGTGACCTCAAGAGACAACAAGGTCCGCCATGTTCAAGAAAGAACATACATACTCACACATGCATCTTTAGTGTTTAGACTTGTGATCTACTTATATTGACAGAATCTTCCTTACTATATGGGCAGTTCGCATTAGTACAATCTTTTGTATTTCTCCTATACGCGGGTTTCCTGGGATTTGCGATAAGTAATCATTAGCCCCCTTAGGTATCATTCCCAGAGCGCCTACAACCACTGGTATTGTTTTAGTTCTCAATTTCCACATTTTTCCAATTTCTATCTCCAGGTCCTTATACTTGCTCAATTTTTCAAATGTTTTTATAGATACATTCTTGTCTATTGGAACAGACATATCAATTAGCAGGCATACCCTCTTTTTAAAGTCCTTCAATATTATATCAGGTCTATTTGCATCTATTTTTCGGTCTGTTTGGATGCTAAAGTTCCACAAGATTGAGATGTGATCTTTTTCAAGTATGGGAGGTGGTTGATGCTCCCACCAATTCTTTTGATGGGGCAGGTCAAAATGCTTACACATTATCCAATGTATGTATTGTGCAGCTCTGTCATGCCTGTTTAGGTATTCGGTTGGAGCTATAGGACTGCACATTGAAATTATATGGTCAATGGTCTCTGGTTGTTTTTTGCATACACGGCATAATGGGCTGCATCCATTTTTTATTATGTTGGCTTGGTAATTTTTTGTTGGCAGACACATCTTGTGCTGATATAATCAGTCCTTCAGTCTCCGATTTCAGTCCAGAGGATGCCAACCACTGATGGGTTAAAGTTTTGTAAACATCAGGATTGTTAGCTCGCTCTGGGTATTTTCCATACAGAGGCTTTTCTTGCCATTTCTTAGCCAGTTTCTGTAGCAGTTCTTTCTTTGTAGTTACTTTTACCTGCTTTGCTTTTTCTGTGTTTTCCATTTCAGCCGTAAATGGGACTTCTGAAATTTGTAGTCCATTACTGTATCTTTGTGCATCTTTTGTAATGGAATATGATCTTTTGATGCTTTCGTGTTTCAAAACGAGTTTGATCATCCAATCATCTGATTCCCTTAGATATGTAGATAATCCAATTGTTGCAGTTTTCAAAGCAATGTCTAACTGGACTTAACCCACGTCCTTCTTCTTTCCTAGGGAGATATATTCTATCTATATCTGCCTTAGGGTGATGCATTCTGTGCATGGTTAAGAGTTTTCGAATTTTTGTATCGAGCCTACGGATCTCTGTGCTTGACCAGTTGATGACATTGTAACTGTAGGTTACTACTGGTATGGCAAGCGTGTTTATGGCATCGATCCTATTCCTTGCATTCAATTCCGTTCTTAAGATTGCTCTTACTCTGCGGTAACATTCCTTCCTTATCCTTTCCCTCATTGTCGAGTGCTTGATTCCGTCTCCTTCACAAACACCTAGATATTTGTAAGTTTTTTCTTGATCAAGTTCTCTTATCACGTTCCCCCGATCAAGATTAATGTCTGAACTCTTCAGCAGCTTTCCTCTGGTGAACGTTGCTTTGGCGCATTTATCTAGTCCAAACTCCATTTTAATGTCATCACTGAACTGCTCCACAGTGGATAATAGCCCTTGCAATTGTTAATCATTTTTTGCAAATAGTTTCAGGTCATCCATGTAGAACAAGTGATTAATGGTTTTGTCATAGTCTTTATATCCATGTTTTGTTTCATTCAACATTTTACTTAATGGTATAAGTGCGATGCAGAATAAAAGCGGTGATAAAGAGTCACCCTGAAAAATTCCACAATTAATATTAACTTCTCCAGCTTCCAGTGATTTTGTTTCACTATTCAAAAGGAGTGTCGTTTTCCATGTCTTCATACTGAATGACAAAACCTCCTGACAACGGGGGATATTTTGAAAATCTCTAAACATTTTTCAATCCAACTGTGTGGCAAACTATCGAATGCGTTTTTATAATCTATACAAGCAATCGATAGATTTTTGTGTCTATTATGACATAACCAGAAGCTGATCCTTACAGCCATATGAGCCTCGTTTACACCCTTTCTGCTCAATGGGAAATAGGTCATTTATTATCAGGTGGTCATATGTGTATTCAGTTAGGACTGATGTTAACATTTTATACATTGTGGTCAAGCAAGTTATCGGTCTGTAATTTTTGGGATTGTTTGTCTCATCATTCTTCGGAAGCAGGAATGTAATGCCGTTAACTAGCCATGATGGTATCTTTTCTGGCTCCTTAACTATTTCATTGTAAAGTTGGGCTAACAGCTCATGAGACTCTGTGAAGGCATTTATCCAAAAGTTTTGTATTTTGTCTTTTCTTGGGGATTTCCATTTGCTGGTTTTTCTTAGGCCAAGCGCAACTGTTCAACTGTTATATTTTCCCATATTTGTTCCTCAAGGTGAGCTGTATCTTTCATTTGTCTGTCTATCCATGGGGCATGTATGTTATGAACTTTTTCTTCGGCCCAGATCTTTTCCCAGAATTCTTGCACTTCCTCCTTGGGTGGTATTGATTTAGCAGTTATTGTTGACTTACCAATTTTTTCTGTAGAAGTTTCTTTGGTTGTTTTTGAACATATTATTGTCCTTATAGAATCTAGATCGTTTTTCAAAGCGCCTTATGCGAGCAGCTTTGGCCGACACTTTTTGCTTGATTATTTCTATCAGCATGTCTATGTCACATGTTGATTTTATACTGTACTTTTTTTTCAATTTTCTAAGTTTAGTTTGTTTAACATGTTCACCTACTTTATAGTTTGTTAAAATTTCTATGTCAGATCGGAGAAGGTTTATTTGGCGATTGATATTATCTTGCCAAGTAGATTTCTTGTGGGAATTCCTTTGTTTTTTCATCTTCACTCCACATAAGTGAGTGGTGACTTTAGCCGATGCATAATAGAGATGATTTAAATCAGTAATGTTTAGTTTGTTTGTGATAATTTTTTTAAGAATTATGTTAGTCTTGTGTATTATCTTTTGGTTCTGTTAGGAGTTCTGGATCTTAGGGAGGGTGTCTCGTTGCCCCATGTCAGATTCTTTCATTTTCATCCATTCGATCATAATTTCATCCTTCAAGTTGGCAAGTTCATTCTCATTCATTTCTTTATCATTTACGATCTCATTATTTTCATTTGGAGTTTCATCTTGAACATGCACTCTCTCCACTTTTTCGATCCTTTCTTTAATGTGTTCTGTTGCCAGTGATTCCGCCCCAACCCTGGGATTCGAAGTGTTACAATTTACCTCGTTTTCACTGACACATGTTTCATTTTCCCTTCGCTGACTTTGTGCTAATAGCTTGATCTGATCAATTTCTATATCAGTTAGTAACTTTTTTCTTACAATATTTCTTCGTATATTGGCTAGTTTGTTGCTGTCAATATAGCCTCTGTTTTCGGGATGTTTCTTTTTCCAGTTGATATATGTCTGTTCTGTATTCGATGTATTTGATGGGTAGTACATGGCAGTGTAGAAAGCCTGAACGACTTCTTTATTATCTTCCCTTGACCATTTCTCTCTTTTTCTTTGGATTTCTTGGTGGTGAGCATGGAGGGCCAACAGTAGGAGTATTCCGGTTATGGGAGGTCTCCAGCTCCGAAGTGATGGGAAGGTTTGAACCATTAGCTGATTTTTCGACCCAAGTTTGGTTCCTCTCTGAGGGACGCGGCCCTTTTTTACCCAGGTGACGGCCGATCCGGTATGAGATTTTATCATTAGACATTTACTTTATTTTGTCGCGTTTTATCCTTATCCGCCAAGGGGTAATCATTTCGTGTTACCACTTCTAGAACGAGTGTCAACCAAGACTAGAGGGGTCGTTCTCCCCTAGAGACACGGCTATTCCCCGCCGGCCGCCATCCCGGTATTTCTTGGTCACGGGGTTTTCTTTTTGTTGTTTTTTTTAAATTGTTATTATCATGAGTGGTTCCTTAATGTGAGCATTGCGTGGCTTAAGAATGATATTATTAATAATTGTCTCCACTTCAGGCACAAGGCCAGCAATCACCCAGTGCATTACAATAATATAATATACTTTTTGCTGAAGTTGCCTGTTATTGTTGTTGGCTATGTCGGTGGTGGTGCTGGGGATTTTTATATTGTTGGTGAGGAAGGGGTGAGCCAGCAGTGCCATAGTTGTTGATGTTGACGTTTGGCCGGTGGCCAGGTCACTAATTCAATCTATTTATATCATTTGCTAGCCTCTCCCTTGTCTAGTGATACCGCCACCTTCCCCTTTCTCTCTCAAGTTAACAGGGGAATAGTGGTGGTAGCAATGAAGGAGTGGTGGCGGCGGTGATGGGATAGTGGTAGCAATGATGGATGGAGTGGTGGCGGCGGTGGCGTTGTCGTTACTGAGTTTTGTGATATGTAGTATCTATGAGTGTGTGTCGCGTATGTTTAATATATATTGTGTTGACATATTCCCGTAAAATTTGAATTAAACATTTTGTTAAAACTTGAGACAATAATAATAGTAATTATTATTATGATGCTGGGATTGGTGGTGGTGGTGGTGAAATTGCCGTTATCTGGCTGTTATATTTAGTGTGATGGCGTAGGTGGTGTATCAAGTTTCTGGTGTTGGTGAAATTGCTGTTATTTGGCTGTTCTATATAGTGTAGACAGAGGGTGTTTTCTTCCATTTATAACCATTTTCTTTTTTGAATACAAAATATATAATACAAAATTGAATATTTGAGCGATATAACAATATAATATGGATCCGAAATTTTATGGGACTTGATTCGGTGGTTTATCCAACATTTGTACAAATAATTGTTATTTCACAATTGATTTAAATATGTTAAAAATCAAAAACTTACGGGAGCGATTTCATGACCTTCTACCACCTCGTGCGTCTTCTTCCCTTATTATTATTATTATTATTATTATTATTATTATTATTATTATTATTATTATTATTATTATTATTATTATTATTATTATTATAATTATTATTATTATTATTATTATTATTATTGAATGCTATGGTTGACGGAGGCTCGGCTCTGTAAGGTACTGTAAATTTTGAACGCTATAACAATTGTAAATTGTTTAAAACTTAGACCAACTTGTAGACAAAAACACCCTCCTCCTCGTGAGAGGGGTCTTTCTGCCCGTTATTTGGCCCTTCGGAGTTAAATAACTGCTTATTGGGGTTTTGTACCCAATATTTATTTTAAACAAAAAAATCAGCATGGCTACGAAAAAGAATTTGCATATGTCACTCCCACTCATTCCGTCTTCTTCTTCCTCAATCATTACTACAGCAGAGAGAAGATTGTCTCTCTCCCTCCCTTCTTTAAATGTGTCTCACTCCCTCCCTTCTCTTTCGCAAGCGACGAAAGAAAAGAAAAGTCTCGTGCAAAGCGTGCAAGGTTTCTCCACGACGACGACGACAGCGACGAAACAGGTGTGCGGGAAATACGAAAACCCAGTTCATTCGTCTGACGTCAGGAATAATAGCAGTAGCAGCCGTAATAACAACAGCAACAGTGACAATGAAAACAACAGTAGCAGCCGCAACAGCATCACCAGCAGCATAAACAACAACAGCATTAGCAGCAGCAACACCAACAACAACCACAGCAACAACGGCGAAGGCAGTAGTCGTAGTACCTGCAGCAACAACAAAAGTAACAGCAGCTCTGACGACAACAACAACAACAGCATCAAAGAAAAACCAATCTCATTTGCAGGTATTGCGAAAAACTTGGAAACAATCCTCATAACAAATGAGGAATTAGAGGAAGCGAAGAAGATGGTGACAAAGACTGGACACCGAGCAATCTGCAAGGCAGCGGAAAAATTTTTCGAAACCCAACAGCACTGTACGGTCACGTACCGTACAGTAAGTACAAAATCCCGTAGGGTGGAAAGAGCCACAGAGGCTCAAATACAAAAAGCCTTAGGGTCTGTGTGGCAGCGGAAAACGCACATCACCCGAGGAAAAAAATATGCCACCGTAGACGTACTTTTTGCCACACCCCAGGAGGCAAAGGCCCAATCCGTAGTGACGCTAAGGAGCGAGGAAATGGTGTTGGTGCCCTCCTACTGCGGGCAAAAAATAGTGAGGGTCAAACTGACGCACGCCCCCCCCCCCCCCGGGATGGCCCCTTCTTGGCTGGCCGCGTCTGTCCTCGTCGGAATCGAGGACAAAACAACTGTACTGCAAGTACAGAAAAAAGTAAGAGAAGATTGGGTCGGCACCTCCATTGAGATGCTAATCCAAACCAACCAGGAGTGCATCGAAGCTATCCCGGATGTGATAGACTTCGATAACGGCACTCAACTGCCCATAAGTGTTGAGGGAAAACGCCCGAAATGCTTTCGCTGTGGATCGAAGACTCACCTCAGGGCCTTCTGCAGCGAGAAGACCCTGAGAAAGGAGAAACCCCCCCTCCTTCCGAAACCGGCTCCACGGCTACCAGCAGCAGGACAAGCGGCAACCAGGAACGATAGGTCCGTGGCACCCATACCCACGCCACGGAAATCAAAAACAGCAGCAACAGAGGAAATATTAACAACAACAACAGCAATACCAAATGCAGCTGCAACAGAGACTCCACTGCAAACATGACCAACAACAACAAGTGAAAGAGTGGAGCTGGTACCCCTCCCCGACCTCACAGAATCAGACATGGAGTGTGAGGTGGGAGAGAGATGGCAAAAGGTCGTAAGAAGGCACAAACGCAGAAGCAGCGCATCGTCGCCTTTGAAAACGGAGGAAAGAAATGAGAAAAGGGTAAAGTCTACTGCAAAGAGACCCACAGCAGCAACACCACCAACACCATTACCACCCACACTAGCACCACCATCACCACCAGCGACAACCCCACCGACAACAACACCTTCAACACCACCACCACAAGCACCAACGTCGCAAACACAACAACAAAATACACACACTCAGCAACAACGACAAGAAAATAGCAAAACCACACCCCACCCCCAGAAAAACAAATGCACGGCAATAAATACACACAACAAGAAACTAATGACTTACATAATTGAACACACAGACATTTCACAACACGACTACATAATACCAGCACCAATCAAAACGCCAACTAACATAAGACTGCTAAAAATAGCACAGAAACAATACACAAACATTAAAACGAAATTCCCCAACGCAGTTGGTGATTTCAGGGACCTAGGAGGAACTATCAATCGAAGAGTATATTCAGACATTCTCTTAGAAGAGCCGACGACCAGCCGAAGGGACGATTCAACGGTCCCTTCACCAGACGATCAAGTGAAAAGGGATGTAAAAACCATCCCTCCTCTACCAAAAGTACGATAAGTGGTCTTTCCCATCTTTTCCACTCTATTTTAAACATGACCTCACTCAGAATAGGCAGCATAAATGCGCGTGGCTTGGGGTCGTCATGGAAGCAGGGTCACCTGCTCAACGACCTCAGGTCACTAAAAATAGATGTAGTGGCCATCAGCGAGACCAGAATCTCCGAAGCACGGGCCTTCGCACCGATCTTCGGCGGCTACGATGTGTACGCATCTCCCAGCCGTCCTGGATCGGGGGGAGGAGTTGCTGTGCTATTTCGGAGAGGTTTGGATCTCGCCATACGGGCCATCTTCCTGGACCCAGAGGGTAAGCTGGTGGTGCTGGACGTGACCAGCGGAGACGGGCAAGCTTTCAGGCTAGTGGCCGTCTATGCCCCGACAGGAGCAGGGCGGCCTGATTTCTTCCGGCGTCTGGAGACCTTTCTTGGATCGTCCCGCTCTTTAGTGTTAGTGGGCGACTGGAACGGGATCTTAGATGCACGCTGGGACTGTGTGGGATTAGCGGATAGGGGTGGAGGGTGCAAGAGCCTCACCAACCTGCTCAGGCGTTTTGAACTGTCTGACAGGTACCGATTGGATTTCCCGAATGCGCCAATGTGGACTTGGACAAATCGCATAGGGTCATCCAGATCATATCTAGATAGAGTATTTTGTAGGGAAATAGATAGGTCTAGCATAGGCTGTCCACAATTCAAGATAGTCAGCTACACGGACCACAAATTCGTGATCTGTGTGCTTGACTTAGATAGGCTTCATAGACGAGGATCCGGCTACTGGAAGCTAAACGCGTCCTTACCAGCGCGCAAGGCCTACAGAGACCGGATTAGCGAACTAGTTAAGCGGGCGTTGACGGGGGCCATCGTCAACAACAAGTGGTGGTTTGCTCTGAAAAGAGCGATTAGAATAGAATCCATTAGGTTTAGTAAGGCTTTAGCAATAGAGATAAATAGAGCAGAGGGAGAACTAGTTAGAAAATTAGACGAGGCGCTTAGCAAAGGCATTGCGACCGACGTGCTTGCGGCGAAATTGGCCCTTGACCAATTCTTCAATGCAAAGCACGAAGGCTGCGTTGTCAGAGCAAGGGTGCGTGCTCTCAGACACGAGGGGACGAAAGCCGTTCAATGGGCCTGAGTGGCGGAGGCCCATCGTGGCAACAAAGCCACGATCCGGTCTTTGGGGGACCACGACGGGCGCATGCTACTCGATCCCGGGCAAATGTGTGAAGCTTTTCAGCGACACTTCGCTCAGCTGTTCGGGGGAAGCGGTGGGCCGGGTCGAGGGATGGACTTTAGTGTCTACCTCGACGGACTGCCGCGGCTCTCGGCCACTGAGGCGAAGTGTTGCGAAAAGCCGATAACAGCCGCTGAAGTAAGGGAGGCAATGACTGGCTGCACAACGGGTAAATCGCCTGGTTTGGATGGTCTGCCCTATGAACTTTACGTACAGATGCCAGACTTGTTCGGAGGCCTCTTGGCGGACGTCTACTGCAACTGGCAACAGAACGGGAGAATTCCCAGTTCTGTGAGCCGAGGAGCGGTGGCACTGCTGAGGGAGGGTGTCTCGTTGCCCCATGTCAGATTCTTTCATTTTCATCCATTCGATCATAATTTCATCCTTCAAGTTGGCAAGTTCATTCTCATTCATTTCTTTATCATTTACGATCTCATTATTTTCATTTGGAGTTTCATCCTGAGCATGCACTCCCTCCACTTTTTCGCTCCTTTCTTTAATTTGTTCTGTTGCCAGTGATTCCGCCCCAACCCTGGGATTCGAAGTGTTACAGTTTACCTCGTTTTCACTGACACATGCTTCATTTTCCCTTCGCTGACTTTGTGCTAATAGCTTGATCTGATCAATTTCTATATCAGTTAGTAACTTTTTTCTTACAATATTTCTTCGTATATTGGCTAGTTTGTTACTGTCAATATAGCCTCTGTTTTCGGGATGTTTCTTTTTCCAGTTGATATATGTTTGTTCTGTATTCGATGTATTTGATGGGTAGTACATGGCAGTGTAGAAAGCCTCAAGGACTTCTTTATTATCTTCCCTTGACCATTTTTCTCTCTTTTTCTTTGGATTTCTTGGTGGTGAGCATGGAGGGCCAACAGTAGGAGTATTCCGGTTATGGGAGGTCTCCAGCTCCGAAGTGATGGGAAGGTTTGAACCATTAGCTGATTTTTCGACCCCAGTCTGGTTCCTCTCTGAGGGACGCGGCCCTTTTTTACCCGGGTGACGGCCGATCCGGTATGAGATTTTATCATTAGACATTTACTTTATTTTGTCGCGTTTTATCCTTATCCGCCAAGGGGTAATCATTTCGTGGTACCACTTCTAGAACGAGTGTCAACCAAGACTAGAGGGGTCGTTCTCCCCTAGAGACATGGCTATTCCCCGCCGGCCGCCATCCCGGTATTTCTTGGTCACGGGGTTTTCTTTTTGTTGTTTTTTTTTAAATTGTTATTATCATGAGTGGTTCCTTAATGTGAGCATTGCGTGGCTTAAAAATAAAATTATTAATAATCGTCTCCACTCCAGGCACAAGGCCAGCAATCACCCAGTGCATTACAATAATATAATATACTTTTTGTTGTAGTTGGCTGTTATTTCTGCTGGCTATGTCGGTGGTGGTGCCGGGGCTTTTTATATTGTTGGTGAGGAAGGGGTGAGCCAGCAGTCCCATAATTGTTGATGTAGACGTTTGGCCGTGGCAAGGTCACCAGTCAATCTATTTATATCTTTTGCTAGCCTCTCTCTTGTCTAGTGCTACCGCCACCTTCCCTTTTCTCTCTCAAGTTAACAGGGGAATAGTGTCAGTAGCACTGAATGAGTGGTGGCGGCGATGATGGATGTGGTGGGGTGGTGGCAACGGTGGTGTTGTGGTTACTGATATAGTATCTATGAGTTTGTGTTCGTATGTTTAATATATATTTTCATTATATTTTGTGTTGACATATTCCCGTAAAATTTGAATTAAACATTTTTTAAAATTTGAGACAATAATAATAGTAATTATTATTATGATGCCGGTGAAATTGCCGTTATCTGGTGTGAAGGGATAGGTAGTGTATCAAGTTTCTGGTGTTGGTGAAATTGAAATTGCCGCTGTTCTATATAGTGTAGACAGAGGGTGTTTTGTTCCATTTATAACCGTTTTCTTTTTTTTAATACAAGATATATCATACAAAATTGAATATTTGAGCGATACAACAATATAATATGGATCCGAAACTTTATGGGACCTCATTCGGTGCCTTTATGCAACATTTGTGCTAAGAATTGTTCTTTCACAATTGATTTAAATATGTTAAAAATCAAAAAACTTACGGGAGCAATTTCGTGACGTTCTACCACCTCGTGCGTCTTCTTCCCCTGGCTTATTATTATTATTATTATTATTGTTATTGTTATTCCTTGAATCTCAGTCATTGATGTTGGTTAACTGGAAAGTCCGTTGGATTGAATATCAAGCCACTACCTGCAGCCTCAGATATTCAGGACGTATCGGAGGGTTCTTGCTGTTCCAAGCAAGCATGCCTTTTGAAGCGTTCCAAAAAGCGTGAAGGGGCCGATTTTCTTTAACCATCCCTGGAAACTTTTGGAGATAGTCCCCAGTGCGCCTATAACAATCGGGATCACTTTGACTTCATGGCATTTCCAAATCCTTTTCACCTCCCACTTTAGGTCCTGGTATCGGTTAATTTTCTCCCTCTCCTTCTCTTGCACTCTCGTGTCGAACGGGCAGGCCACATCCACAATCAGGCACGATCTTTTTTCTTTGTCCACAACCACCAGGTCAGGTCTATTGTGTTCCAGTTTTTTGTCCGTCTGTATCCTAAAATCCCACAGCACCTTCACCTGATTGTTCTCCATCACCGCCTCTGGCCTATGCTCATACCATTTCTCAGAATGTGGTAGATTGTTTACTTTGCACAGGTGCCAGTGGATCACCCTGCCCATCACACCGTGTCTCCAGCCCTTATAGTGGGTCTGGGCTAGGTGTTTACACTCGGACACAATGTGAGCCACAGTCTCCTCTCTCTCTCCACAGATCCTGCACAGTGGGTTGGCCTCCTCCTTGTAGATATGGTGCTTCAACCACTTCGTTTTGAGGGCCTGCTCCTGCGCAGCCATTAGCATTCCTTCTGTAGCCTTTTTGAGGTCTCCTCTTCTCAACCAGTTCCATGTCTGTGGATCTCTAAATTCAGTTTTCTCAAAGAAGGTACTATGAAGGGGTTTTCCCTTAAGGCTGCTCTTCCTCCTTGATGTTATTTCCTCCCTGGACATCCCCTGGCCTACTGTCCCCTCCTTCAGTACAGCTCTGAGCATTGGCTCCTTACTATAGGTCACGTATTTGTATAGGTTGTTTTTCTCCATCTGAACACAGTCCTCTATGCTGATAAGACCTCTTCCACCCTCAGATCTCCTTAGGTAGAGTCTATCGACATCACTCCTCTTGTGGAACATGTTGTAGATAGTCAATAGCTTCCTAGTCTTCCTATCCATTTCTTTCTGTTCAGCAACATTCCATCTCAGAATTCCCGCACTGTACCTAATAATAGACACAGCTCGGGAATTTACTGCGCTTATGGCATTTCTGCTGTTCAGATGTGACTTCAATACGCTCCTTACTCTCCGAATGTATTCAGTTCTTAACAATTCCTTCATTTTTTTGTTCTTTATGCCATCAGCCTCCAGAACGCCCAAATACTTGTATCCTTCCTCAGAGTCAATTTCCTTTATCATCTCACCTGTTGGTATCTGGATCCCGTTACTTCTGCTCAACCTACCCCTCTTCATCACAATGACTCCACATTTACCAATACCAAACTGCATACATATATCACTGCTGAAAATACGGACAGTGTCAACAAGCACATCCAACTCCTTCTCACTTTTCCCGAAGAGCTTAAGATCGTCCATGAAGAGGAGGTGATTGATGGTAAGCTCTCCCCTTCCCAACTTGTATCCTGCTCTCACTTTTCGCAGCATAATGGTCAAGGGCATCAGGGCAAGGACAAACAACAGAGGGGACAGGCTATCTCCCTGGAAGATACCTCTCTTGATCTTCACGCTTCCCAAGGATACTCCAGTTGATGTCAACTCTGTCTCCCAGGACCCCATACTCCTGCCCAGCAACTGTCTGATGTTATCTGCCACCCTGAAGATCTCCAGGCTTTTGGTGATCCTGGAATGAGGCACCATGTCAAATGCCTTTCTGTAGTCTATCCATCCCATGGCAAGATCAGTGTGTCTCCTCCTGCAATTCCCCATTACCATCTTATCAATAAGCAACTGGTCCTTTGTACCACGTGACTTCTTTCGGCATCCTTTCTGTTCGTCCGGTAACAAGTTGTTTGTGTGGAGGTGATGGTAGATTTCCTCAGACACAATGCTCGTCAACAGTTTCCACATTACGGGCAGACATGTGATAGGTCTATAGTTGGTAGCATCATTACCCTTGATTCGGTCTTTCATTATCAGAACTGTGGTACCTTTTGTCAACCACTCTGGCACCTCACCCGACACCAAGCAGTCATTGAACATGGCCGTCAGCTTCGGGTGGAGGGATGTTAGATGTTTAATCCAATACCCCTGCACACCATCTGGGCCTGGTGATTTCCAGTTGGTTAGTTTTTTGGCTTGCCCCTTAAGAGTTTCAACTGTGATACTCAAATCAGTCTGTTGCTGTGCCTGCTCACCGATCTCCCTCTGTACTGTCTCAATCCACCCTGCCTGGGCATTGTGTCTAACATCCTGCTCCCATATTCCTCTCCAGAATGTTTTAGTTTGCTCCGCCCCAGGCATCAAGTCGTTGCCTCTTTCTTTGCCCTCCAGCTGTCCAAACAGCATCTTCTGGTTGTTGTCGAACATGCGGTTCTGTTTATACTGACTGACTCTGTTCTCGTATCGCCTGATTTTTGCACTCTTTGCTACAATGCGTTGCTTCAATTCCTCTATGATAATATTTAGCTTTTTACTCCTAGTTTTGTATTTTATTTCCAGTCTATTTTTAGTGCCTATGTTTTTTAGTGTCCCATTCAGTAGTGACTCAAGCTTTCCTATGTCATTTCTCATTTCCCCGATTTGCCCACTCAGTCGCTTCTTCCACCACGGCTCTGCTCTTTCTTGTCTGTTGTTTCCTCTCGCTTTTATACCAAGTAGTTTCCTCACCGTATTTGCTGTTGCTCTGAGGATATTGTTGCACTGGTGAAGGCTCCTCGCCTCAAGGTATGGGATGACTTTGTTTACCTTAGCTGTTGTTTCTTTTAACTTTTTCCTGTCTACAAATCTTAGGTTCATAGGTCTCCCACTATCATTGTTCAATTCATCTACCACTAAATTTAGGATGTCAACCGAATCTTGTCCTAGCCCGTCAGCATTCATCTCCTCAGTGGCCGTATCTCTGTTCCAGGTATTATTTATCTCAGTACTCAGATCATTGTCTGCTTCGGGTGGTTCCTCCGTTCTCAGGACCTCCTCACCTTCATTTCCCACCGGCTCGCTTGTCTGGCATACTACACCCGCCATCTCCAAGCCATTCTCTCTGCTCAGTTCCTCCAGTTCCAGCTCGCTTATCCACCCATTAGTTCTTATTACCCGAGCCTGCCCGGCCAATTTTTGTTCATCTAATTTAAATAAACCAATCTCGTTCCAGATGTTATGCATCCGTCTCCTGTAGCCCCTCTCCTTGGGGTTACTTTTCAGGTAGCATTGCATAACAGTTCTATTCAATTCTTTCGTCCAGTTGGTTCTGGCCCCTTTCCTTCTTCTCCTTCCTCCAACATCAGCAGTATTTGGTTGACAGTCAGGTTCCTGCTTCTGAGCCAGGGGGCACCTGTTGGGTGAGAGTCTGTCACATGACGTTCTAGTCTCCATTTCACCGTTATTCGAACTGTTTATGTTCGATATTTAAACACTCTTATCGAGGATTGGCGAATGTATGTTTACATAGCCATCTGTGGATCCGCCATCCCACTTGGCCCTTGTGTGGCATTATCACCACGCTGTATACGAACACACATAAACAAACAAACACACAGGCAGAAAGGGCCCCAGAAATGAATAAGCATAAGTTTCATTGTAATGTAGTGTTCGAATGTCTGACTTAGTTTTAGTTTTTTAAGTTTTACTTTTTCCCCCCTCTTCTCTGTCCGTCCGCCTGCTTCTCTCTTCATTCTTATTTTCTTTACGTTTTGGGGGTTTCTTTTTTTTGTTTTTGTTTTTCTCTGTTTGTTTTTCTCGTTTTTTGCTGTTGTTGCTGTGCTGCTTTGGTTTTGTTGTTTGTTTTTTCTTTTTCCTTTTGGGTCTATCTATATATTTTGATGCCTTCCTCTTTGTTAGTAGTAGGAATTCTATAATGTGGAAGTAGCAGCCAGCAGGGAAGTGGGAGACTGGCGGCGTTAGCGATACTGAGACAGTGGTGGTGGTGATGTCGATACCGAGGCAGTGGTGGCGGTGATGTGACCGTATTACTGTAGTGATGGTGCTGTAGCGGAGTCAAGGGGTGGTGGCGGCGGTGATGGGATAGTGGTGGTAATGATGGCTGTAGTGAGCGGTGGCGGTGAAGGTGAAAATGTGTCGTTATCTGGCTGTTGTGTTTAGTGTACACAGATGATGGGGTGGGTGGTGTATCTAGTTTCTGGTGTTGGTGAGTTTAGCTGTCCTATATAGTGTAGCCAGAGGAGAGGAGGGGACGGGTTCTTCTTCCATTTATAGCCATTTTTTTTTTTTTGGATATACAGTGTACAATACAAAGTTGAATATTTGAATATTTGAGCCTTATAACAATATATTTTCTTTACGTTTTGAGCCTTATAACAATATATTTTCTTTACGTTTTGAGCCTTATAACAATATATTTTCTTTACGTTTTTGGGGTTTCTTTTTTTTGTTTTTGTTTTTCTCTGTTTGTTTTTCTCGTTTTTTGCTGTTGTTGCTGTGCTGCTTTGGTTTTGTTGTTTGTTTTTTCTTTTTTCTTTTGGGTCTATCTATATATTTTGATGCCTTCCTCTTTGTTAGTAGTAGGAATTCTATAATGTGGAAGTAGCAGCCAGCAGGGAAGTGGGAGACTGGCGGCGTTAGCGACACTGAGACAGTGGTGGTGGTGATGTCGATACCGAGGCAGTGGTGGCGGTGATGTGACGGTATTACTGTAGTGATGGTGCTGTAGCGGAGTCAAGGGGTGGTGGCGGCGGTGATGGGATAGTGGTGGTAATGATGGCCGTAGTGAGCGGTGGCGGTGAAGGTGAAAATGTGTCGTTATCTGGCTGTTGTGTTTAGTGTACACAGATGATGGGGTGGGTGGTGTATCTAGTTTCTGGTGTTGGTGAGTTTAGCTGTCCTATATAGTGTAGCCAGAGGAGAGGAGGGGAGGGGTTCTTCTTCCATTTATAGCCATTTTTATTTTTTTTTGGATATACAGTGTACAATACAAAGTTGAATATTTGAATATTTGAGCCTTATAACAATATATTTTGGGTCCGAATTTTTTGGGGCTCAAGCCGGGTGCTTTACGTAGCATTTGTGCTAAGAGTTGTTATTTCACAAATGGTTTAAATATGTTAAAAATTCAAAACTTACGGGAGCGATTTCATGACCTCCGTCACCTCGTGCGTCTTCTTCCCTTATTATTATTATTATTATTATTATTATTATTATTATTATTATTATTGTTATTGTTATTCCTTGAATCTCAGTCATTGATGTTGGTTAACTGGAAAGTCCGTTGGATTGAATATCAAGCCACTACCTGCAGCCTCAGATATTCAGGACGTATCGGAGGGTTCTTGCCGTTCCAAGCAAGCATGCCTTTTGAAGCGTTCCAAAAAGCGTGAAGGGGCCGATTTTCTTTAACCATCCCTGGAAACCTTTGGAGATAGTCCCCAGTGCGCCTATGACAATCGGGATCACTTTGACTTCATGGCAGTTCCAAATCCTTTTCACCTCCCACTTTAGGTCCTGGTATCGGTTAATTTTCTCCCTCTCCTTCTCTTGCACTCTCGTGTCGAACGGGCAGGCCACATCCACAATCAGGCACGATCTTTTTTCTTTGTCCACAACCACCAGGTCAGGTCTATTGTGTTCCAGTTTTTTGTCCGTCTGTATCCTAAAATCCCACAGCACCTTCACCTGACTGTTCTCCATCACCGCCTCTGGCCTATGCTCATACCATTTCTCAGAATGTGGTAGATTGTTTACTTTGCACAGGTGCCAGTGGATCACCCTGCCCATCACATCGTGTCTCCAGCCCTTATAGTGGGTCTGGGCTAGGTGTTTACACTCGGACACAATGTGAGCCACAGTCTCCTCTCTCTCTCCACAGATCCTGCACAGTGGGCTAGCCTCCTCCTTGTAGATATGGTGCTTCAACCACTTCGTTCTGAGCGCCTGCTCCTGCGCAGCCATTAGCATTCCTTCTGTAGCCTTTTTGAGGTCTCCTCTTCTCAACCAGTTCCATGTCTGTGGATCTCTAAATTCAGTTTTCTCAAAGAAGGTACTATGAAGGGATTTTCCCTTAAGGCTGCTCTTCCTCCTTGATGTTATTTCCTCCTTGGATATCCCCTGGCCTACTGTCCCCTCCTTCAGTACAGCTCTGAGCATTGGCTCCTTACTATAGGTCACATATTTGTATAGGTTGTTTTTCTCCATCTGAACACAGTCCTCTATGCTGATAAGACCTCTTCCACCCTCAGATCTCCTTAGGTAGAGTCTATCGACATCACTCCTCTTGTGGAACATGTTGTAGATAGTCAATAGCTTCCTAGTCTTCCTATCCATTCATTTTTGTTCAGCAACATTCCATCTCAGAATTCCCGCACTGTACCTAATAATAGACACAGCTCGGGAATTTACTGCGCTTATGGCATTTCTGCTGTTCAGATGTGACTTCAATACGCTCCTTACTCTCCGAATGTATTCAGTTCTTAACAATTCCTTCATTTTTTTGTTCTTTATGCCCTCAGCCTCCAGAACGCCCAAATACTTGTATCCTTCCTCAGAGTCAATTTCCTTTATCATCTCACCTGTTGGTATCTGGATCCCGTTACTTCTGCTCAACCTACCCCTCCTCATCACAATGACTCCACATTTACCAATACCAAACTGCATACATATATCACTGCTGAAAATACGGACAGTGTCAACAAGCACATCCAACTCCTTCTCACTTTTCCCGAAGAGCTTAAGATCGTCCATGAAGAGGAGGTGATTGATGGTAAGCTCTCCCCTTCCCAACTTGTATCCTGCTCTCACTTTTCGCAGCATAATGGTCAAGGGCATCAGGGCAAGGACAAACAACAGAGGGGACAGGCTATCTCCCTGGAAGATACCTCTCTTGATCTTCACGCTTCCCAAGTATACTCCAGTTGATGTCAACTCTGTCTCCCAGGACCCCATACTCCTGCCCAGCAACTGTCTGATGTTATCTGCCACCCTGAAGATCTCCAGGCTTTTGGTGATCCAGGAATGAGGCACCATGTCAAATGCCTTTCTGTAGTCTATCCATCCCATGACAAGATCAGTGTGTCTCCTCCTGCAATTCCCCATTACCATCTTATCAATAAGCAACTGGTCCTTTGTACCACGTGACTTCTTTCGGCATCCTTTCTGTTCGTCCGGCAACAAGTTGTTTGTGTGGAGGTGATGGTAGATTTCCTCAGACACAATGCTCGTCAACAGTTTCCACATTACGGGCAGACATGTGATAGGTCTATAGTTGGTAACATCATTACCCTTGATTCGGTCTTTCATTATCAGAACTGTGGTACCTTTTGTCAACCACTCTGGCACCTCACCCGACACCAAGCAGTCATTGAACATGGTCGTCAGCTTCGGGAGGAGGGATGTTAAATGTTTAATCCAATACCCCTGCACACCATCTGGGCCTGGTGATTTCCAGTTGGTTAGTTTTTTGGCTTGCCCCTTTAGAGTTTCAACTGTGATACTCAAATCAGTCTGTTGCTGTGCCTGCTCACCGATCTCCCTCTGTACTGTCTCAATCCACCCTGCCTGGGCATTGTGTCTAACATCCTGCTCCCATATTCCTCTCCAGAATGTTTTAGCTTCTTCCGCCCCAGGGATCAAGTCGTTGCCTCTTTCTTTCCCCTCAAGCTGTCCAAACAGCATCTTCTGGTTGTTGTCGAACATGCGGTTCTGTTTATACTGACTGACTCTGTTCTCGTATCGCCTGATTTTGGCACTCTTTGCTACAATGCGTTGCTTCAATTCCTCTATGATAATATTTAGCTTTTTACTCCTAGTTTTGTATTTTATTTCCAGTCTATTTTTAGTGCCTATGTTTTTTAGTGTCCCATTCAGTAGTGACTCAAGCTTTCCTATGTCATTTCTCATTTCCCCGATTTGCCCACTCAGTCGCTTCTTCCACCACGGCTCTGCTCTTTCTTGTCTGTTGTTTCCTCTCGCTTTTATACCAAGTAGTTTCCTCACCGTATTTGCTGTTGCTTTGAGGATATTGTTGCACTGGTGAAGACTCCTCGCCTCAAGGTATGGGATGACTTTGTTTACCTTAGCTGTTGTTTCTTTTAACTTTTTCCTGTCTACAAATCTTAGGTTCATAGGTCTCCCACTATCATTGTTCAACTCATCTACCACTAAATTTAGGATGTCAACCGAATCTTGTCCTAGCCCGTCAGCATTCATCTCCTCAGTGGCCGTATCTCTGTTCCAGGTATTATTTATCTCAGTATTCAGATCATTGTCTGCTTCGGGTGGTTCCTCCGTTCTCAGGACCTCCTCACCTTCATTTCCCGCCGGCTCGCTTGTCTGGCATACTACACCCGCCATCTCCAAGCCATTCTCTCTGCTCAGTTCCTCCAGTTCCAGCTCGCTTATCCACCCATTAGTTCTTATTACCCGAGCCTGCCCGGCCAATTTTTGTTCATCTAATTTAAATAAACCAATCTCGTTCCAGATGTTATGCATCCGTCTCCTGTAGCCCCTCTCCTTGGGGTTACTTTTCAGGTAGCATTGCATAACAGTTCTATTCAATTCTTTCGTCCAGTTGGTTCTGGCCCCTTTCCTTCTTCTTCTTCCTCCAACATCAGCAGTATTTGGTTGACAGTCAGGTTCCTGCTGCTGAGCCAGGGGGCACCTGTTGGGTGAGAGTCTGTCACATGACGTTCTAGTCTCCATTTCACCGTTATTCGAACTGTTTATGTTCGATATTTAAACACTCTTATCGAGGATTGGCGAATGTATGTTTACATAGCCATCTGTGGATCCGCGATCCCACTTGGCCCTTGTGTGGCATTATCACCACGCTGTATACGGACACACATAAACAAACAAACACACGGGCAGAAAGGGCCCCAAAAATGAATAAGCATAAGTTTCATTGTAATGTAGTATTCGAATGTCTGACTTAGTTTTTGTTTTTTAAGTTTTACTTTTTCCCCCCTCTTCTCTGTCCGTCCGCCTGCTTCTCTCTTCATTCTTATTTTCTTTACGTTTTTGGGGTGTCTTTTTTTGTTTTTGTTTTTCTCGTTTTTTGCTGTTGTTGCTGTGCTGCTTTTGTTGTTTGTTTTTTCTTTTTTCTTTTGAGTCTATCTATATATTTTGATGCCTTCCTCTTTGTTAGTAGTAGGAATTCTATAATGTGGAAGTGGCAGCCAGCAGAGACTGGCGGCGTTGGCGATACTGAGACAGTGGTGGTGGTGATGTCGATACCGAGGCAGTGGTGGCGGTGATGCGACCGTATTACTGTAGTGATGGTGCTGTAGCGGTGGCAGCAGCAGTGAAGGAGTCAAGGGGTGGTGGCGGCGGTGATGGGATAGTGGTGGTAATGATGGCCGTAGTGAGCGGTGGCGGTGAAGGTGAAAATGCTGTTGTGTTTAGTGTACACAGATGATGGGGTGGGTGGTGTATCTAGTTTCTGGTGTTGGTGAGTTTCGCTGTCCTATATAGTGTAGCCAGAGGAGAGGAGGGGGGGGGGGGTTCTTCTTCTTCCATTTATAGCCATTTTATTTTTTTTTGGATATACAGTGTACAATACAAAGTTGAATATTTGAATATTTGAGCCGTATTACTGTAGTGATGGTGCTGTAGCGGTGGCAGCAGCAGTGAAGGAGTCAAGGGGTGGTGGCGGCGGTGATGGGATAGTGGTGGTAATGATGGCCGTAGTGAGCGGTGGCGGTGAAGGTGAAAATGCTGTTGTGTTTAGTGTACACAGATGATGGGGTGGGTGGTGTATCTAGTTTCTGGTGTTGGTGAGTTTAGCTGTCCTATATAGTGTAGCCAGAGGAGAGGAGGGGGGGGGGTTCTTCTTCTTCCATTTATAGCCATTTTTTTTTTGGATATACAGTGTACAATACAAAGTTGAATATTTGAATATTTGAGCCTTATAACAATATATTTGGGGTCCGAATTTTTTTGGGGCTCAAGCCGGGTGCTTTACGTAGCATTTGTACTAAGAGTTGTTATTTCACAAATGATTTAAATGTGTTAAAAATTCAAAACTTACGGGAGCGATTTCATGACCTCCGTCACCTCGTGCGTCTTCTTCCCTTATTATTATTATTATTATTATTATTATTATTATTATTATTATTATTATTATTATTATTATTTGCATTTATCTTGCTTTATGTTCATACGAGTTATCACCAAGTCACAACCAGTTATTATTATTATTATTATTATTATTATTATTATTATTATTATTATTATTATTATTATTGGCGACCTACGTAGTAAATCGTATCATCGTGAGCTCCGCAAAGGTTTGTTATTTCCGTTTGTTAAAAATTGTCATTTATGGAAAATGTTATTGTTAACTGTTTATAAGCGCACATACATTGTTTTCCGAAAAGGACACCCAAAAAGATTGGGGCCTTGTACCCAAAATTTAAACTTTTATTATTATCAAAAAATTTCGTTGAAAAGAATGGCTAATTCACCTCTGCAACAAGCAGCTGAAAGCCTTCCTCACAAATTAACACCTCACACCGACACCACCATTGTAAATGTTACTACGTTTGCCAAAACAAAAAAAATATAAGCAGTAGCAATATTTTAAATTTGTCTCAGGCAGACATTCGTTTCCCGCCATTACCAATGACTGCAGGTGTTAAAGCCTCCACCACCACCACCACCGCGACAACCACCACCCCCACCACCACCGCGACAACAGAAACAAAAGAAGAAAAAATAAATTAACTCGTGATGTCGAAATGAAATCAAGCAAAATGGACTCTTCCCCACCAAAGACGACTGACGTCACCACCACCACAACTGAAACTAAAATTAATATTAACACAAATAACGATAGCAACAACAACAACAATGACATTATAAAACCGACCCTCAGTTTCGCCATAGTAGCAAAACAGTTTGAAGCATTCACGGTAACTCAGGAGGATTTAGAAAATGCCAAACAAATGGTAAAGAAAGATGGGTACAGGGTCAGCCTCACCCCCCCCCCCCCCCCCCCGCACACACACCTAATAAAATGGAGCATCGGCGCCTATGCACCGTGTCGTATAGAACAATAAATGTAAAATCGCGCCGAGTGGAACGGGCATCCGAGTCCCAAATCCAAAAAGCTTTGGGACATGTGTGGGCAAGAAAAACCCACATCAGACGTGGGCAAAAGTATGGAACCGTGGATGTGTTCTTTGAAACACCAGAGGAGGCTAGAGAACACTCCATGGCCCCATTAAAAAGTGACGACTTCACACTCGTCCCAAGCTATTGTGGCCAGAGACTCGTAAAGATCAGGGTGACCCACGTTCCACCGGCCATCGAAATTCCCTGGCTAATAGCGGCTGTCCTCGCCGGCATCGAAGCCAACACGAAAATAATAGCAATAGCAAAAGAAAAGCAGGAAAACTGGTCCGGATCTGGGATGGAGCTCCTGATCCAAGCGGACCAAAAAAGCATTGAGGAGATCCCAGAGGTAATAGACCTCACTGACGGCAGCCACCTCACGGTAATTGTCGAGGGGAGAAGACCTAGGTGTGTCGTTTGTGGTGAAGGAACCCACCTAAGGGCTTTCTGCCCTCAGGCTAAAAGGTTGAGTCCACCTCTCCTACCCACCCCAGTGACACAACCATCAACACCACCAGTAGCAGAGATGGCAGCAACAACTGTAGCAGCAACAACAGAAGCAACTATAACAGCAACAACCCCAGCAACAGTAGCAAAACCAACACCACTACCACCACCAGCAAAACCAACACCAACACCACCCAGCGCTTCAGAACTAGCACCAGCGCCTACACCATCCACCACACCACAACCAAAACTAACGGCTGTGGAGGATTTTCCACTCCCCGGCCTATCACAACTGGAGACAGATTGTGACGACGAGGAGTGGGAAACGATATCCGGAAAAAAAAAAGAAACCAAAAAAGAAAAAATTCTCTTCCTTCCCCCTCCAAAAACAAAATACAGAGGGAAACAAATAAATTAAGAAACAAAAAAGTTAGGACAGATATGCCACCATCCACAACAGCATCACCAACCCCATCAACCCAAATACCAACACCATCACCATCATTAACCCCAGCACCACCATCACCTACACCACAAAAGTCACCAAAATGCGAAACAGAAACAAACCCACAACAAACGCAAACAAAACAAAACAACCAAAACGATACACACTACACAGCATTAAATTTGAACAACAAGCAATTATTACACTACATCCAACACAACACCAGCATCACAGAAAAAGACTACACAACAACCCCAAAATTCACACCACCTCCACACATACAAATCACTCGCATCACACAGAAAACGTACATGACACTAAAACAAAAATTCCCCAAAGACATCGGAGACTTCCAACAAGCACTCTCCAGGAGGATTTATAAGGACATCCTTCCTGAGGAGGCCACAAGCAGTGAAAAGGATGGAAAAACCGTCCTTCCCCTACGAGAAGTAAGGTAAGTGGTCTTTCCCGTCTTTTCCACTCCTTTTCAACATGACCTCACTCAGAATAGGGAGCATAAATGCGCGTGGCTTGGGGTCGTCATGGAAGCAGGGCCACCTGCTCAACGACCTCAGGTCACTAAACATAGATGTAGTGGCCATCAGCGAGACCAGAATCTCCGAAGCACAGGCTTTCGCACCGATCTTCGGCGGCTACGATGTGTACGCATCTCCCAGCCGTCCGGGATCGGGGGGAGGAGTTGCTGTGCTTTTTCGGAGAGGTTTGGATCTTGCCATACGGGCCATCTTCCTGGACCCTGAAGGTAAGTTGGTGGTGCTGGACGTGACCAGCGGAGACGGGCAAGCTTTCAGGTTAGTGGCCGTCTATGCCCCGACAGGAGCAGGGCGGCCTGATTTCTTCCGGCGTCTGGAGACCTTTCTTGGAACGTCCCGCTCTTTAGTGTTAGTGGGCGACTAGAACGGGATGTTAGATGCACGCTGGGATTGTGTGGGATTAGTGGATAGGGATGGAGGGTGCAAGAGTCTCACCAACCTGCTCAGACGTTTTGAACTGTCTGACAGGTACCGAATGGATTTCCCGAATGTACCAATGTGGACTTGGACAAATCGCATAGGGTCATCCAGATCATATCTAGATAGAGTATTTTGTAGGGAAATAGATAGGTCTAGCATAGGCTGTCCACAATTCAAGATAGTCAGCTACACGGACCACAAATTCGTGATCTGTGTGCTTGACTTAGATAGGCTTCATAGGCGAGGACCCGGCTACTGGAAGCTAAACGCGTCCTTACCAGCGCGCAAGGCCTACAGAGACCGGATTAGCGAACTAGTTAAGCGGGCGTTGACGGGGGCCATCGTGAACAACAAGTGGTGGTTTGCTCTGAAAAGAGCAATTAGAATAGAGTCCATTAGGTTTAGTAAGACTTTAGCAATAGAGAAAAATAGAGCAGAGGGAGAACTAGTTAGAAAATTAGATGAGGCGCTTAGCAAAGGCATCGCGACCGACGTACTTGCGGCGAAATTGGCCCTTGACCAATTCTTCAATGAAAGCACGAAGGCTGCGTTGTCAGAGCTAGGGTGCGTGCTCTCAGACACGAGGGGACGAAAGCCGTTCAATGGGCCCGAGTGGCGGAGGCGCGTCGTGGCAACAAAGCCACGATCCGGTCCTTGGTGGACCACGACGGGCGCATGCTACTCGATCCCGGGAAAATGTGTGAAGCTTTTCAGCGACACTTCGCTCAGCTGTTCGGGGGCAGTGGCGGGCCGGATGGAGGGATGGACTTTAGTGTCTACCTCGACGGACTGCCGCAGCTTTCGGCCACTGAGGCGGAGTGTTGCGAAAATCCGATAACAACCGCTAAAGTACGGGATGCAATGACTAGTTGCACAAGGGGTAAATCGCCTGGTTTGGATGGTCTGCCCTATGAACTTTACGTACAAATGCCAAACTTGTTCGGAGACCTCTTGGCGGACGTCTACTGCAACTGGCAACAGAACGGGAGAATTCTCAGCTCTGTGAGCCGAGGAGCGGTGGCGCTGCGGAGAAAGGATCCGAACAAGGGGGATAACAGATAATTTTAGGCCCATAACTCTGCTAAACACAGAGTTCAAGATTTTGGCCAAGGTGCTAGCAAAGAGGTTGGCGCTTGTCGTTGGTGGTCTGGTGGGAGAGGCACAGACATGCGCCATTCCCGACAGATCCATCCATGGCAACCTCCACCTCATGCGATACATCGTAGAGAGGGTAGCTAGGGAACCTGGCAAGGGTGGGTCTTTGATCAATTTAGATCAATCGAAAGCCTTCGATAGGGTCGACCATCGTTACCTAGCGGCAGTCCTGAGGGCGGCTGGCTTTGGGCCCGTCTTCAGAGGCTGGATCGCTGCCATGCACAGCGACATCTGCTCTGTAGTGAGAGTGAACGGTCACCTTTCGGAACCGTTCAACATCATGCGCTCGGTCCGCCAAGGATGTCCCCTCTCGTCCCTCTTGTACGTATTGACTCTCGAGCCATTACTGCACAAACTGGAGACGTTGAGGGGAGTCCCCCGCGAACTAGGATTCGGAAGATCCGTGTCAGCATATGCCGACGATGTCACCGTAGTGGTGTCGAACGCCAAACACATCGAGGCGATCGGCACTACACTAAGAGAATACGAAGCGGTGACAGGAGCAATGATCAACCAGGAAAAGTCAGTGGGCCTGCAGCTCGGCACCTGGAGAGGCAGGTCCATGCCGTCCAACAGCGTCGTCGGGCGCTGGACGGACGGACCGGTTAAATTGCTAGGGGTCTGGTTCGGTCCAGACCTCCAGACGGACAAAAACTGGGACGAGGTGACCAGCAGGGTGGC
This sequence comes from Eledone cirrhosa, assembly GCA_964016885.1. NCBI lineage: Eukaryota > Metazoa > Mollusca > Cephalopoda > Octopoda > Eledonidae > Eledone > Eledone cirrhosa. Next base: position 362,648,904 of record OZ024742.1, on the reverse strand, counting down.
TTCTCTCACCCAGAAATGGGCCGAGAGGAAGCTATCCCTGAAAGGTAGAGCGGAGGTGGCGAATGCGTACATCGCATCCGTCATCTACTACCGCCTGACCGTCGTACCTTGTCCTAAGCCCCGCCTGACTGCGCTGGAGCGTTTGCTGTTTCGCTTCTTAAGGAAGGGACGCGCTCCGATGGTCAGGCGGTCCATCTGCTGTCAACACCCGCTACGTGGAGGGCTGGGCATGCCGTGGCTGATGATGCGCAGACACGCGCTCAGGCTACGACATCTCCACCTCTTCCTCGACGGTGATCAGGTGTGGTCGCCGTTTGCAAGACACGTTTTTCCCCAGCTCGTCTCCTTGACGGAGCTGCAGTCCTGGGTCAAGCGAAGACCGAGAGGGAGCGCTTGGAGACTGGAATGTCTTCAGGCGCTCACAGCCCTCGACCAATCGGGCAATGTGATCGGTGGAAACTCCACCTTGGCGTTCTATAGGGGATTAGTGGAGGGGAAGAGCGACGACATACTTGGAGAAACTCTAGGCGTCGACGAAAATCAACTAGCCAATCTCTTCGGAAGGACTTTCGGGCCGGGGCCTATGGACAACTTCCAGAAATCCCTGGCCTGGCAGTGCTACCGAGGAGCTTTGCCAGTTCGGGATAAACTCTACAGGCATGGAGGTGCCGTCAGCCGGGCATGTCCGAGATGCGCGCAGGGCGACGAAACCGTCCTGCACGCACTCGTCCAGTGTCCGAGCATTGCTGACTTGTGGGTTTATGTCGAACACCTGCTGTCACGTGTAGGCCGGATCCAGCTATCAGCTGAGTCCATCGTCAGGATTGCCCCGCCCCCTTCCTTTAGCCGGGAAGGGCAGGCAGTTTTTATCTGTCTGGTGGCCATGGCGAAAGAGATAGTATGGTGGACACGTTTGAAAGGGCTGAAGACGAGCACTTACCTCTTCGGTGATGCCCTGATTAACTTTTTCAAATTTCATTTGAAAAGGAAAATCAGGGTAGAGAGGGAAATGCTCTCTTCCCAGCATTTTGTTGAAAGATGGGTGAGAGAAGCAAGTATGGCCCGAATGAATGGGCCTTCTCTGAGTATGTGTCTGTAAATTAAAGGTGGAAAACTGGGAGAGGGCACTTGCCCTGGTGGTCAGGGCCACTGTGGTCTTTTAATGGGCTTTCTCCACAAATGTCCCTCGGAAGTCTCCCCCCTATTGGGGAATTTTTCTTTGTTATTTTATTCCAACCTCCGTTTTTTTTACACACAGAAATGCCCATTTGTACCGTCCTGTATTGTCCTGTACTGTCCTTAATGTCTACTTTATGTAAACCCTTGTGGTTAATAAAGAAAACATTATTATTATTATTATTATTATTATTGTTGTTATTCCTTGAATCTCAGTCATTGATGTTGGTTAACTGGAAAGTCCGTTGGATTGAATATCAAGCCACTACCTGCAGCCTCAGATATTCAGGACGTATCGGAGGGTTCTTGCTGTTCCAAGCAAGCATGCCTTTTGAAGCGTTCCAAAAAGCGTGAAGGGGCCGATTTTCTTTAACCATCCCTGGAAACCTTTGAAGATAGTCCCCAGTGCGCCTATGACAATCGGGATCACTTTGACTTCATGGCAGTTCCAAATTCTTTTCACCTCCCACTTTAGGTCCTGGTATGTTATTTCCTCCTTGGACATCCCCTGGTCTATTGACCCCTCCTTCAGTACAGTTCTGAGCATTGACTCCCTACTGTTAGTCACGTATTTGTGTAGGTTATTTTTCTCCATCTGAACACAGTGCTCTATGCTGATAAGACCTCTTCCACCTTCAGATCTCCTTAAGTAGAGTCTATCGACATCACTCCTCTTGTGGAACATGTTGTAGATAGTCAATAGCTTCCTAGTCTTCCTATCCATTCATTTTTGTTCAGCAACATTCCATCTCAGAATTCCCGCACTGTACCTAATAATAGACACTGCTCGGGAATTTACTGCGCGTATGGCATTTCTGCTGTTCAGATGTGACTTCAATACGCTCCTTACTCTCCGAATGTATTCAGTTCTTAACAATTCCTTCATTTTTTTGTTCTTTATGCCATCAGCCTCCAGAACGCCCAAATACTTGTATCCTTCCTCAGAGTCAATTTCCTTTATCATCTCACCTGTTGGTATCTGGATCCCGTTACTTCTGCTCAACCTACCCCTCCTCATCACAATGACTCCACATTTACCAATACCAAACTGCATACATATATCACTGCTGAAAATACGGACAGTGTCAACAAGCACATCCAACTCCTTCTCACTTTTCCCGAAGAGCTTAAGATCGTCCATGAAGAGGAGGTGATTGATGGTAAGCTCTCCCCTTCCCAACTTGTATCCTGCTCTCACTTTTCGCAGCATAATGGTCAAGGGCATCAGGGCAAGGACAAACAACAGAGGGGACAGGCTATCTCCCTGGAAGATACCTCTCTTGATCTTCACGCTTCCCAAGGATACTCCAGTTGATGTCAACTCTGTCTCCCAGGACCCCATACTCCTGCCTAGCAACTGTCTGATGTTATCTGCCACCCTGAAGATCTCCAGGCTTTTGGTGATCCAAGAATGAGGCACCATGTCAAATGCCTTTCTGTAGTCTATCCATCCCATGGCAAGATCAGTGTGTCTCCTCCTGCAATTCCCCATTACCATCTTATCAATAAGTAACTGGTCCTTTGTACCAGGTGACTTCTTTCGGCATCCTTTCTGTTCGTCCGGTAACAAGTTGTTTGTGTGGAGGTGATGGTAGATTTCCTCAGACACAATGCTCGTCAACAGTTTCCACATTACGGACAGACATGTGATAGGTCTATAGTTGGTAACATCATTACCCTTGATTCGGTCTTTCATTATCAGAACTGTGGTACCTTTTGTCAACCACTCTGGCACCTCACCCGACACCAAGTAGTCATTGAACATGGCCGTCAGCTTCGGGTGGAGGGATGTTAAATGTTTAATCCAATACCCCTGCACACCATCTGGGCCTGGCGATTTCCAGTTGGTTAGTTTTTATTATTATTATTATTATTATTATTATTATTATTATTATTATTGTTATTGTTATTCCATGAATCTCAGTCATTGATGTTGGTTAACTGGAAAGTCCGTTGGATTGAATATCAAGCCACTACCTGCAGCCTCAGATATTCAGGACGTATCGGAGGGTTCTTGCTGTTCCAAGCAAGCATGCCTTTTGAAGCATTCCAAAATGCGTGAAGGGGCCGATTTTCTTTAACCATCCCTGGAAACTTTTGGAGATAGTCCACAGTGCGCCTATGACAATCGGGATCACTTTGACTTCATGGCAGTTCCAAATCCTTTTCACCTCCCACTTTAGGTCCTGGTATCGGTTAATTTTCTCCCTCTCCTTCTCTTGCACTCTCGTGTCGAACGGGCAGGCCACATCCACAATCAGGCACGATCTTTTTTCTTTGTCCACAACCACCAGGTCAGGTCTATTGTGTTCCAGTTTTTTGTCCGTCTGTATCCTAAAATCCCACAGCACCTTCACCTGATTGTTCTCCATCACCGCCTCTGGCCTATGCTCATAACATTTCTCAGAATGTGGTAGATTGTTTACTTTGCACAGGTGCCAGTGGATCACCCTGCCTATCACATCGTGTCTCCAGCCCTTATAGTGGGTCTGGGCTAGGTGTTTACACTCGGACACAATGTGAGCCACAGTCTCCTCTCTCTCTCCACAGATCCTGCACAGTGGGCTAGCCTCCTCCTTGTAGATATGGTGCTTCAACCACTTCGTTTTGAGGGCCTGCTCCTGCGCAGCCATTAGCATTCCTTCTGTAGCCTTTTTGAGGTCTCCTCTTCTCAACCAGTTCCATGTCTGTGGATCTCTAAATTCAGTTTTCTCAAAGAAGGTACTATGAAGGGATTTTCCCTTAAGGCTGCTCTTCCTCCTTGATGTTATTTCCTCCCTGGACATCCCCTGGCCTACTGTCCCCTCCTTCAGTACAGTTCTGAGCATTGGCTCCTTACTATAGGTCACGTATTTGTATAGGTTGTTTTTCTCCATCTGAACACAGTCCTCTATGCTGATAAGACCTCTTCCACCCTCAGATCTCCTTAGGTAGAGTCTATCGACATCACTCCTCTTGTGGAACATGTTGTAGATAGTCAATAGCTTCCTAGTCTTCCTATCCATTTCTTTTTGTTCAGCAACATTCCATCTCAGAATTCCCGCACTGTACCTAATAATAGACACAGCTCGGGAATTTACTGCGCTTATGGCATTTCTGCTGTTCAGGTGTGACTTCAATACGCTCCTTACTCTCCGAATGTATTCAGTTCTTAACAATTCCTTCATTTTTTTGTTCTTTATGCCATCAGCCTCCAGAACGCCCAAATACTTGTATCCTTCCTCAGAGTCAATTTCCTTTATCATCTCACCTGTTGGTATCTGGATCCCGTTACTTCTGCTCAACCTACCCCTCTTCATCACAATGACTCCACATTTACCAATACCAAACTGCATACATATATCACTGCTGAAAATACGGACAATTATTATTATTATTATTATTATTATTATTATTATTATTATTATTATTGAATGCCATGGTTGACGGAGGCTCGGCTCTGTAAGGTATAGTAATTTTTGACCGTTAAAACAATTGTAAATTGTTTAAAACTTGAACCAAATTGTTGATAAAGACACCCTCCTCCTCGTGAGAGGGGTCTTTCTGTCCGTTATTTGGCCCTTCGGGGTTAAATAACCAGTTATTGGGGTTTTGTACCCAATATTCATTTTAAACAAAAAACAACATGGCTACGAAAAAGAAATTTCATACGTCACTCCCACTCATTCCGTCTTCTTCTTCCTCAATCATCACTACAGCAGAGAGAAGATTGTCTCTCTCCCTCCCTTCTTTAAATGTGTCTCTCTCCCTCCCTTCTCTTTCGCAAGTGACGAAAGAAAAGAAAAGTCTCGTGCAAAGCGTGCAAGGTTTCTCCACGACGACGACGACAGCGACGAAACAGGTGTGCGGGAAATACGAAAACCCAGTTCATTCGTCTGACGTCAGGAATAATAGCAGTAGCAGCCGTAATAACAACAGCAACAGTGACAATGAAAACAACAGTAGCAGCCGAAACAGCATCACCAGCAGCATAAACAACAACAGCATTAGCAGCAGCAACACCAACAACAACCACAGCAACAGCGGCGGAGGCAGTAGTCGTAGTACCTGCAGCAACAACAAAAGTACCAGCAGCTCTGACGACAACAACAACAGCAGAGAAAAACCAATCTCATTTGCAGGTATTGCGAAAAACTTGGAAACAATCCTCATAACAAATGAGGAATTAGAGGAAGCGAAGAAGATGGTGACAAAGAACGGACACCGAGCAATCTGCAAGGCAGCGAAAAATTTTTTCGAAACCCAAGAGCACTGTACGGTCACGTACCGTACAGTAAGTACAAAATCCCGTAGGGTGGAAAGAGCCACAGAGGCCCAAATACAAAAAGCCTTGGGGTCTGTGTGGCAGCGGAAAACGCACATCACCCGAGGCAAAAAATATGCCACCGTAGACGTACTTTTTGCCACACCCCAGGAGGCAAAGGCCCAATCAGTAGTGACCCTAAGGAGCGAGGAAATGGTGTTGGTGCCCTCCTACTGTGGGCAAAAAATTGTGAGGGTCAAACTGACCCACGTCCCCCCCGGAATGACCCCTTCTTGGCTGGCCGCGTCTGTCCTCGTCGGAATCGAGGACAAAACAACTGTACTGCAAGTACAAAAAAAAGTAAGAGAAGATTGGGTCGGCTCCTCCATTGAGATGCTAATCCAAACCAACCAGGAGTGCATCGAAGCTATCCCGGATGTGATAGACTTCGATAACGGCACTCAACTGCCCATAAGTGTTGAGGGCAAACGCCCGAAATGCTTTCGCTGTGGATCGAAGACTCACCTCAGGGCCTTCTGCAACGAGAAGACCCTGAGAAAGGAGAAAACCCCCCTCCTTCCGAATCCGGCTCCACGGCTACCAGCAACAGGACAAGCGGCAACCAGGAACGATAGGCCCGTGGCACCCATACCCACTCCACGGAAATCAAAAACAGCAGCAGCAGTGGAAATACTAACAACAACAACAGCAATACCAAATGCAGCTGCAACAGAGACTCCAGTGCAAACATCACCAACAACAACAAGTGAAAGAGTGGAGTTGGTACCCCTCCCCGACCTCACAGAATCAGACATGGAGTGTGAGGTGGGAGAGAGATGGCAAAAGGTCGTAAGAAGGCACAAACGCAGAAGCAGCGCATCGTCGCCTTTGAAAAGTGAGGAAAGAAATGAGAAAAGGGTAAAGTCTACTGCAAAGAGACCCACAGCAGCAACAACACCAACACCATCACCACCCACACTAGCGCCACCATCACCACCGGCGACAACCCCACCGCCAACAACACCTTCAACACCACCACCACAAGCACCAACATCGCAAACACAACAACAAAACACACACACCCAGCAACAACGACAAGAAAATAGCAGAACCACACCCCACCCCCAGAAAAACAAATGCACGGCAATAAATACACACAACAAGAAACTAATGACTTACATAATTGAACACACAGACATTTCACAACAGGACTACATAATACCAGCACCAATCAAAACGCCAACTAACATAAGACTGCTAAAAATAGCACAGAAACAATACACAAATATTAAAACGAAATTCCCCAACGCAGTTGGTGATTTCAGGGACCTAGGAGGAACCATCAATCGAAGAGTATACTCAGACATTCTCTTAGAAGAGCCGACGACCAGCCGAAGGGACGATTCAACGGTCCCTTCACCAGACGATCAAGTGAAAAGGGATGTAAAAACCATCCCTCCTCTACCAAAAGTACGGTAAGTGGTCTTTCCCATCTTTTCCACTCTATTTTAAACATGACCTCACTCAGAATAGGCAGCATAAATGCGCGTGGCTTGGGGTCGTCATGGAAGCAGGGTCACCTGCTCAACGACCTCAGGTCACTAAACATAGATGTAGTGGCCATCAGCGAGACCAGAATCTCCGAAGCACGGGCCTTCGCACCGATCTTCGGCGGCTACGACGTGTACGCATCTCCCAGCCGTCCTGGATCGGGTGGAGGAGTTGCTGTGCTTTTTCGGAGAGGTTTGGATCTCGCCATACGGGCCATCTTCCTGGACCCAGAGGGTAAGCTGGTGGTGCTGGACGTAACCAGCGGAGACGGGCAAGCTTTCAGGCTAGTGGCCGTCTATGCCCCGACAGGAACAGGGCGGCCTGATTTCTTCCGGCGTCTGGAGACCTTTCTTGGAACGTCCCGCTCTTTAGTGTTAGTGGGCGACTGGAACGGGATCTTAGATGCACGCTGGGACTGTGTGGGATTAGCGGATAGGGGTGGAGGGTGCAAGAGCCTCACCAACCTGCTCAGGCGTTTTGAACTGTCTGACAGGTACCGATTGGATTTCCCGAATGTGCCAATGTGGACTTGGACAAACCGCATAGGGTCATCCAGATCATATCTAGAAAGAGTATTTTGTAGGGAAATAGATAGGTCTAGCATAGGCTGTCCACAATTCAAGATAGTCAGCTACACGGACCACAAATTCGTGACCTGTGTGCTTGACTTAGATAGGCTTCATAGACGAGGACCCGGCTACTGGAAGCTAAACGCGTCCTTACCAGCGCGCAAGGCCTACAGAGACCGGATTAGCGAACTAGTTAAGCGGGCGTTGACGGGGGCCATCGTCAACAACAAGTGGTGGTTTGCTCTGAAAAGAGCGATTAGAATAGAATCGATTAGGTTTAGTAAGGCTTTAGCAATAGAGAAAAATAGAGCAGAGGGAGAACTAGTTAGAAAATTAGACGAGGCGCTTAGCAAAGGCATTGCGACCGACGTGCTTGCGGCGAAATTGGCCCTTGACCAATTCTTCAATGCAAAGCACGAAGGCTGCGTTGTCAGAGCTAGGGTGCGTGCTCTCAGACACGAGGGGACGAAAGCCGTTCAATGGGCCCGAGTGGCGGAGGCGCGTCGTGGCAACAAAGCCACGATCCGGTCTTTGGTGGACCACGACGGGCGCATGCTACTCGATCCCGGGCAAATGTGTGAAGCTTTTCAGCGACACTTCGCTCAGCTGTTCGGGGGCAGCGGGGGGCCGGGTAGAGGGATGGACTTTAGTGTCTACCTCGACGGACTGCCGCGGCTCTCGGCCACTGAGGCGAAGTGTTGCGAAAAGCCGATAACAGCCGCTGAAGTACGGGAGGCAATGACTGGCTGCACAAGGGGTAAATCGCCTGGTTTGGATGGTCTGCCCTATGAACTTTACGTACAGATGCCAGACTTGTTCGGAGGCCTCTTGGCGGACGTCTACTGCAACTGGCAACAGAACGGGAGAATTCCCAGTTCTGTGAGCCGAGGAGCGGTGGCACTGCTGAGAAAGGATCCGAACAAGGGGGATAACATAGACAATTTCCGGCCCATAACTCTGCTAAACACAGAGTTTAAGATTTTGGCCAAGGTGCTAGCAAAGAGGTTGGCGCTTGTCGTTGGTGGTCTGGTGGGAGAGGCGCAGACATGCGCCATTCCCGACAGATCCATCCACGACAACCTCCACCTCATGCGATACATCGTAGAGAGGGTAGCTAGGGAACCTGGCACGGGTGGGTCCTTGATCAATTTAGATCAGTCGAAAGCTTTCGATAGGGTCGACCATCGTTACCTAGCGGCAGTCCTGAGGGCGGCTGGCTTTGGGCCCGTCTTCAGAGGCTGGATCGCTGCCATGCACAGCGACATCTGCTCTGTGGTGAGAGTGAACGGTCACCTGTCGGAACCGTTCAACATCATGCGCTCGGTCCGCCAAGGATGTCCCCTCTCGTCCCTCTTGTACGTATTGACTCTCGAGCCATTACTGCACAAACTGGAGACGTTGAGGGGAGTCCCGCGCGAACTAGGATGCGGAAGATCCGTGTCAGCATATGCGGACGATGTCACCGTAGTGGTGTCGAACGCCAAACACATCGAGGCGATCGGCACTACACTAAGAGAATACGAAGCGGTGACAGGAGCAATGATCAACCAGGAAAAGTCAGTGGGCCTGCAGCTCGGCACCTGGAGAGGCAGGTCCATGCCGTCCAACAGCGTCGTCGGGCGCTGGACGGACGGACCGGTTAAATTGCTAGGGGTCTGGTTCGGTCCGGACCTCCAGACGGACAAAAACTGGGACGAGGTGACGAGCAGGGTGGCTTCTCTCACCCAGAAATGGGCGGAGAGGAAGCTATCCCTGAAAGGTCGAGCGGAGGTGGCTAACGCGTACATCGCGTCTGTCATCTGCTACCGCCTAACCGTCGTACCTTGTCCTAAGCCTCGCCTGACTGCGCTGGAGCGTTTGCTCTTTCGCTTTTTGTGGAAGGGACGTGCTCCGATGGTCAGGCGGTCCATCTGTTGTCAACACCCGCTACGTGGAGGGCTGGGCATGCCGTGGCTGATGATGCGCAGGCACGCGCTCAGGCTACGACATCTCCACCTCTTCCTCGACGGTGATCAGGTGTGGTCGCCGTTTGCTAGACGCGTTTTTCCCCAGCTCGTTTCCTTGACGGAGCTGCAGTCCTGGGTCAAGCGAAGACCGAGAGGGAGCGCCTGGAGACTGGAATGTCTTCAGGCGCTCACAGCCCTCGACCAATCGGGCAATGTGATCGGTGGAAACTCCACCTCGGCGTTCTATAGAGGATTAGTGGAGGGGAAGAGCGACGACGTACTTGGGGAAACTCTAGGCGTCGACGAAAATCAACTAGCCAATCTCTTCGGAAGAACTTTCGGGCCAGGGCCTATGGACAACTTCCAGAAATCTCTGGCCTGGCAGTGCTACCGAGGAGCCTTGCCAGTTCGGGATAAACTCTACAGGCATGGAGGTGCCGTCAGCCGGGCATGTCCGAGATGCGCGCAGGGCGACGAAACCGTCCTGCACGCACTCGTCCAGTGTCCGAAAATTGCTGACTTGTGGGTTTATGTCGAACACCTGCTGTCGCGTTTAGGACGGATCCAGCTATCATCTGAGTCTATCGTGAGGATTGCCCCGCCCTCCTCCTTTAGCCGGGAAGGGCAGGCAGTTTTTATCTGTCTGGTGGCCATGGCGAAAGAGATAGTATGGTGGACACGTTTGAAAGGGCTGAAGACGAGCACTTACCTCTTCGGTGATGCTCTGATTGACTTTTTCAAATTTCATTTGAAAAGGAAAATCAGAGTAGAGAAGGAAGTGCTCTCTTCCCAGCATTTTGTTGAAAGATGGGTGAGAGAAGCAAGAATGGCCCGAGTGAATGGGCCGACTCTGAGTATATATCTGTAAACTAAAGGTGGAAAACTGGGAGAGGGCACTTGCCTTGGTGGTCAGGGTCATTGTGGCTTTTTACTGGGCTTTCTCCACAAATGTCCCTCCGAAGTCTCCCCCCTATTGGGGAATTTTTCATTGTTATTTTCATTGTTATTTTTGTTACATCCTCTGTTTTTGTTTTTTTACACGCAGAAATGCCCATTTGTACCGTCCTGCATTGTCCTGCACTGTCTTTAATGTCTACTTTATGTAAACCCTTGTGGTTAATAAAGAAATCATTATTATTATTATTATTATTATTATTATTATTATTATTATTATTATTATTATTATTATTATTATGCCCTGATTAACTTTTTGCAATTTCATTTGAAAAGGAAAATCAGGGTAGAGAGGGAGGTGCTCTCTTCCCAGCTTTTTGTTGAAAGATGGGTGAGAGAGGCAAGAATGGCCCGAGTGAGTGGACCTACTCTGAGTATATGCCTGTAAATTGAAGGTGGAAAACTGGGAGAGGACAATTTCCCTGGTGGTCAGGATCACCGTGGCTTTTCTTTAATGGGCTTTCTCCACGATGGCCCTCGGAAGTCTCCCCCCTATTGGGGAATTTTTCATTGTTCTATTATTACATCCTCTGTTTTTTTGTTTTTTACACGCAGAAATGCCCATTTGTACCGTCCTGTATTGTCCTGTACTGTCCTTAATGTCTACTTTGTGTAAACCCTTGTGGTTAATAAAGAAAGCATTATTATTATTATTATTATTTGTCCCCTACATGTCGGCCCTGGTGGCTAATAAATGAAATCATTATTATTATTATTATTATTATTATTGTTATATGTTTTGTTGTTGTTATTGCGATTAATGTGTGTTTGTTTTGGTGAGGTGGTGGTGTGTGTTGCGGTTGCTGCTGGCGGTGATAGTGGTGGTGGTGGTAGTGGTGGTGGTGGTGGTGGTTGTGGTAGTGATGGTGGTGGTGGTTACAGTGGTGATGGTGGTGGTGGTGTTGTGTGTTGCGGTCATTGGTGTTTGTGGTGGTGGTGGTGTGGTTTCCTGCTGCCAGAGTTCTATTCCTTCTTTACCTAGTTTATTGTCCACATTACAAACCCAGTGATCGAAAGAATTTTATCAAAATTCAAATATTTTTGTTATCATTGTTGATACTGTTTTAATATTTGGATCTGTGTGTTGTCTTTTCTTACATCAACTTCTCTAGGTTTTAACAATGGTTTTATTGTCATAAAAAAAACAATAAATCGTGTGGCTTGGTGGGTAGTATGTTGGGAAGCCCCAATCAGAGTAATAGTCACTACGTTTTCCTCATTGGCTAATCCTATTTCAATAGACTTCTTCTTCTTCTTCTTCTTCTTCTTCTTCTTCTTCTTCTTCTTCTTCTTCTTCTTCTTCTTCTTCTTCTTCTTCTTCTTCTTCTTCTTCTTCTTCTTCCGGTTAGATATGCCCTTATAATTTGTCCAGCGATTCTTTCCTGAGTCATTCTAACCCGATCCCCTTAGTAGGAGGAACGCATGTTTCCGCCGATTGTATTCGCAATCGTATTCTTTCGGTCAATACCTAAGATTCCTGAGCATAGATAAGTGTTGGCACGAATACTTCCTTTATTCTGAATACTGAATACTAAAGCTGTCGCATTATTGTAGCAGCTCCTGCAATTCGTGCACATAATTCAGCCTCGTTCTTCCATCACATATGAACACGACCCCGAGATACTTTAACTAGACAATACTTTCAAATATATTGAAACTATTTTCACTTTCAATTAACCATATTTTGTTATTCAATATTCAAGTATTTCCTATACGGCATCTAGTCATTTACATTATGAAATATACTGTTCATACTGAATACGTATCTGTTACACAGATACATACACCAGCTCTTTCATGATCTCACCACCGCCGGATAGTCTGTAAGGAGATAAACATAACTAATAAATAGTCGTAATGTCTTATTTCTGTTGTTGTTCATTCATATATATATATATATATATATATATATATATGGTGACATACACACACATGCACACATATAAACATATACACACCTACATACAGACACACATATATATATATATGTGTGTGTGTGTGTGTGTACAGATGTATGCATATATATATATATATATATATATATATATATATATATATATATATATATATGTGTGTGTTTGTACCGATGTATGTATATATATATATATTTATTAAAATAACAGATTAAAGTTTAAGCAAATTTATTATTATTACTATATATATGTGTATAAAACTTACATACATTTATAGGTTTTAGGCGTATAGTGGAACGTTTGCATTAAATGTATAGAAAAGTACTTGTCTACACCCCCACACACATATACACACATACATATACATCTGAACATATAATGTATATATATATATATATATATATATATATATATATATATATATATATATATATATATATATATATATATATATATACACATATATATATATATACATGCATATGTTGTTCACTGAAATAGGTGAAGGGAATGATTTTTTTTAATAAATGGAAAGAAAGTATCTTATAACTCTGACACAAACTGATTGAATTGAAAATCTGCTAGAAATTCATTACGTATTCTCAATTACATTTCAGGATTTCAAATGTATTCTTCAGCGTTCTTTTTTAACAGCCAGATTTCACTGCTAAAGTAGTTCCCCTATTAAATATTCCATAAATATTTCAACATGTTTCTTTATTGTATTTCATGTGTTTTGTTTTCTTCGCCTTCTTTGATTAATGAGAAAATTCTTCTCGTAAATAATATATGATGTTTATAAAGAATCCATTAACAACTGCGATATTTCGCAATCTGTCTCTATGTGATAATAATAATTGTGACTTTTGTAATACATCTATATTGCGTTGATATATCTATTTATCTATTTATCACTTACAAGTTTCCTAATAACTCTCTTTGTCTTTTGTCCTAGTCTTCTAAACATTCTCATTTGCACTTTATTCCCACATGGACCGCTGCTGGGAATGCAATTTCATATATATATATATATATATATATATATATATATATATATATATTTATATATATTATAGGAAAAAGGATGACCCCGACGGCAGAGCTCAAGCCGTTTCGACGGCTATTTCTGGACTAAATATTTAGTCCAGAAATAGCCGTCGAAACGGCTTGAGCTCTGCCGTCGGGGTCATACTTTTTCCTATTTCTCACTCTACTACCCTAATTATTGAGTACTGTGGTGCGTTATGGTCCATCTGGTTTCTTACCACAATTCCTTTGTTATATATATATTATATATATATATTATATATATATATATATATATATTATATACATATATATATATATATATATATATATATTATATACATATATATATTGTATATATATATATATATATATATATATATATATATATGAAATTGGAATAAGTGCTCTGAAATAGCGATATATATGTGAATATAGACATAGAATATTCGAAAATATTCTGTATGTTTATAATAAACATTTTGAAGACCTAATCGCTATAGAATAGAATACGTCACGTATTACAATTAGATTCTCGATAAAAGCAAGGGAAGTAATCTACGCGTTTCATTCTTGTTAGAAATCATCAGGACCACATATCCAGTGCTTTTATCGAGAATGACACAGCTAGAGACTTATAGAATACTTAGCTGTGTACAGGAACTGGTTTGAAAGAGCGGTTGCCGGTCCGGCAGAAATTAGAAATTGGAATAAATGCTCTGAAATAGCGATATATATGTGAATATAGACATAGAATATTCGAAAATATTCTGTATATTTATAATAAACATTTTGAAGACCTAATCGCTATAGAATAGAATACGTCACGTATTACAATTAGATTCTCGATAAAAGCAAGGGAAGTAATCTACGCGTTTCATTCTTGTTAGAAATCATCAGGACCACATATCCAGTGCTTTTATCGAGAATGACACAGCTAGAGACTTATAGAATACTTAACTGTGTACAGGAACTGGTTTGAAAGAGCGGTTGCCGGTCCGGCAGAAATTAGAAATTGGAATAAATGCTCTGAAATAGCGATATATATGTGAATATAGACATAGAATATTCGAAAATATTCTGTATGTTTATAATAAACATTTTGAAGACCTAATCGCTATAGAATAGAATACGTCACGTATTACAATTAGATTCTCGATAAAAGCAAGGGAAGTAATCTACGCGTTTCATTCTTGTTAGAAATCATCAGGACCACATATCCAGTGCTTTTATCGAGAATGACACAGCTAGAGACTTATAGAATACTTAGCTGTGTACAGGAACTGGTTTGAAAGAGCGGTTGCCGGTCCGGCAGAAATTAGAAATTGGAATAAATGCTCTGAAATAGCGATATATATGTGAATATAGACATAGAATATTCGAAAATATTCTGTATGTTTATAATAAACATTTTGAAGACCTAATCGCTATAGAATAGAATACGTCACGTATTACAATTAGATTCTCGATAAAAGCAAGGGAAGTAATCTACGCGTTTCATTCTTGTTAGAAATCATCAGGACCACATATCCAGTGCTTTTATCGAGAATGACACAGCTAGAGACTTATAGAATACTTAGCTGTGTACAGGAACTGGTTTGAAAGAGCGGTTGCCGGTCCGGCAGAAATTAGAAATTGGAATAAATGCTCTGAAATAGCGATATATATGTGAATATAGACATAGAATATTCGAAAATATTCTGTATGTTTATAATAAACATTTTGAAGACCTAATCGCTATAGAATAGAATACGTCACGTATTACAATTAGATTCTCGATAAAAGCAAGGGAAGTAATCTACGCGTTTCATTCTTGTTAGAAATCATCAGGACCACATATCCAGTGCTTTTATCGAGAATGACACAGCTAGAGATATATAGAATACTTAGCTGTGTACAGGAACTGGTTTGAAAGAGCGGTTGCCGGTCCGGCAGAAATTAGAAATTGGAATAAATGCTCTGAAATAGCGATATATATGTGAATATAGACATAGAATATTCGAAAATATTCTGTATGTTTATAATAAACATTTTGAAGACCTAATCGCTATAGAATAGAATACGTCACGTATTACAATTAGATTCTCGATAAAAGCAAGGGAAGTAATCTACGCGTTTCATTCTTGTTAGAAATCATCAGGACCACATATCCAGTGCTTTTATCGAGAATGACACAGCTAGAGACTTATAGAATACTTAGCTGTGTACAGGAACTGGTTTGAAAGAGCGGTTGCCGGTCCGGCAGAAATTAGAAATTGGAATAAATGCTCTGAAATAGCGATATATATGTGAATATAGACATAGAATATTCGAAAATATTCTGTATGTTTATAATAAACATTTTGAAGACCTAATCGCTATAGAATAGAATACGTCACGTATTACAATTAGATTCTCGATAAAAGCAAGGGAAGTAATCTACGCGTTTCATTCTTGTTAGAAATCATCAGGACCACATATCCAGTGCTTTTATCGAGAATGACACAGCTAGAGACTTATAGAATACTTAGCTGTGTACAGGAACTGGTTTGAAAGAGCGGTTGCCGGTCCGGCAGAAATTAGAAATTGGAATAAATGCTCTGAAATAGCGATATATATGTGAATATAGACATAGAATATTCGAAAATATTCTGTATGTTTATAATAAACATTTTGAAGACCTAATCGCTATAGAATAGAATACGTCACGTATTACAATTAGATTCTCGATAAAAGCAAGGGAAGTAATCTACGCGTTTCATTCTTGTTAGAAATCATCAGGACCACATATCCAGTGCTTTTATCGAGAATGACACAGCTAGAGACTTATAGAATACTTAGCTGTGTACAGGAACTGGTTTGAAAGAGCGGTTGCCGGTCCGGCAGAAATTAGAAATTGGAATAAATGCTCTGAAATAGCGATATATATGTGAATATAGACATAGAATATTCGAAAATATTCTGTATGTTTATAATAAACATTTTGAAGACCTAATCGCTATAGAATAGAATACGTCACGTATTACAATTAGATTCTCGATAAAAGCAAGGGAAGTAATCTACGCGTTTCATTCTTGTTAGAAATCATCAGGACCACATATCCAGTGCTTTTATCGAGAATGACACAGCTAGAGACTTATAGAATACTTAGCTGTGTACAGGAACTGGTTTGAAAGAGCGGTTGCCGGTCCGGCAGAAATTAGAAATTGGAATAAATGCTCTGAAATAGCGATATATATGTGAATATAGACATAGAATATTCGAAAATATTCTGTATGTTTATAATAAACATTTTGAAGACCTAATCGCTATAGAATAGAATACGTCACGTATTACAATTAGATTCTCGATAAAAGCAAGGGAAGTAATCTACGCGTTTCATTCTTGTTAGAAATCATCAGGACCACATATCCAGTGCTTTTATCGAGAATGACACAGCTAGAGACTTATAGAATACTTAGCTGTGTACAGGAACTGGTTTGAAAGAGCGGTTGCCGGTCCGGCAGAAATTAGAAATTGGAATAAATGCTCTGAAATAGCGATATATATGTGAATATAGACATAGAATATTCGAAAATATTCTGTATGTTTATAATAAACATTTTGAAGACCTAATCGCTATAGAATAGAATACGTCACGTATTACAATTAGATTCTCGATAAAAGCAAGGGAAGTAATCTACGCGTTTCATTCTTGTTAGAAATCATCAGGACCACATATCCAGTGCTTTTATCGAGAATGACACAGCTAGAGACTTATAGAATACTTAGCTGTGTACAGGAACTGGTTTGAAAGAGCGGTTGCCGGTCCGGCAGAAATTAGAAATTGGAATAAATGCTCTGAAATAGCGATATATATGTGAATATAGACATAGAATATTCGAAAATATTCTGTATGTTTATAATAAACATTTTGAAGACCTAATCGCTATAGAATAGAATACGTCACGTATTACAATTAGATTCTCGATAAAAGCAAGGGAAGTAATCTACGCGTTTCATTCTTGTTAGAAATCATCAGGACCACATATCCAGTGCTTTTATCGAGAATGACACAGCTAGAGACTTATAGAATACTTAGCTGTGTACAGGAACTGGTTTGAAAGAGCGGTTGCCGGTCCGGCAGAAATTAGAAATTGGAATAAATGCTCTGAAATAGCGATATATATGTGAATATAGACATAGAATATTCGAAAATATTCTGTATGTTTATAATAAACATTTTGAAGACCTAATCGCTATAGAATAGAATACGTCACGTATTACAATTAGATTCTCGATAAAAGCAAGGGAAGTAATCTACGCGTTTCATTCTTGTTAGAAATCATCAGGACCACATATCCAGTGCTTTTATCGAGAATGACACAGCTAGAGACTTATAGAATACTTAGCTGTGTACAGGAACTGGTTTGAAAGAGCGGTTGCCGGTCCGGCAGAAATTAGAAATTGGAATAAATGCTCTGAAATAGCGATATATATGTGAATATAGACATAGAATATTCGAAAATATTCTGTATGTTTATAATAAACATTTTGAAGACCTAATCGCTATAGAATAGAATACGTCACGTATTACAATTAGATTCTCGATAAAAGCAAGGGAAGTAATCTACGCGTTTCATTCTTGTTAGAAATCATCAGGACCACATATCCAGTGCTTTTATCGAGAATGACACAGCTAGAGACTTATAGAATACTTAGCTGTGTACAGGAACTGGTTTGAAAGAGCGGTTGCCGGTCCGGCAGAAATTAGAAATTGGAATAAATGCTCTGAAATAGCGATATATATGTGAATATAGACATAGAATATTCGAAAATATTCTGTATGTTTATAATAAACATTTTGAAGACCTAATCGCTATAGAATAGAATACGTCACGTATTACAATTAGATTCTCGATAAAAGCAAGGGAAGTAATCTACGCGTTTCATTCTTGTTAGAAATCATCAGGACCACATATCCAGTGCTTTTATCGAGAATGACACAGCTAGAGACTTATAGAATACTTAGCTGTGTACAGGAACTGGTTTGAAAGAGCGGTTGCCGGTCCGGCAGAAATTAGAAATTGGAATAAATGCTCTGAAATAGCGATATATATGTGAATATAGACATAGAATATTCGAAAATATTCTGTATGTTTATAATAAACATTTTGAAGACCTAATCGCTATAGAATAGAATACGTCACGTATTACAATTAGATTCTCGATAAAAGCAAGGGAAGTAATCTACGCGTTTCATTCTTGTTAGAAATCATCAGGACCACATATCCAGTGCTTTTATCGAGAATGACACAGCTAGAGACTTATAGAATACTTAGCTGTGTACAGGAACTGGTTTGAAAGAGCGGTTGCCGGTCCGGCAGAAATTAGAAATTGGAATAAATGCTCTGAAATAGCGATATATATGTGAATATAGACATAGAATATTCGAAAATATTCTGTATGTTTATAATAAACATTTTGAAGACCTAATCGCTATAGAATAGAATACGTCACGTATTACAATTAGATTCTCGATAAAAGCAAGGGAAGTAATCTACGCGTTTCATTCTTGTTAGAAATCATCAGGACCACATATCCAGTGCTTTTATCGAGAATGACACAGCTAGAGACTTATAGAATATAACGCTCAAAATTCCTCAACACAAATTCTGCACCAACCTCGATTGCAAAAGTAACAGAGAATGACGAATAGCGATTATTACGCTAAAAGAAAAATGCTGAAGCAACCTCTATTGCACGAGATGCAGAAAACGAAACGCAACGTTCGATGCGACAGCAAATAAATGCTGAGGCAACTGCTGCTGCTTGAGGTGCAGAAAACGAACCACAGCGTTCATTACGGCGGCATAGAAATGCTGAGGCAACTTCCGCAGCTCGAGCTGCATCAACTGAAACAAAGCGCCAACTGCGGCAGCAAAGAACTGTGAGTCAACGTCTGCTGTTTGAGCTGTATAAACCGAAACACAGCGTTAACTGCGGCAGCAAAGACATGTGCACGCGCTGACGAATCCATAGAAAACTGGCTCAACCAACCAGAGGGGAAATTGCAGTTCAATACCGTGCAGTTGAAAGGAGTCACAACGTTTACAGTCAAAAATGTATGGTGCTATGAATTTCAAAAAGGCAGTATGTCTACAATTTGGTAATTATTGAAAACAGCGAGGTATTTGATTGTTAGAAGACGGTTCGTGTCGCAGTGTTGATTACAGAACTTCTTGGTACACAATGTTTGTGGTTTTACCGTTTGGAGCAAATGCATAAAGGTTTCCTTTGCTTCCCACTCTGGAACATCCAACGTATAGCTGACCGTGAGAAAAGCATGGCTCTTCTAGATTTATTCCCGCGACGGACAATGTTTGCCCCTGAGACATATTTATCATCATAGCGAAACTACAACGAACTGGAAACTGGAGCCTCCTAAATGAAAAGGGGATCTCTGATGTTGACGGACAATGGGGAATCCTTGGGATAAAAACATTTTCCCCCTTTCCACACCCTGAGAGAATCGTCGCCTCGATCAAATTTTGCATTAGTTTATTTACTGTAAGGCGGGTGCCGTTGCAGAGTTTTGGTGGGTGTAGATTCCTCAAAAGCATAATTGGGCATCCTTGCTTAAGTTCCAATCGATGAGATGGCAACACGGTGGAGTTCAATGAGTTAAGAAACTCAATTGGGTAGTTAATGGGGTCTGTGACTGTATCGATGGACTTGTATGTACACGAAGCTGTAGGAAGAGACTTAAGCAGTTGTCCGTTGATTTTGTCGACAGTCTCATTTTTCGGAGCCAGTATTGCCCTTTCGTACAGCCAGTTTGGATTTTGGTAGTTAGTGCTCAACTCAGGGAATACTGCATCTGTCAAGTCGTCATCACAGTCGACTAAAGTGCAGATCAGTTCGAGGGAGATTTTGTCATCTTCATCAAGTGGTACTTTGCCGTTTCCAAGTGTCAATAGGTTAGTAGCAAAATCTGGTGACACTTGGTCACCAAGCATCCGAGCTCTCATGTTCGTACACACGCACGTACACACACACGTACACACACACACACACATACACGCACGCAAACGCTCAAACGCACGCAAACTCACGCACGCACGTGTGCACGTACACACACATGTTAATCGATTTAACTCTGACTGAAACGCTGCACGAACACACACACACACGCACGCACACACACACGCACACATGTTAATTAGTTATAGCTTTCCTTCCCCTCTTCCACTGTTATGTATCAAACAAAGCGTCTGTCGCTCTCTCTCTCTCTCTCTCTCTCCCTCTCTCTCTCTCTCTCCCTCTCTCTCTCTCTCTCCCTCCCTCTCTCTCTCTCCCGCTATCCCCCTCTTTTAGTCTGTCTGTTTCTTTCACTCTCACTCTTTCTTTTTCATTTTTATAGATATAGAGATTTTTTCTGTGCAAAGTCGTACCTATAGTCAGTTTTATCGATTCTTTACTAGACAAAGGAGGAGCCGATCATTCGCAATAACATGCCGACCTGCCCTGATGAATTTGTGGTTGATTACAGAAAGAAATTGAAAATCGACCTTGCGGATCAAAAGTTGCTCCGTAACAGACACACACATACACACACAGACAGACAGACATTTTAATTTTTAATTTTTAATCTTTACTAATTACCCATAACACCACCTACACAGACATAAACAAAAACCAAACCTAAGCAAATAAGAATGGAATGGTGTTAACAGTCTAAAAAACGACAAAACTCTAACAATCAAAGAGGCAGATAAAGGGAGTGCAGTAGTCCTTATGGGGCAGATTATTACACGACTCTAGTACTGTCAACTCTAGAAAACCAAACATATTATGAAAAGGCCCAACACTACACATAACAGAAAATAATGAGAAACCTAAAATCCCTAACAATCCTTTACAAAGAAGGCCTTACCGACAAGGAATACAACTACATCACCAATTTCAAAAGCAGAACCAGCCTCTTCTACGGTATCCCAAAGACACACAAAAGCGAAGTAATAGGTAGGGCCTGCAAGCAAGCCACAGACATTTACATCAATATACCCCTCCTGTTGACCTTAAATTAAGACCCATAATAGCAGGCACCACACGTGAAACCCACCGCCTAAGCAACTTTCTAGATATTCTGCTTAATCCTTTCCTAAAACACATAAAAAGCTTCATAAGGGACGACCTTGACATGCTCAACCACCTCCCAACAACACTCAATAATGAACATACCCTACTAGTAACCTTTGTTGTCATCAATTTATATTCCAATATCCCACACAACCTAGGTATAGAGGCATTACAATTCTGGCTTGAAAATTTCCCTAGTGAACTCCCACAGCGCATCCCTGAAGAATTTGTGTTGGAGGGACTCAAATTCATCTTGGAAAACAATTTCTTCGAATTCGATGCTAAATACTACAGACAGAAATCTGGGACAGCCATGTGCACGAAAGTAGCCCCATCATACGCCAACCTTGTGGGATATTTTGAAACCACTTTCTACCACAAAGTTCTAGACAAATACGGCAACCACTTCTACCAACACATAGAAAAAAACTGGAAGAGATATCTGGACGACGGCTTCATCCTCTGGCATGAAAGTATAGATAGATTGATTGAGTTTAAAACCCTTCTGAATGGACTCAACACAAACTTACGATTTACAATGGAATACAGCCATGAACAACTCCCTTTCCTCGACATCCTCACCAAGAAAACAAACAACAAAATAGAAACAGACATATACTACAAACCCACAGACTCCAAACAATACCTTCCATTCAACTCGTGCCATCCTAGACACACCAAAATGGCAATTCCTTATAACCTAGCCAGAAGGATCTGCACAATAGTTTCAGATAAATACACATGCTGCACACGACTAGAAGAATTAAAAAACACACTTATCAGCAGAAACTACCCACCATCCCTAATCAACAATTGATTCCAACGTGCCCTAAAACTCGACATCCAAGAACTCAGACACCCCAAACCCAGGAATGAACTGCAACAGAAAACTCTACCATACATCTCCACACACAATCCCCTCAACAAAGAGGCATTCAACACCATCCTCCAGAACATTCCTTTACTAAAAAGAGACCCAAGAATGAACAAAATCCTCCAAACACACATCATAAAGAGCAAAAGACAACCTAATTCCATAAAAAAACATCCTCACACAAGCCAAAATCCAACAAACTCTCACAATGAACCCTACAGTAACAAAATGCGGAAGGCCCAACTGTGGCATATGCATAAATCTAATAGAAGGTTCAACATTCCATTTTAAACAAGGACAACATTTCACAGTTAAACACAACTTTACATGTGCATCTGAAAACCTAATCTATGTTTTGAACTGCTCAGGTTGTCAAGAGCACTACATAGGACAGAAAAAAAACAGCCTCCGACATCGTATGACCGTCCATAAATCACAAATCAAAATACTGGAATACAGAAAGATTGCATTTAGTGAACATATCGCCAATTGTGCACCCAACCAACATCCAAACTTTAAAATTTACCCCATTTACAAATTCATAGACAACGCTACTTCAATCCATCGTACAAATAAGGAAACGTATTTCATTAACAGATTCCGACAACTACTTAATGCACTAAACTTCGGACTAAACTAAAACTGGATCGAACACTCAAACATTTACAAATACCTGTCTCTCTAAAGAGCTACCTCCCTAACACCTACCTAATCCTTTTTCTTAAATAAATTAAATATCATCCAGCATGAATTACCTGCCCCTGCATATTAACTCTCTAAAAAGAGAAATCATATCAAACCCCAGTCCACCATTTGCCTCCATCATGGATCAACTAAGCACTCTTGCCATATTAACACATTTTGATCTGCTTACTTCAAGAACTATGCCTGTAAATAACATTATTTTCTCTTTCACGTTGACTTATTATGCTCCACATTACGCTCCTTTTTTTCTTTTTTTCTTTTTTCTTTTTTCTTTTTTCTTTTTTCTTTTTTCTTTTTTTCTTTTTTCTTTTTTCTTTTTTCTTTTTTCTTTTTCTTTTTTCTTTTTTCTTTTTTCTTTTTTCTTTTTTCTTTTTTCTTTTTTCTTTTTTCTTTTTTTCTTTTTTTCTTTTTTCTTTTTTCTTTTTTCTTTTTTCTTTTTTCTTTTTTCTTTTTTCTTTTTTCTTTTTCTTTTTTCTTTTCACTTCATAAACCTTGTTTATAAATAACATTATTATTTCTGCACCATTTCTTTAACATGTCCAACACCACCATTCTACACCAATACATATTATTATCATTTGATAATGCATAAAAATGCTGAAACTAGTACTAGACAATTATTAAATAAATAAATAAATAAATAAATGCCATTGTTAATTAATAAATAAATCAACTAATACCTTAACACTTCACGCAAAGTAAAATATTTCATTTTAATCATTTTGTAACCCAGAAAAAAAGAGAGAAAGAAATAAAAAGAGAAAAGAATATTTTTTTCCTAATAATCGTCTCTTTCTCCCTGTTTTCATATATATATATATATATATATATATATATATATATATATATATATATATATATATAAAGAATTAGTATATCTACCAACATGTATATACAGATGCATACCTATGCTAGCAAATATATAGGTTTTGTCTTAGTAACTTTGTGGTTCAATGCTAGGGGATGCAGAACAATTATATGAATGACGTAAAATAAGAAAATTGTAAAAATTAAATTACTTACTAAAATTTCACTCCAACTAATTAGTTTCTGAAAGGTAAGGTAATAAACATGGTTTCCAAAAGGAAAGTATGGAGAAGCCGTTTCGTCATCAGGAAGTCTGTTCTCGGCTAAGATACCTGGCGATGCGTGGACACAGGGCACTTATACTAAAATAATTCAGTGGATGGAAAAAAGCAAGCGTGGACTAAATTCCAAGACATTAAAAAAATCACTGCCTACTTGGTCGGTGGCAAATTCAAAAGAATCAATCACTTGACATCGAGGTTAATCAGTGAGGAGTGGGGTGTTAAAAAGACAGTCGCCAAGCCATTACTATGAACTATAGTAGCAGTTTTAGAAAATTTTTGCTCAACAAAATAATGTGGAGTTAATTATAAAGAATTAGTATATCTACCAACATATATATACAGATGCATACCTATGCTAGCAAATATATAGGTTTTGTCTTAGTAACTTTGTGGTTCAATGCAAGGGGAT
>OZ024742.1:362601847-362619347 GCA_964016885.1 Eledone cirrhosa | reverse complement strand
CACCTTAACACTAACAGACAGACACACTCACACACACCTTGACACTAACACACACAGATACACACCTTAACATTAACAGACAAACACACTCACACACACACTTTAACACTAACTGACACACACACACACTCACACATACACACCTTAACACTAACTGACAGACAGACACACACACACACACACACACACCTTAACACTAACATACAGACACACACCCATATACACCTTAACACTAACAGACAGACACACTCACGCATACACACCTTAACACTAACAGACAGACACACACACACACACACCTTAACTCTACCAGACAGACACACACACATACACACCTTAACATTAACAGACAGACACACTCACATATACACACCTTAAAACTAACAGACAGACACACTCACACATACACACCTTAACACTAACAGACAGACACACACACTCACACACCTTAACACTAACAGACAGACACACTCACACACACACACCTTAACAGTAACAGACAGACAAACTCACACACACACCTTAACAATAACAGACAGACACACTCACACGCACACCTTCACACTAACAAACAGGCACACTCACACACACACCTTAACTCTAACAGACAAACACACACACACACACCTTAACACTAACTGACAGACACACTCACACAGACACCTTAACACTAACAGACAGACAGACTCACACACACACCTTAACACTAACACACACACACACACACACACACCTTAACACTAACAGACAGAAACACTCGCGCACACACCTTAACACTAACCGAGAGACACACTTACACACACACCTTAACACTAACAGACAGACACACTCACACACACCTTAACACTAACATACAGACACACTCACACGCACACCTTAATACTAACACACACATATACACACCTTAACACTAACAGACAGACACACTCACACACACACACACATTAATACTAACACACACACACACACACACACACACACACACACCTTAACACTAATAGACAGACATACACTCACACACACCTTAACACTAACAGACAAACACTCACACACACACCTTGACACTAACAGACAGACACACTCACACACACACCTTAACACTAACTGAGACACACACACACTCACCACACAGACACCTTAACACTAACAGACAGACACACACACATACACACCTTAACACTAACAGACAGACACACTCACACACACCTTGACACTAACACACACAGATACACACCTTAACATTAACAGACAAACACACTCACACACACACTTTAACACTAACTGACACACACACACACTCACACATACACACCTTAACACTAACTGACAGACAGACACACACACACACACACACACCTTAACACTAACAGACAGACACACTCCCATATACACCTTAACACTAACAGACAGACACACTCACACATACACACCTTAACACTAACAGACAGACACACACACACACACACCTTAACTCTACCAGACAGACACACACACATACACACCTTAACATTAACAGACAGACACACTCACATATACACACCTTAAAACTAACAAACAGACACACTCACACATACACACCTTAACACTAACAGACAGACACACACACTCACACACCTTAACACTAACAGACAGACACACACACTCACACACCTTAACACTAACAGACAGACACACTCACACACACACACCTTAACACTAACAGACAGACAAACTCACACACACACCTTAACAATAACAGACAGACACACTCACACACACACCTTCACACTAACAAACAGGCACACTCACACACACACCTTAACAATAACAGACAGACACACTCACACACACACCTTAACACTAACTGAGACACACACACACTCACCACACACACACCTTAACACTAACAGACAGACACACACACATACACACCTTAACACTAACAGACAGACACACTCACACACACCTTGACACTAACACACACAGATACACACCTTAAAATTAACAGACAAACACACTCACACACACACTTTAACACTAACTGACACACACACACACTCACACATACACACCTTAACACTAACTGACAGACAGACACACACACACACACACACACACCTTAACACTAACATACAGACACACACCCATATACACCTTAACACTAACAGACAGACACACTCACGCATACACACCTTAACACTAACAGACAGACACACACACACACACACCTTAACTCTACCAGACAGACACACACACATACACACCTTAACATTAACAGACAGACACACTCACATATACACACCTTAAAACTAACAGACAGACACACTCACACATACACACCTTAACACTAACAGACAGACACACACACTCACACACCTTAACACTAACAGACAGACACACTCACACACACACACCTTAACAGTAACAGACAGACAAACTCACACACACACCTTAACAATAACAGACAGACACACTCACACGCACACCTTCACACTAACAAACAGGCACACTCACACACACACCTTAACAATAACAGACAGACACACTCACACACACACCTTAACTCTAACCGACAGACACACTCACACACACACCTTAACACTAACAGGCAGACACACTCACACACACACCTTAACAGACAGACACACACATACACACCTTAACACAAACTCACACACACAAACACACTCACACATACACCTTAAGACTAACAGACAGACACACTTACACATACACACCTTAACACTAACTGAGAGACACACACACTCACACACACACCTTAACACTAACAGACAGACACATTCACACACACACCTTAACACTAACAGACAGACACATTCACACACACACCTTAACACTAACAGACAGACACACTCACACACACACCTTAACAATAACAGACAGACACACTCACACACACACCTTCACACTAACAAACAGGCACACTCACACACACACCTTAACAATAACAGACAGACCCATTCACACACACAACTTAACACTAACAAACAGACACATTCACACACACACCTTAACTCTAACCGACAGACACACTCACACAAGCACCTTAACACTAACACTCACACACACACACCTTAACACTAACAGACAGACACACTCACACACACACCTTAACACTAACAGACAGACACACTCACACACACACCTTAACACTAACAGACAGACACACTCACACACACACCTTAACAATAACAGACAGACACACTCACACACACACCTTCACACTAACAAACAGGCACACTCACACACACACCTTAACAATAACAGACAGACCCATTCACACACACACCTTAACACTAACAAACAGACACATTCACACACACACCTTAACTCTAACCGACAGACACACTCACACAAGCACCTTAAACACTAACACTCACACACACACACCTTAACACTAACAGACAGACACACTCACACACACACCTTAGCACTAACTGACAGACACACACACACACATAACTTAACACTAACAGACAGACACACTCACACACACACCTTAACACTAACAGACAGACACACTCACACAAGCACCTTAACACTAACACTCACACACACACACCTTAACACTAACAGACAGACACACTCACACACACACCTTAACACTAACAGACAGACACACTCACACACACACCTTAACACTAACAGAGAGACACACTCACACACACAACTTAACACTAACAGACAGACACACTCACAGACACACCTTAACACTAACACACACACATACACACCTTAACACTAACAGACAGCCACACTCACACATACACACCTTAACACTAACAGACAGACACACTCACACACACACCTTAACACTAACAGGCAAACACACTCACACATGCACACCTTAACACTAACAGACAGACACACTAACACACACACACCTTATCACTAACAGACAGACACACTCACATATACACCTTAACACTAACAGGCTGACACACTCACACATACACATTTTGAAACTAACAGACAGACACACTCACACGTACACACCTTAAAACTAACAGACAGACACACTCACACACACACCTTAACACTAACAGACAGCCACACTCACACATACACACCTTAACACTAACAGGCAGACACACTCACACATACACACCTTAACACTAACTGACAGACACACTCACACACACACCTTAACACTAACAGACAGACACACTCACACACACACCTTAACAGACAGACACACACAGACACACATACACACCTTAACACAAACTCACACACACAAACACACTCACACATACACCTTACCACTAACAGACAGACTCACACATACACCTTAAGACTAACAGACAGACACACTTACACATACACACCTTAACACTAACTGAGACACACACACACACTCACATACACACCTTAACACTAACAGACAGACACATTCACACACACACCTTAACACTAACAGACAGACACATTCACACACACACCTTAACACTAACAGACAGACACACTCACACACACACCTTAATACTAACAGACAGACACACTCACACACACACCTTAACAATAACAGACAGACACACTCACACACACACCTTAACACTAACACACACACACACACACCTTAACACTAACAGACAGACACACTCACACACACACACCTTAATACTAACAGACAGACACACTCACACACACACCTTAAGACTAACAGACAGGCACACTCACACACACACCTTAACAATAACAGACAGACACACTCACACACACACCTTAACACTAACACACACACACACACCTTAACACTAACAGACAGACACACTCACACATACACACCTTAACATTAACAGACATACACACTCACACACACACCTTAACACTAACAGACAGGCACACTCACACACACACCTTAACACTAACAGACAGACACACTCACACACACACCTTAACACTAACAGAGAGACACACTCACACACTCATCTTAACACTAACAGACAGACACACTCACACACACACCTTAACACTAACAGGCAGACACACTCACACATACACACCTTAACACTAACAGACAGACACACTCACACACACACACCTTAACACTAACAGACAGACACAATCACATATACACCTTAACACTAACTGCGACACACACACACTCACACACACACCTTAACACTAACAGACAGACTCACACATACACCTTAAGACTAACAGACAGACACACTTACATATACACACCCTAACACTAACTGAGACACACACACACTCACACACACACCTTAACACTAACAGACAGACACATTCACACACACACCTTAACACTAACAGACAGACACACTCACACACACCTAAACACTAACATACAGACACACTCACACACACACCTTAACACTAACACACACACATACACACCTTAACACTAACAGACAGACACACTCACACACACACCTTAACACTAACACACACACACACACCATAAAACTAATAGACAGACATACACACACACACACACACCGTAACACTAACAGACAAACACTCACACACACACCTTAACACTAACAGACGGACACACTCACACACACACCTTAACACAAACAGACAGACACAATGACACACACGCCTTAACACTAAAACACACACACACACACACGCACACACACACACACACACACACACACACACACACACACACACACCTTAACACTAACAGACAGACACACTCACACACACACCTTAACCGTAACTGAGAGACACTCACACTCACCACACACACACCTTAACACTAACAGACAGACACACACACACACACACCTTAACACTAACAGACAGACACACACCCAATACACCTTAACACTAACAGACGGACACACTCACACACACACCTTAACACTAACAGACAGCCACACTCACACATACACACCTTAAAACTAACAGACAGACACACTCACACATACACACCTTAACACTAACTGACAGACACACACACACACACAGACCTTAACACTAACAGACAGACACACACCCATATACACCTTAACACTAACAGACAGACACACTCGCACATACACACCTTAACACTAACAGACAGACACACACACACACACACCTTAACACTACCAGACAAACACACAAACATACACACCTTAACACTAACAGACAGACACACTCACATATACACACCTTAAAACTAACAGACAGACACACTCACACATACACACCTTAACACTAACAGACAGACACACACACACACACCTTAACACTAACTGACACACACACACACTCACACACACCTTAACACTAACAGACAGCCACACACACTCACACACACCTTAACACTAACAGACAGACACCATCACACACACACACTTTAACACTCACACGCAGGCACACTCACACACACACCTTAACTCTAACAGACAGACACACTCACATACCGAGCTTAACACTAACAGACAGACACACACACACACACACACACCTTAACACTAGCAGACAGAAACATACACATATACACCTTAACACTAACAGACAGACACACTCACACATACACACCCTAAAAGTAACAGATAGACAGACTCACACACACACCTTAACACTAACTAACACACACACACACACTCACACACACACCTTAACACTAACAGATAGCCACACTCACACATACACACATTAACACTAACAGACAGACACACATACACACACACATACACACCTTAACACAAACTCACACCCACAAACACACTCACACATACACCTTAACACTAACAGACAGACTAACACATACACCTTAAGACTAACAGACAGACACACTTACACATACACACCTTAACACTAACTGAGACACACACACACTCACACACACACCTTAACACTAACAGACAGACACATTCACACACACACCTTAACACTAACAGACAGACACACTCACACAACACAACTTAACACTAACAGACAGACACATTCACACACACACCTTAACACTAACAGACAGACACACTCACACATACACCTTAACACTAATAGACAGACACACTCACAGACACACCTTAACAATAACAGACAGACACACTCACACACACACCTTAACACTAACAAACAGGCACACTCACACACACACCTTAACTCTAACAGACAAACACACACACACACACCTTAACACTAACTGACAGACACACTCACACAGACACCTTAACACTAACAGACAGACAGACTCACACACACACCTTAACACTAACACACACACACACACACACACACCTTAACACTAACAGACAGAAACACTCGCGCACACACCTTAACACTAACCGAGAGACACACTTACACACACACCTTAACACTAACAGACAGACACACTCACACACACCTTAACACTAACATACAGACACACTCACACGCACACCTTAATACTAACACACACATATACACACCTTAACACTAACAGACAGACACACTCACACACACACACACATTAATACTAACACACACACACACACACACACACACACACACACCTTAACACTAATAGACAGACATACACTCACACACACCTTAACACTAACAGACAAACACTCACACACACACCTTAACACTAACAGACAGACACACTCACACACACACCTTAACACTAACTGAGACACACACACACTCACCACACAGACACCTTAACACTAACAGACAGACACACACACATACACACCTTAACACTAACAGACAGACACACTCACACACACCTTGACACTAACACACACAGATACACACCTTAACATTAACAGACAAACACACTCACACACACACTTTAACACTAACTGACACACACACACACTCACACATACACACCTTAACACTAACTGACAGACAGACACACACACACACACACACACACACACCTTAACACTAACAGACAGACACACTCCCATATACACCTTAACACTAACAGACAGACACACTCACACATACACACCTTAACACTAACAGACAGACACACACACACACACACCTTAACTCTACCAGACAGACACACACACATACACACCTTAACATTAACAGACAGACACACTCACATATACACACCTTAAAACTAACAAACAGACACACTCACACATACACACCTTAACACTAACAGACAGACACACACACTCACACACCTTAACACTAACAGACAGACACACACACTCACACACCTTAACACTAACAGACAGACACACTCACACACACACACCTTAACACTAACAGACAGACAAACTCACACACACACCTTAACAATAACAGACAGACACACTCACACACACACCTTCACACTAACAAACAGGCACACTCACACACACACCTTAACAATAACATACAGACACACTCACACACACACCTTAACACTAACTGAGACACACACACACTCACCACACACACACCTTAACACTAACAGACAGACACACACACATACACACCTTAACACTAACAGACAGACACACTCACACACACCTTGACACTAACACACACAGATACACACCTTAACATTAACAGACAAACACACTCACACACACACTTTAACACTAACTGACACACACACACACTCACACATACACACCTTAACACTAACTGACAGACAGACACACACACACACACACACACACCTTAACACTAACATACAGACACACACCCATATACACCTTAACACTAACAGACAGACACACTCACGCATACACACCTTAACACTAACAGACAGACACACACACACACACACCTTAACTCTACCAGACAGACACACACACATACACACCTTAACATTAACAGACAGACACACTCACATATACACACCTTAAAACTAACAGACAGACACACTCACACATACACACCTTAACACTAACAGACAGACACACACACTCACACACCTTAACACTAACAGACAGACACACTCACACACACACACCTTAACAGTAACAGACAGACAAACTCACACACACACCTTAACAATAACAGACAGACACACTCACACGCACACCTTCACACTAACAAACAGGCACACTCACACACACACCTTAACAATAACAGACAGACACACTCACACACACACCTTAACTCTAACCGACAGACACACTCACACACACACCTTAACACTAACAGGCAGACACACTCACACACACACCTTAACAGACAGACACACACATACACACCTTAACACAAACTCACACACACAAACACACTCACACATACACCTTAAGACTAACAGACAGACACACTTACACATACACACCTTAACACTAACTGAGAGACACACACACTCACACACACACCTTAACACTAACAGACAGACACATTCACACACACACCTTAACACTAACAGACAGACACATTCACACACACACCTTAACACTAACAGACAGACACACTCACACACACACCTTAACAATAACAGACAGACACACTCACACACACACCTTCACACTAACAAACAGGCACACTCACACACACACCTTAACAATAACAGACAGACCCATTCACACACACAACTTAACACTAACAAACAGACACATTCACACACACACCTTAACTCTAACCGACAGACACACTCACACAAGCACCTTAACACTAACACTCACACACACACACCTTAACACTAACAGACAGACACACTCACACACACACCTTAACACTAACAGACAGACACACTCACACACACACCTTAACACTAACAGACAGACACACTCACACACACACCTTAACAATAACAGACAGACACACTCACACACACACCTTCACACTAACAAACAGGCACACTCACACACACACCTTAACAATAACAGACAGACCCATTCACACACACACCTTAACACTAACAAACAGACACATTCACACACACACCTTAACTCTAACCGACAGACACACTCACACAAGCACCTTAAACACTAACACTCACACACACACACCTTAACACTAACAGACAGACACACTCACACACACACCTTAACACTAACTGACAGACACACACACACACACAACTTAACACTAACAGACAGACACACTCACACACACACCTTAACACTAACAGACAGACACACTCACACAAGCACCTTAACACTAACACTCACACACACACACCTTAACACTAACAGACAGACACACTCACACACACACCTTAACACTAACAGACAGACACACTCACACACACACCTTAACACTAACAGAGAGACACACTCACACACACACCTTAACACTAACAGACAGACACACTCACAGACACACCTTAACACTAACACACACACATACACACCTTAACACTAACAGACAGCCACACTCACACATACACACCTTAACACTAACAGACAGACACACTCACACACACACCTTAACACTAACAGGCAAACACACTCACACATGCACACCTTAACACTAACAGACAGACACACTAACACACACACACCTTATCACTAACAGACAGACACACTCACATATACACCTTAACACTAACAGGCTGACACACTCACACATACACATTTTGAAACTAACAGACAGACACACTCACACGTACACACCTTAAAACTAACAGACAGACACACTCACACACACACCTTAACACTAACAGACAGCCACACTCACACATACACACCTTAACACTAACAGGCAGACACACTCACACATACACACCTTAACACTAACTGACAGACACACTCACACACACACCTTAACACTAACAGACAGACACTCTCACACACACACCTTAACAGACAGACACACACAGACACACATACACACCTTAACACAAACTCACACACTCACACATACACCTTACCACTAACAGACAGACTCACACATACACCTTAAGACTAACAGACAGACACACTTACACATACACACCTTAACACTAACTGAGACACACACACACACTCACATACACACCTTAACACTAACAGACAGACACATTCACACACACACCTTAACACTAACAGACAGACACATTCACACACACACCTTAACACTAACAGACAGACACACTCACACACACACCTTAATACTAACAGACAGACACACTCACACACACACCTTAACAATAACAGACAGACACACTCACACACACACCTTAACACTAACACACACACACACACACCTTAACACTAACAGACAGACACACTCACACACACACACCTTAATACTAACAGACAGACACACTCACACACACACCTTAAGACTAACAGACAGGCACACTCACACACACACCTTAACAATAACAGACAGACCCATTCACACACACACCTTAACACTAACAAACAGACACATTCACACACACACCTTAACTCTAACCGACAGACACACTCACACAAGCACCTTAAACACTAACACTCACACACACACACCTTAACACTAACAGACAGACACACTCACACACACACCTTAACACTAACTGACAGACACACACACACACACAACTTAACACTAACAGACAGACACACTCACACACACACCTTAACACTAACAGACAGACACACTCACACAAGCACCTTAACACTAACACTCACACACACACACCTTAACACTAACAGACAGACACACTCACACACACACCTTAACACTAACAGACAGACACACTCACACACACACCTTAACACTAACAGAGAGACACACTCACACACACACCTTAACACTAACAGACAGACACACTCACAGACACACCTTAACACTAACACACACACATACACACCTTAACACTAACAGACAGCCACACTCACACATACACACCTTAACACTAACAGACAGACACACTCACACACACACCTTAACACTAACAGGCAAACACACTCACACATGCACACCTTAACACTAACAGACAGACACACTAACACACACACACCTTATCACTAACAGACAGACACACTCACATATACACCTTAACACTAACAGGCTGACACACTCACACATACACATTTTGAAACTAACAGACAGACACACTCACACGTACACACCTTAAAACTAACAGACAGACACACTCACACACACACCTTAACACTAACAGACAGCCACACTCACACATACACACCTTAACACTAACAGGCAGACACACTCACACATACACACCTTAACACTAACTAACAGACACACTCACACACACACCTTAACACTAACAGACAGACACACTCACACACACACCTTAACAGACAGACACACACAGACACACATACACACCTTAACACAAACTCACACACTCACACATACACCTTACCACTAACAGACAGACTCACACATACACCTTAAGACTAACAGACAGACACACTTACACATACACACCTTAACACTAACTGAGACACACACACACACTCACATACACACCTTAACACTAACAGACAGACACATTCACACACACACCTTAACACTAACAGACAGACACATTCACACACACACCTTAACACTAACAGACAGACACACTCACACACACACCTTAATACTAACAGACAGACACACTCACACACACACCTTAACAATAACAGACAGACACACTCACACACACACCTTAACACTAACACACACACACACACACCTTAACACTAACAGACAGACACACTCACACACACACACCTTAATACTAACAGACAGACACACTCACACACACACCTTAAGACTAACAGACAGGCACACTCACACACACACCTTAACAATAACAGACAGACACACTCACACACACACCTTAACACTAACACACACACACACACCTTAACACTAACAGACAGACACACTCACACATACACACCTTAACATTAACAGACATACACACTCACACACACACCTTAACACTAACAGACAGGCACACTCACACACACACCTTAACACTAACAGACAGACACACTCACACACACACCTTAACACTAACAGAGAGACACACTCACACACTCATCTTAACACTAACAGACAGACACACTCACACACACACCTTAACACTAACAGGCAGACACACTCACACATACACACCTTAACACTAACAGACAGACACACTCACACACACACACCTTAACACTAACAGACAGACACAATCACATATACACCTTAACACTAACTGCGACACACACACACTCACACACACACCTTAACACTAACAGACAGACTCACACATACACCTTAAGACTAACAGACAGACACAGTTACATATACACACCCTAACACTAACTGAGACACACACACACTCACACACACACCTTAACACTAACAGACAGACACATTCACACACACACCTTAACACTAACAGACAGACACACTCACACACACCTAAACACTAACATACAGACACACTCACACACACACCTTAACACTAACACACACACATACACACCTTAACACTAACAGACAGACACACTCACACACACACCTTAACACTAACACACACACACACACCATAAAACTAATAGACAGACATACACACACACACACACACCGTAACACTAACAGACAAACACTCACACACACACCTTAACACTAACAGACGGACACACTCACACACACACCTTAACACAAACAGACAGACACAATGACACACACGCCTTAACACTAAAACACACACACACACACACGCACACACACACACACACACACACACACACACACACACATACACACACACACACCTTAACACTAACAGACAGACACACTCACACACACACCTTAACCGTAACTGAGAGACACTCACACTCACCACACACACACCTTAACACTAACAGACAGACACACACACACACACACCTTAACACTAACAGACAGACACACACCCAATACACCTTAACACTAACAGACGGACACACTCACACACACACCTTAACACTAACAGACAGACACACTCACATATACAGACCTTAAAACTAACAGACAGACACACTCACACATACACACCTTAACACTAACTGACAGACACACACACACACACAGACCTTAACACTAACAGACAGACACACACCCATATACACCTTAACACTAACAGACAGACACACTCGCACATACACACCTTAACACTAACAGACAGACACACACACACACACACCTTAACACTACCAGACAAACACACAAACATACACACCTTAACACTAACAGACAGACACACTCACATATACACACCTTAAAACTAACAGACAGACACACTCACACATACACACCTTAACACTAACAGACAGACACACACACACACACCTTAACACTAACTGACACACACACACACTCACACACACCTTAACACTAACAGACAGCCACACACACTCACACACACCTTAACACTAACAGACAGACACCATCACACACACACACTTTAACACTCACACGCAGGCACACTCACACACACACCTTAACTCTAACAGACAGACACACTCACATACCGAGCTTAACACTAACAGACAGACACACACACACACACACACACCTTAACACTAGCAGACAGAAACATACACATATACACCTTAACACTAACAGACAGACACACTCACACATACACACCCTAAAAGTAACAGATAGACAGACTCACACACACACCTTAACACTAACTAACACACACACACACACTCACACACACACCTTAACACTAACAGATAGCCACACTCACACATACACACATTAACACTAACAGACAGACACACATACACACACACATACACACCTTAACACAAACTCACACCCACAAACACACTCACACATACACCTTAACACTAACAGACAGACTAACACATACACCTTAAGACTAACAGACAGACACACTTACACATACACACCTTAACACTAACTGAGACACACACACACTCACACACACACCTTAACACTAACAGACAGACACATTCACACACACACCTTAACACTAACAGACAGACACACTCACACAACACAACTTAACACTAACAGACAGACACATTCACACACACACCTTAACACTAACAGACAGACACACTCACACATACACCTTAACACTAATAGACAGACACACTCACAGACACACCTTAACAATAACAGACAGACACACTCACACACACACCTTAACACTAACAAACAGGCACACTCACACACACACCTTAACTCTAACAGACAAACACACACACACACACCTTAACACTAACTGACAGACACACTCACACAGACACCTTAACACTAACAGACAGACAGACTCACACACACACCTTAACACTAACACACACACACACACACACACACCTTAACACTAACAGACAGACACACTCACACACACAACTTAACACTAAAACACACACACACACCTTAACACTAACAGACAGACACACTCACACATACACACCTTAACACTAACATACAGACACACTCACATAAACACACCTTAACACTAACAGACAGACACACACACACACACACACACACACACACACACACCTTAACACTAACAGACAGACACACACACACCTTAACACTAACAGACAGACACACTCACGCATACACACCTTAACACTAATAGACAGACACACTCACATACACACCTTAAAACTAACAGACAGACACACACACACCTTAACACTAACAGGCAGACACGCTCACGCATACACACCTTAACACTAACAGACAGACACACTCACACACACACCTTAACACTAACACATACACACCTTAACACTAACAGACAGACACACTCACGCATACACGCCTTAACACTAACAGGCAGACACACTCACACACACACCTTAACACTAACACACTCACACATACACACCTTAACACTAACAGACAGACACACTCACACATACACACCTTAACACTAACAGACAGACGCACTCACACACACATATTAACACTAACAGACAGACACACACACAGATACACACCTTAACACTAACAGACAGACACACACACACATACACACCTTAACACTAACAGACAGACACACTCACACACACCCCTTAACACTAACACACTCACACATACACACCTTAATACTAACAGACAGACACACTCACACATACACACCTTAACACTAACTGACACACACACACACACACACACCTTAACACTAACAGACAGACACACACACACCTTAACAGGAACAGACAGACACAGTCACACATACACACCTTGACACTAACAGACAGACACACTCACAGACACATCTTAACACTAACAGACAGACACACACACACATACACACCTTAACACTAACAGACAGACACACACACAAATACACACCTTAACACTAACAGACAAACACACTCACACACACCCCTTAACACTAACTGACAGACACACACACACTTAACACTAACAGACAGACACACTCACACAGACACATCTTAACACTAACACACTCACACATACACACCTTAACACTAACAGACAGACACACACACACTTAACACTAACAGACAGACACACTCACACATACACCTTAACAGGAACAAACAAACACACTCACACATACACATCTTAACACTAACAGACAGACACACTCACACATACACACCTTAACACTAACAGACAGACACACTCACACATACACACCTTAACACTAACAGACAGACACACACACACGTACACACCTTAACACTAACAGACAGACACACTCACACACACCCCTTAACACTAACACACTCACACATACACACCTTAACACTAACAGACAGACACACTCACACATACACACCTTAACACTAACAGACAGACACATACACACCTTAACACTAACAGACAGACACACTCACACACACACACTTAACACTAACAGACCGACACACTCACACACACATACCTTAACACTAACTGACACACACACTCACACACACACACCTTAACACTAGCAGACAGACACACTCACACACACACCTTAACACTAACAGACAGACACACTCATACACACACCTTAACACTAACAGACAGACACACTCACACATACACACCTTAACACTAACTGACACACACACTCACACACACACACCTTAACACTAGCAGACCGACACACTCACACACACACCTTAACACTAATAGACAGACACACTCACACATACACACCTTAACACTAACTGACAGACACACACACACATACACACCTTAACACTGACAGACAGACACACTCACACACACCCCTTAACACTAACACACTCACACATACACACCTTAACACTAACAGACAGACACACTCACACATACACACCTTAACACTAACTGACACACACACACACACACACACACACCTTAACACTAACAGACAGACACATACACACATACACTCCTTAACACTAACAGACAGACACACTCACATACACACCTTAACAATAGCAGACAGACACCCTCACACACACATACCTTAACACTAACTGACACACACACTCACACACACACACCTTAACACTAGCAGACAGACACACTCACACACACACCTTAACACTAGCAGACAGACACACTCACACCTTAACACTAAAACACACACACACTCACACACACACCTTAACACTAGCAGACAGACACACTCACACACACACCTTAACACTAACAGACAGACACACTTACACACCTTAACACTAACTGACACGCACACTCACACACACACACTTTAACACTAACAGACAGACACACATACACA
>OZ024742.1:362561847-362596847 GCA_964016885.1 Eledone cirrhosa | reverse complement strand
AGGGAGGTAGATAGGTATATAGGTAGGTAGGTAGGTAGGTAGGTAGGTAGGTGGGTAGGTAGGTAGGTATGTAGGTAGGGAGGAAGGAATGTAGGTAGGTAGGTAAGCGGGTAGGTAGCTAAGTAGGTAGGTAGGTAGGTAGGTAGGTAGTTGGATAGGTAGGTAGGTAGGTAGGTAGGTAGGTAGGTAGGTAGGTAGGACGGTGGGTACGTAGGTAAGTAGGTAGGTAGGTAGGACGGTGGGTACGTAGGTAGGTAGGTAGGTAGGTATATGGGTAGGCAGGTAGGTAGGTATGTAGGTGGGTAGGTAGGTAGTAGGTAGGTAGGCAGGTAGGTAGGTAGGTAAGTATGTAGGTGGGTAGATAGGTAGGGAGGTAGGTAGGGAGGTAGGTAGGGAGGGAGGTAGATAGGTATATAGGTAGGTAGGTGGGTAAAATGGTAGGTAGGGAGGTAGATAGGTAGGTAGGTAGGGAGGTAGGTAGGGAGAAAGGTGGGTAGTAATGGAGGTAGATAGGGAGGAAGGGAGCTATGGAGGGAGCTAGGTGGGTCGGTAAGGAGGGAGGTAGGTAGGTAAGTAGGTAGGGATGGAGGTAGGTAGGGAGGTAGGTAGGTAGGTAGGTAGGTAAGTAGGTAGGGATGGAGGTAGGTAGGGAGGTAGGTAGGTAGGTAGGTAGGTAGGGAGGGAGGTAGGTAGGTAGGGTTAGAGGTAGGTATGTAGGGAGGGAGCTAGGGAGGGAGGTAGGTAGGGAGGGAGGGAGGTAGGTAGGGAGGGAGGTAGTCAGGGAGGGAGGGAGGTAGGTAGATAGGTGGGTAGTAGTTAAGTAGGAGGTAGGTAGGTAGGGAGGGTGGTAGGTGGGTAGATAGGGAGGGAGGTAGGTAGATTGGTAGGTAGGTATATTTCTTTATTGGCCACAAGGCGCACAAGAAAAGGGACAATACAAAGACATGCCGGGGATTTTACATACAGTCGTGTAAAAATTATAAAAACAAACAATTACAACCATCGAAATCCCCAATAGGGTGGGTGGGGGGCGCCCCACAAATGGGTTTTGTAATACAACCCTCAACTCCAGGAGCGTGTTGTGCAAGTGATCCTTTCTTCCTTTTGCTCTCTTCTTTAACCTACAGGCTTATAAACAGAGAAAGCCCAATCACTCGGCCATTTTCGCTTCATTCACCCACCTTCAGTAAATTTACTGGGGTGCAGTGCCTCTCTCTGCACTCTGATTCTCCTTCTAAAGTGATACTTTAAGAAGGAAATCAATTGTTGTCCGGAGAGAAAGGCATCTGTCCTCAGTCCTCTCAATCTCGTCCACCATATAACTTCTTTCACCATAGCCACCGTACAGAGGAAAACCGCCTCTCTTTCGTATTTGAAAGAGACTGGCGGTTTGATCCTTACTATGGACTCGGCAGTCAACTGGATTTGTTCCATACGCCACAGCAGTTGTTCTGCATAGTTCCACAGGTCGGTTACGCCCGGGCAGTGTACAATTGCGTGCAGGACTGTTTCAATATCCTGCGCTCATCTTGGACATGTCCTCTTGGAAGGATCCCTGCCAGGGCGTCTGTGCCTATAGATCTTGTCACGAACCGGTAGAGCTCCTCGGTAGCATTGCCAGGCCAGAGAGCTCTGGAAGTTGTCCATAGGTCCCGGGCGGAAAATCCTACCAAACAGACTGGTGAGCTCATCGTCTTCGACGCCCAGAGTCTCTCCGAGTACGTCGTCGCCCTTGTAACGTACAATCCCTCTATAGAATGTCGAAGTAGATTCTCCACTGATTGCTACGCCCGCTTGCCAGAGGACTGTGAGCGCCTGAGCGCATTCAATGTGCCAGGCGCCCATCTTTTCGGTCTTTTCTTGACCCAGGACTGCAGCTCCGTCAGCGACACGAGCTGTGGGGAAACCTGTCTCACAAACGGTGCCCCCACCGGTTGGAGGTTGGTGAGGAATACCTGGAGATGGCGCAGCCTCAGCGCATGTTTGCGCATCATCAGCCAAGGCATTCCCAGCCCTCCGTTGGAAGGGTGCTGACAGCAGACGGATCTCCTCACCAGCGGAGCCTTCTTCTTCCACAGAAACTGGAAGAGCATGCGTTCCATCTTGGCGAGGTATTCACGGGGACAAGGCACGACAGTCAAGCGGTAGTAGATGACGGACGCTATGAAAGTGTTCGCCACCTCCGCTCGACCTTTCAAGGACAGTTTGCACTCTGTCGCCTTCTGGGTGAGCGCAAACACCTTGGCCGTGACCTCGTTCCAGTTTTTCTCCACCTGGAGGTCTGGACCGAACCAGACCCCGAGCAATTTCACCGGTCCGTCTGTCCAGCGTCCAACGACGCCGTCGGACGTCATCGTTTTGCCTCTCGAAGTACCGAGTTGCAAACCGACAGACTTGTCCGGGTTTAGTTTTGCTCCCGTCAGCGTTTCGTATTCTTTCAGTAGGTTGCCGATCACCACGATTTCCGAGGTGCTCGACACCATCACAGTTACATCGTCGGCATAAGCCGACGCCACTTTGCGCAGTCCCGGTTCTAGAGGGATGCCCTGCAACAGCTCCAATTTCTGCAGTAGTGGCTCTAGAGTCAATACATACAGAATGGAGGAGAGAGGGCGCCCCTGTCAAATGGAACGTGTGATTGCGAACGGCTCCGATAGGTAGCCCTTCACCTTGACCCTCGAGCAGATGCTGGTGTGCATCGCCTCGATCCACCCTCTGAACACGGGACTTAAACCGGCCGCCTTGAGAACCGCTTCCAAGTATCGATGGTCGACCCTATCGAATGCCTAGACTGATCCAAGCTCCT
This sequence comes from Eledone cirrhosa, assembly GCA_964016885.1. NCBI lineage: Eukaryota > Metazoa > Mollusca > Cephalopoda > Octopoda > Eledonidae > Eledone > Eledone cirrhosa. The sequence continues at coordinate 362,594,041 of OZ024742.1, read as the reverse complement.
TAGACTGATCCAGAGACCCATCGAATCCGGGTTTACTACCCACCCTCTCTATTATGTGTCGCATGAGGTGGAGGTCGTCGTGTACGGATCTGGTCGGGATTGCACACGTTTGCGCTCTCCCTACCAGGTTCTCGACGACAAGCGCCAACCTCGTCGCTAGCACCTTGGCCAAAATCTTTAACTCTGTGTTGAGCAGAGTTATGGACCTGAAGTTGTTAATTTCGTCCCCCTTGTTCTCGTCTTTCCTGATCAGCGTTGCTACGCCCTTGCCTGCAGAACTTGGAATTCTCCCGTTTTGCTGCCAATTGCAGTAGACGTATTCGAGGACGCCAGAGAACAAGTCCGGCATGCGTATGTAAAACTGGTAGGGTGGACCATCTAGACCGGGTGACTTGCGTTTCCCGCAGCGGCCCAGAACGTCCCGTATCTCAGTGTCCGTGATCGGTCTTTTGCAGAACTCGGCGTCCCTGTTCGAGAGACGCGGCAGGCCATCGAGGTATGAACTAAAGTCCATTGCCCCGTTCGGCTCACCGTCGTTCTGCTCAAACAGTCGCGCAAAGTGCTGCTGAAAGGCCGCGCACATTTGCTTGGGGTCAAGTAACACTCGTCCGTTTTAGTCTTTCAAAGACCGAATCGTGGACTTGTTGCCACTTTTTGTCTCCGCCACTCGGGCCCAGCTGACAGCTTTCGCTCCTTCGTTTCCTAGAGCACGTGTTTTGCTTCTGACCACGCAGCCTTCGTGTTTCGGATCGAAGAACTGGTCCAGTGCCGTTCTCGACGCTAACACTCTAGCCGCTCCTAAGTGCCTCCTCTACCTTGGCTACTAGTTCTCTTTCTATTCTGTTTTTCTCTAAGGCTAACTCTCTGCTATACTCTATCGATTCTATTCTAATTGCTTTCTTGAGAGAGTACCACCATCTATTGTTGACGATGGCTCCCTTTAACTGTTGCTTGACTAGTCTACTTATCCGTTCACTGTAAGCTTTACGTGCCGGCAACGACACGTTCAGCTTCCAGTATCCGGGCCCCTGTCTATGTATTCTATCACGGTTGACTAAGCAGACGACTAATTTGTGATCTGAATAGGCAACCATGTGCATTCGTGGACAGCTTAACATCTCCTTCTCCCTTTCTTTAATGAAGAACCTATCTAAATACGATCTAGATGTCCCGCTGCAGTTTGCCCACGTCCACTGTGGTGCAGTCGGGAAATCCAGTCGATACCTATCGGCCAGTTGGAATTGGCCGATTAAAGTTTTGAGGCTGTTGCACCTCGCTCTACTGGGACATGCTCCCACATAGTCCCATCGTGCATCTAGGATACCATTCCAGTCTCCCACTAAAAGTAAGGAGGGAGACGTTCCCAGAAAAGACTCTAGACGCTTAAAGAAGTCTGGCCGTGATTGCGATTGCCCGGTCGGGACATAAACGGCCACCAGTCTGAAGGCTCCGCCTCCAATACTGTTCACGTCTAGGACTACCAGTCTACGCTCCGGCTCCAAGTGTACTTGCTGTACTTCGACGTCCAGGTTCTTCCGAAACATGACAGCCACTCCACCTCCACCTCCTGGCTGACAGAGAGATGCGTAGATCTCAAAGTCGTCGAAGATGGGGGTTAGTTGCTGCCTGTTGTGGATCCTGGACTCGGTGATGGCAATCACATCCATGCTGTGTGACCTAAGGTCGTTTAAAAGTTGGCCCTGTTTCCAGGGCATCCCTAGGCCACGCACACTTACGGTTCCAACTCGTAAACTAACCATGTTGGTGAAGAAAAGTTGGAGAAAAAGGACGAAAAGGTGCGCTTACATTTTCGTTTCCTGGAGATCGGGTTGTTCAATCTCCATTTTGGTGCTGGATGGGGTGTTGGGTGGGGTGGGGAAATATTTTAACAGGACGCGGTTGATGGGTTTCTGGCAGCCGTTTCCCACGTCCTGTGAAAATTTATTTTTTAGATCACTATAGGTCTCCATAGAAACCCTTATAAGTTTAAGGTGTGGAGACGATTCTGCCTTGACGAAAGTTTTGCCCTCCGTTTCCACCTTTGGGTTTTGGGAGATTACCTCCAATAAACTCTTGTTGTTTGTGTTGATGTATGCGTATTGTTGTTTGTGTGTTTGTTGTGTTGTTTTAGTTTGTTGTTGGTCCGGGAGTTTTCTTTTTATGGTGGGTGATTGTGTTTGTGGTGGTGTTGGTGTTGGTTTTGCTGATAGGGGGATGTTTGACTGTGGTGTTGTTTGTGTTGTTGTTTGTGTCTGTGGTTGTGTGTTGGTGTTGGTGATTTGAGTTTTGGTGGTTTTGTGGTGTCTCTTTTTTGTCTTTTAGATTTCGGCGGCTCTCCCTCTTCTTCACTTAAAGAAGGAGAAGAAGCTTCATCCGTCGATGAATAATCATCGTCAGGTGTGTGGGGTAGGGTTATATTGTGTGGTGGTGGTGTTTCGGTGTGTGTGTTTGTGATAGTGTTTGATGGAGTGGGATGGAGTGAGGCTGTGTTCTTCAGGGGTGTTGTCTCTGTTTTTTCTGTTGTTGTTGGTTGAGTGTCTGTTCGTTTTGGTGTGGTTGCCCGTTTGGTCTGTCGTTGTACTTGTGGTGGTGGTGGTGGTGGTTGCTTTGGTGTTGGTGTTGGTAACAGTGTTTTCTTTTGTATTGTTTTGGTTGAGCGTGTTTGTAAAGGGCAGGTGGCCTTTAGGTGTGTGGTGCTATTGCAACGAAAGCAATGTGGTTTTCGACCCTCCACCGAAATGTTTATGTGGCTGTTGTTGTCCACCATCACTTTTTCTGGTATTTTGGAGATTCTTTCCGGGCTCATTTGCACCAGAATCTCCAAATTTGTACCAGACCAGGTGTGTCTGGTTGACCTTTTGATGGAGAGAATAGTGTCTTTTCTCTCCTCTAAAAATCCTGCCAATATCCACCAAATATTAATATTTGGTGGCATGTTTGAAATTCTAATTTTTTGTGTCCTTTTTCCCAGGTATGTAGGGAAAAAGGTGTATTTTTGTTACAGTATTGACGTCACTGAATATCTTTGTGCAAGGGCCTCTCTTTTAAGGAGTACCGAAATACTCCCGTACTGTTTGGCCCTCTGCATAAAGTCAATGTCTGGCAATATCTGTATTAAGGTTGCCTCAATTTCCCCTTGACTGAGGAATGCTGGTCTTTTTGTTTCATTTGAAACAGTTCTGAAGGTGATTGTCCTTCGAAATGTTTCCAGATGAATTTCTGGGGGTGAGTTTATCTGAAATCCCCCGTTTTCACCGAAAGTGATAAACTCCTTTGCTTCAGAGAGCATCTATTTCGCATTGGAGATATCGAGATCCGTGAAATCGTGTCTTGATGACTGTTTGCGCAAAAGTTTTTTGGGTGTTGTTGTTGTTGCTGTTGTTGTTGTTGTGGTTGTCGGGTTTTCCGTTTGTAGTTGTGTCAATGGTTTTATTTTCTGTTGTTTTTTCCGTCTGTTGTACTAGGTGTGGTTCGATCTTGTTTTTATTTTTGTTGTTAATATTGGTTTCCATGGGGACGCCAATACATGCGGAGTTAGAAGTAACGTTATTATTATTATTTGTGACTGTTTCTGTATATGTTATTTTGTTGCTGTTGTTGTTGTTGTTGTTGTGGTTGTCGGGTTTTCCGTTTGTAGTTGTGTCAATTGTTTTTTCTGCTGATTTTAGTGTGTGTTGTATACTGTGTGGTTCACTGTGCGATTCAATTTTGTTTGTGTTGTCTACTTCACTTTCGTTCCACAAAACTTTGTTGTTAACTACCTCGATACAGGCAGAATTTCTAGCAACGTTAAAGTCTATTTTTTTTCTTTTTTCTTCTTCAACGTTCGCTCGCGTTCCTTGAACGCTTGCCATAGCTGATGGCAAAATATTAAAAATGTTTAAACAGTTTTCAAATTAATTTCAAATTAAGTTTTCGCCCCTTTGGGGGCGAAAAGTAAGATTGCCACCAAGCTGACAAAATTCAGCCTGGGGTTAATCTACAAAACGATGTGTTTTTTGAAACAAGAATTTCTGTTTTTTGTAAATAAATTGACAGAAACTTACCAGCAAAATTGTGTGCGTCCAGCTACCAAGAGGTAGGTAGGTAGGTAGGTAGGTAGGTAGGTAGGTAGGTAGGTAGGGAGGTAGGTAGATAGGTAGGTAGGGAGGGAGGGAGGTAGCTAGGTAGGTAGGTAGGGAGGTAGGGGGGAGGTAGGTAGGTAAGGAGGTAGGTAGGGAGGTAGGTAGGGAGGTAGGTAGGTAGGTAGGCAGGTTGGTAAGTAGGTAGGTAGGTAGGTAGGTAGGGAAGTAGAAAGGTAGGTAGGTAGGTAGGTAGGTAGGTAGGTAGGTAGGTAGGTAGGTAGGTAGGTAGATAAATTTCTTTATTAGCCACAAGGGCACAAAAGAAGGGGACAAATACAAATGGGGAGTTTACATACAGGTATATGAAAATAAAACTATTAATACAATAACAAATAACAATTGAAATACCCAATAGGGGGGGGAGACGTTACACAGGGGTTGTACACACCGCGAAAAAATATACAACCCTCATCTCCAGGAGCACCAAGAGTGAGTACTCCCTTCCTCTCTTCCTCTTTTTCCTCAACGTACAGGCTTATATAGAGAGAAGACCCAACCACTCGGGCCATCTTTACCACATTCACCCACCTTTTATAAAATTTGCTGGAGTAAAGTACCTCTCTCTCCATCCTGATTCTTCTTCCAAAATGATATTTGAAAAAACGAATCAGTTGCTCGCCGGAGAGAAAGATGTCTGACCTCAGCCCTTTTAACCTCGTCCACCATATAACCTCTTTCACCATAGCCATAACACATAGGAAAACCGCCTCTCCCTCGTTTTTGAAGGAGGGTGGCGGTTTGATCATGACAATGGACTCGGTGGTCAACTGGATTGGTCCCACCCGCTATAATAGTCGTTCTACATAGCCCCACAGGTCGGTAACTCCCGTGCAGTGTACAAATGCGTGTGCGACAGTTTCCTCGTCGAACACGCATCTCGGACAGATCTTTTTCGAAGGGTCCCTACCCCGGCGCCCGTGTCTGTAGAGCTTGTCTCGAACTGGTAGAGCTCCTCGGTAGCACTGCCAGGCCAGGGACTTTTGGAAGTTGTCCATTGGTCCCGGGCGGAAGGTCCTGCTAAACAGACTGGACAGTTCGTCCTCCTCTACGCCCAGAGTTTCTCCGAGCGTGTCGTCGCACTTGCTGCGGACCAACCCTCTATAGAATGTCGAAGTGGAGTCTCCACTGACCGCCGGGTCCGTTTGCCAAATGACTGTGAGCGCCTGAGCACATTCAATGTGCCAGTCCCCCATTTTCCTCGGTCTTTGCTTGACCCAGGACTGCAGCTCGGTCAGCGAGACGAGTCGTGGGAAGGCTCACCTCACGAACGGGGCCCACACCGGTTGTCTGGTGAGGAATACATGGAGGGGCCGCAGCCTGAGCGCGTGTTTGAGCATCGTCAGCCACGGCATCCCCAGCCCTCCATTTGAAGGGTGTTGGCAGCAGATGGATATTCTCACAAAAGGGGCCCGTTTCTTTCAAAGGAATTGGAAGAGCGCGCGCTCCATTTTGGCGAGCGTTTTGGCTGGACAAGGCAGAACGGTCAAGCGGTAGTAGATGACGGACGCTATAAAAGTGCTCGCCACCTCCGCTCGACCTTTCAAGGATAGTTTGCACTCGGGCCACTTCTGGGTGAACTCAAACACCTTGGCTGTCACCTCGTTCCAGTTCTTCGCCACCTGGAGGTCAGGACTAAATTAGACCCCTAGCAGCTTTACCGGTCCTTCCGTCCAGCGTCCGACGACGTCATCGGAAGGCATCGGTTTGCCTCTCCACGTTCTGAGTTGCAAACCGACGGATTTGTCCCGGTTCAGCTTCGCTCCTGTGAATCTTTCGTATTCCTCCAGTAAGATGCCGATCTCCCAGATTTGCGAGGTGCACGACACCATTATTGTCACGTCGTCGGCGTTGGCCGACGCCGCTTTTCGCAGTCCCGGTTCCAAAGGGATTCCCTGCAATAGCTCCAACTTCTGCAGTAGTGGCTCGAGAGTCAGTACGTACAGAAGGGAGGAGAGAGGGCATCCCTGTAGGATGGATCGCGTGACATGGAACGGCTCCGAGAGGTAGCCGTTAACCTTGACCCTTGAGCAGATGTTGCTGCTGTGCATTGCAGCAATCCAGCCTCTGAACACGGGACCGAAACCTGCCGCCTCGAGCACCGCATCCAGGTAACGATGGTCAACCCTATCGAAAGCCTTAGACTGATCCAAGTTGATCAGGGCCCCACCGAAGCCGTGTTTACACCCTGCCGTCTCTATGATGTATCGCATGAGGTGGAGGTTGTCGTGTATGGACCTGGTCTGGATTGCGCATATCTGCGCTTCTCCCACCAGGTTTTCGACGACAAGCCTCTTTGCCAACACCTTGGCCAAAATCTGTAACTCTGTGTTGAGCAGAGTTATGGGCCGGAAGTTGCCTATGTCATTCCCCTTGTTCTCGTCCTTCCTGACTAACGTGATTACGCCCTTGGTCACAGAGCTGGGAATTCTCCCGTTCTGCTGCCAGTTGCAGTAGACCGCTTCCAGGAGACCGGAGAACAAGTCCGGTATTGCTACGTAAAATTCGTAGGGTAGACCGTCGAGACCTGTAAATTTGCGTTTGCCGCATTGACACAGCGCGTCCCCTATCTCAGCGGCCGAAATCGGCCTTTCGCAGAACTTCGCCTCGCTGTCCGAGAGTCGCGGTAGGCCGTCGAGGTATGAACCGAAATCCATAACCCCTCCCGGCGCGCCGACCTACCCGAACAGTTGAGCAAAGTGCCGCTGAAAGGCCGCGCACATTTGCTTCAGCTCACGTATCACGCGTCCGTCTTGGTTCTTCAAAGACCGAATCGTGGACTTGTTGCCACTTTTCGCCTCCGTCACTCAGCTTTAGCTCCCTTGTTTCCCAGAGCACGTATTTTGCTTCTGACAACGCTGCCTTCATGCTTTGCGTCGAAGAACTGGTCCAAGGCCGTTCTCGTCGCTAGCACGCTGGCTACGTTGCCACTCCCAAGTGCCTCTTCTACTTTATCTACCAGTAGGTAGATAGGGAGGGAGGAAGGTAGGTAGATAGGGAGGGAGGAAGGTAGGTAGGTAGGTAGGTAGGTAGGTAGGTAGGTAGGTAGGTAGGTATGTAGGTAGGTAGGTAGATAGGTAGGTAGGTTGGCAGGTAGGTAGGTAGGTAGGTAGGTAGGTAGGTAGGTAGGTAGGTAGGTAGGTAGGTAGGTAGGTAGGTAGGTAGGTACGTAGGTAGGTAGGTGGGTAGATATGTATGTAGGTAGGTAGGTAGGTAGGTAGTTAGGTAGGTAGGTAGGTAGATAGATAGGTAGGTAGGTAGGTAGGTAGGTAGGTAGGTAGGTAGGTAGGTAGGTAGGTAGATAGGTAGGTAGGTTGACAGGTAGGTAGGTAGGTAGGTAGGTAGGTAGGTAGGTAGGTAGGTAGGGAGGGAGGTTGGTAGGTAGATAGGTAGGTAGGTAGGTAGGTAGGTAGGTAGGTAGGGAGGGAGGTTGGTAGGTAGATAGGTAGGTAGGTAGGTAGGTAGGTAGGTAGGTAGATAGGTAGGTAGGTTGGCAGGTAGGTAGGTAGGTAGGTAGGTAGGTGGGTAGATATGTAGGTAGGTAGGTAGGTAGGTAGGTAGGTATGTAGGTAGGTAGGTAGGTAGGTAGGTAGGTAGGTAGGTTGGTAGGTAGATAGATAGGTAGGTAGGTAGGTAGGTAGGTAGGTAGGTAGGTAGGTAGGTAGGTAGGTAGGTAGGTAGGTTGGCAGGTAGGTAGGTAGGTAGGTAGGTAGGTAGGTAGGTTGGTAGGTAGGGAGGTTGGTAGGTAGATAGGTAGGTAGATAGGTAGGTAGGTAGGTAGGTAGGTAGGTAGGTAGGTAGGTAGGTAGGTAGGTAGGTAGGGAGGTATGTAGGTATGTATGTGTGCATATGTGTGTATGTGTGTATATGTTTGTATGTGTATATATGTGTATATGTGTGTATATATGTGTATATGTGTGTAAACGTATGTATGTGCTGAGATATAAATAAATCATGTTTGATTTAAAGAAAAACTGCAACAAAACCAAAAAGTACAACAATTATAATTGTAAAGTTTGGAAGGAGGAGGAATATAAACTAGGTTTAATACTGAATCTGTTTCAGGTTTTCCGGGAAATTATAATTTCTGTTTTAGGACAGCAATATGAAGGGTAGGGCATGTTGTCCGGCGCTCTACCGATATAGGCAATCCATCGCCATAATAATGGTAATAATAATTGTTTCTACTATAGGCACAAGGCCAGCAATTACCAGTACATTACTGGTACTTTATTTTATCAACCCCGTAAGGTTGAAAGCAAAGTTAACCTTGGAGGGATTTGAACTCAGAACATAAAGTACCCAGAGCATGTCCGACGCTCTACCGATGCTGCCATTATGAGATAATGGAATATATTCTCTGCCACACATGACCTTATTCTCTGTTCCGGACAATTGTGTTGCCTTGATTGCACCATTTTTATTGTTGAACAGAAATAAATATACAATGATAAATGTATGAACACAGTTTAAATATTAAACAGGAAGAGAGTTACTGTGTGTTTTTTAATATATTTACCATACCTTTGGCAACGTAACTACAACAACAATGGCATCTACAGCAACAGTCACAACTAAAACAACATAAACCGCCACTACAGCAACAATAATAAAAACAATAATCACAACAGCAACATCAAACATTTCAACAATAAACACAATGAAAGCAATAACATCAACAACAACGCCCACAATAGCGATAACAACTACAATAATAACAACAAAAACAAAAGCAGCAGCAACAATAAAAGAAGGCAGATAATTATATTTCGTTTCTGTGTGGTGATTATAAGCCCAAGACAGAGAAAATATTTTAATGAAGGCGTTTAATTTCATGGTGAAAATTCAATATTTTCAGTGTAATATCTTACTATAATTTCTGATTATTTCAATCTTATCTGGAAATATATTAGCAGAATCATTGCATGTATCTAATGAAATGAAAACTTAATTTACAACTCACACCCATATAGTTTAGCTGGCCCCCTCCAAAGATTTAATGATAGGGCCTCAGTGTTAAATTATACTGTTGTCACAGCTCACACCTATACAGTTTAGCTGGCCCCTCCAAAGATTTAATGATGGGGTTCCAGTCTTATAAAATTGTTGTTACAGCTAACACCTATACAGTTTAGCTGGCCCCTCCAAAGATTTGGTGATAGGGATTCCAGTTTTATAATATTGTTGTTACAGCTCACACCTATATAATTTCGCTGGCCCCTCCAAAGGTTTAATGATACAGTTTAGCTGGCCTATTCAAAGATTTAGTGATTAAAGGGTTTCTTGGGGGATTTAATGATTCCTATCATTAAATCCCCCAAGAAACCCCTTTTCTGTTCTATTATAGCCACGCACCATAGATGAGATTGACACAAAATGTAATAAGTTATCGCAACGTTGAAACTTATGTGAGAAATTTAACAATTCGCACAACGTGGTTGAAATGACTTCGCCCCTACGGGTGTCTTGAGTTCGGGCATGTAGCTGAGTGACACCTTCGGCAAGTATCTTCTACTATAGTCTGTGCTGACCAATGCATTGGGAGTGTAATTTGGTAGAGGGAAACTGCAGTATTCTGTCATACACACATACACATACATACCCCCATACACACACGTGCAAACACACACGAATATATATAAATATATATATGTATATATATTTAAATATATATATATATATATATATATATATATATATATATATATATATATATATATATATATATATATATATATATGTATATATATACATATATACATATATACATACATACATACATACATACATACATACATACATACATACATACATTAATGGAACAGTAAAAATATGTAAAACATTCCAGAAATGTTGCATCTAATAACTGCATATACACATGTACAGATGCAAAGCATATACACATGCACACATACAACTCAAAACATACAATAACATCCATATCTACACATGCATGCATACATACATATCTACCTAGTTGATGTTGTGTAAATTCCAATGAGAGAGTCTTGTGTCTATGCTAGAAACCGACTCTCTCTCTATTGGTAAAACTTTGTGAAATTATAAAACCAGAAGAATATACATACATACATATATACATACATACATAAATTTAGATTGAGGGAGAGAGTTAAATAGATATACAGAGAGAAAGAGAGATAGGGAAAATCGATACCAGTAGTTGACTGGTACTTTTGTATCGTCCTCGAAATGACGAAATGTAAAGTTGATGTCAGCGAGTTACTGAGAAATCAGTGCTGGAAGATACCACAAAACATTCTATCTGACATTCTGCCACTTTGTCTTAACTCAATAATTTTCTCCTTAATGATCTATTGTATTTCAAACGTCACCATTGTCTTTCGCCTTCATTTTATGTGACTCAAAAATAATCTGTCTTTAGAAACTAATTCTAAAATAGCCAAACCCTTACGACTAGACATATTTCCCCTTAGTCCATGTCCCAACATAATAACTGGGAGCAAAAATTTACTTCTTTCAATAGCAATCTCTCGAAATACCATTTCACAAACTGCTTGAATTCTCACTCTCTTTCCCATCCTCATTCTTGCCCCCCCCCCCATTAACTAATGGTCAGGCCAAGCTTGTGACTGCTACTGGTACCATACGACCCAGTGCAACCTGCTTCATAGACGAGTGACAGGCAACTACAACTAAATCGGCTCCGCCACTAAACCCAGGCCTGGTGAGCGGGGTAAGTGAAAACCCCGCATCACACAAAAAAACAAGAGCCGTAAAAAGGGTGGGTAAATTACTTAGAGTCAACGGCCATCCACCCCAACTATGGATTAAATAGACTGACCAAGCTGCAATTGACCAAGCGTGATGGGTACGGCCACACTCCTAACATGACCAGAACCAAACAGGAAGTGGTGGAGGTCAAGCAAGGAGGGTTCCATTATTAGGAGTGAGAAGGCCCTGTAATATATATATATATATATATACATATGGGGGCTGAGGACAACAACATGCTGTTTAATACTCGAACATTTTAAGCCCTACAATACTAACCTGCAAACACAAATACAATACAACACAGTTACACCGAACCAGGAGTGATCGACATTCGCGTATCGAAATCGATACGAGACCTGGGAATAGACATGAACGAAGATGCAGCTTTTTCTTCACACATCATGAGTGTGGCGACAATGTGCAGACGACTCGCTGGCTGGATCTTGAGAACTTTCCGGGCAAGAGACCGAGAGACCATGTTGATACTATGAAGGACATTTGACCTAAGCCACCTGGACTATTGCTCCCAGCTGTGGTCACCCCATAGTATCAAACTAACCACCGAGCTTGAGGCAATCCAACGAAGCTACACCAAGAGGATTGCGACGATGAAGGAGATAAGTTACTGGGAGAGACTAAAAGAACTGAACCTCTACTCCTTGGAACGAAGATGGGAGAGATACGCAGTGATATACATATGGAAAATCCTGGAGGGACTAGCACCAAACTTTGACATTGACAGCTGGACCAACCCCCGAACAGGACGTCACTGTGTGGTGCCAAAGTTCCCCACATCCACATCTAGAATAGGGAGCAGATATTGCAATAGCCTGGGGTTCAAGGGCCCTCAATCTTCAACAAGCTGCCGAGGGATCTGAGAGATCTGCATGGTGTGGACGTGAATGTTTTCAAGAAACATCTTGACACCCTGCTATCCAGGATTCTGGATAAGCTCACAGCACGGTACGAAAGTAAACTAAGGGCAGCAGCAACGAACTCCCTCTTACACCAATGGCCAGCCAACACAGGCTGGAGTAGCAACAAGGGCGGTGCCCCGGCATGGCCTCAGTCGGATGGCTGGGGCAGGTAAAAATGTAAAAAAGAATATATATATATATATATACATATATATATACATGTGTGTGTGTGTGTGTGTGTGTGTGTGTGTGTGTGTGTGTGTGTGTGTGTGTGTGTGTGTGTGTGTGTGTGTATGTGTGTGCGTGTGCGTGTGCGTGTGCGTGTGTGTGTGTGTGTGTGTGTGTGTGTGTGTGTGTGTGTGCGTGTTCCAGTGTGTGTGTGTGTCACAACCATGGGATAGATCGCCTCACCAACCTGCAATTGGCCAAGCATAGTAAGTATTGCTGCACATTTGACACGACCAAATCCAACAGAATGTGGTGGCAGTCAACCAGAGGAAGGGGGGTCTCCAACAGGATTGAGAAAACCCTGGATTGCATTAGCTTCATTAATGACATGCTAAACATATCCGTATATTCTCTCCTCAACCTACTATTGATTGATTCTTCTCAAGTCTATTGATTTCTATAGGAAGTTTATCTAACATTTCTCTATCGTTTAAATATCGTTGCTGCAGACTTCAAGGAAAGGTTTTTCAATGTTATATAATAGACGGATGACCCTTACCTCCCTTACAACTATTATAAATGATAGACTACAGTGACATCAAATACCTCTTCTGAAACATTCGTTTAAATAACATACCCAATAACAACACCATCAAATAAATTGAATTCTTCATTTACAAATAGTTCAGTCAACTAACACATAACTACGAGTTTCAAATTTTCTCTCTCAAACAGAATGTTGTTATCATATCTAGGACGTTACACTGATTTACATCTAAAATAGTTGGTGAATCGTAGATCAGAAGATGGCTTTAAGACTTCTTCATTGCAATGTATGTAATTCTAATTACATTACATTTATCAATAACAGTGACGACACTGAGTTAAAAGGATAAGCAGCCATTTTGAATTGCACTGCATATTGATGTTATGAAATGATATATATAAAGCGAAGACCACTTTTAGCTTTGATTATATCTTTATATATTTTCTTATCTATGCGATGAAGATATTAATAATATATTTCACTGACAAACTAGAATAAAAATATTTGTGCTTGAATTATTGCTACAGCGATATTGCGTTCCTTCTCAAGTGGTTAGCCAGTGATGAAAATTCCATTGTATAAGATACATTAAAGATAAACATATTAGCAAGAAAATGAAGTGTAAAATAAGATTCCAATTGCAGTGGTGCACATTTATTCTAATATATGTGTCTTCCTATAACAGCATGAACTCTTCATGCTATTTTATTTCGATTTTCTTTAACGGTTGACAGATAACTGATATAATTTTCTTCTATTCAGAGGTTTTAGTACGTAATAAATCGCCCCTTCCTACCAACTCAAACAATTCGTAGACTGAATCAAGCAAAGCATGCAAGGTGTTGAATGGAGATTCTGAAAGAAGAAACGCAAACGAATTTCGAATCAAATAAAATTAAGGTTTTTCCATCTGTTTTACATTAACCAGCTAAATTCCGATGTCAAATGTCTCCTATAAATAAAGCTTTCTTTATATGTGGATAAAATTGTTTTAGGAAAGCTAGTACAATGCAAGTTAGAAATATACGAGGGAAAACTAGAGTTAAGACAATATATTCCATGTTTCGGGTTCTGTGTATAAAGTAGCTTACTAGATTGAACTGCAATCTGGTCCCCAATTTTAGCGAAAAGGAGGCTATTACTTAACCCCCAGTTATCAAATTAACATCCTTCACTGATCGTTATGGGACATGAAGGTGACAAGAGCATTGCGGTATAATAAATAAACCATTTAGATAGGAACAAATTTTTAAATTTGTTGGCTTGTTATACCATAGTGATATATGTAATTATCATACCATAGTGATATATGTAGTTATACCACAGTGATATATGTAGTTATACCACAGTGATATATGTAATTATCATACCACACTGATATATGTAGTTATACCACATTGATATATGTAGTTATACCTCATGGCTATATGTAGTTATGCCACAGTGAAATATGTATTTATACGACAGTGATATATGTAGTTATACCACAGTGGTATATGTAGTTATACCACAGTGGTATATGTAGTTATCATACCACAGTGATATATGTAGTTATACCACAGTGATATATGTAGTTATACCACAGTGATATATGTAGTTATACCATAGTGATATATGTACTTATACCACAGTGATATATGTAGTTGTACCATAGTGATATATGTAGTTATACCACAGTGGTATATGTAGTTATACCACAGTGGTATATGTAGTTATACCACAGTGGTATATGTAGTTATCATACCACAGTGATATATGTAGTTATACCACAGTGGTATATGTAGTTATACCACAGTGGTATATGTAGTTATACCACAGTGATATATGTAGTTATACCACAGTGATATATGTAGTTATACCATAGTGGTATATGTAGTTATACCACAGTGGTATATGTAGTTATACCACAGTGATATATGTAGTTATACCATAGTGGTATATGTAGTTATACCACAGTGATATATGTAGTTATACCACAGTCATATATGTAGTTATACCACAGTGATATATGTAGTTATACCACAGTGATGTATGCAGTTATACCACAGTGGTATATGTAGTTATCATACCATAGTGATATATGTAGTTATACCACAGTGATATACGTAGTTATACCACAGTTATGTATGTAGTTATACCACAGTGATATATGTAGTTATCATACCACAGTGATATATGTAGTTATACCACAGTGATATATGTAGTTATACCACAGTGATATATGTAGTTATACCTCATGGCTATATGTAGTTATACCACAGTGAAATATGTATTTATACGACAGTGATATATGTAGTTATACCACAGTGATATATGTAGTTATACCACAGTGATATGTGTAGTTATCATACCATAGTGATATATGTAGTTATACCACAGTGATATCTGTAGTTATACCATTGTGATATATGTAGTTATCATACCACAGTGATATATGTAGTTATACCACAGTGATATATATAGTTATACCTCAGTGATATATGTAGTTATACCACAGTGATATATGTAGTTATACCACAGTGATATATGTAGTTATAGCACAGTGATGTATGTAGTTATACCACAGTGATATATGTAGGTATCATACCACAGTGATATATGTAGTTATACCACAGTGATATATGTAGTTATACCACAGTGATGTATGTAGTTATACTACAGTGATATATTTAGTTATACCACAATGATATATGTAGTTATCATACCATAGTGATATATGTAGTTATACCACAGTGATATATGTAGTTATACCACAGTGATATATGTAGTTATACCACAGTTATGTATGTAGTTATACCACAGTGATATATGTAGTTATACCACAGTGATATATGTAGTTATACCACAGTGATGTATGTAGTTATACAACTGTGATTTATGTAGTTATACCACAGTGATATATGTAGGTATCATACCACAGTGATATATGTAGTTATACCACAGTGATATATGTAGGTATCATACCACAGTGATATATGTAGTTATCATACCACAGTGATATATGTAGTTATACCACAGTGATCTATGTAGTTATACCACATTGATATATGTAGTTATACCACAGTGATGTATGTTATCATCATAACATAATAATGTATCCAGTCATTATAACATATTGGTCTGTGCAGTCGCCTTACGATAGTGATCTATACAGTTGTCCTATAAACAACAGATGCCAGGTGCCATTCCCACAGAGGGTTCCGTCAGCTATTTTGCTGTGAAATTTCGCATGTATAAGAATGCATCGTTTATGTTGTGTGCTTGTCTGTTATTTAATACAGCCCAAACTGCACATAATGGGAAAATACTTTTAAGAAAAGGAAGTTGCCTCTGAAATGGGAATACAAATGGAATAAAACAAGTTTCACGTAAACCGGAGCACGGGATCCCGAGAGTTCTAGTCTAGTAGAAGACATTTCTATATTATATATATATATAACCAAAAGTTAAACAAGGTTCATTGATTAATCAATGAATATAATTTTACAATAGATTAGAAGCATTCAACATTTTTTCTGGAGGTATTAATATTAATTCAAAATATTAATAAATATAGACATTCAACGTAATCAAAATATATTTTATTATATATATATCGCAGGTACTGTGCTGTTTCTTCACTACGTCCTCATCAGATAAAATATATAAATTGATGCATGACATACCTCAAAAAGCAGCACAGTACCTCCGAAATATATATAATAAAATATATTTTGATTACGTTGAATGTCTATATTTATTAATATTTTGAATTAATATATATGTATATATATATATATATATATATATATATATATAATATATATATATATATATATAAAGAGATAGGGAAGGAGAGAGACAGAGAGAGAGAGTGATAGTATTATTCAATTCGTTAGTGTAACGAATTAATTTGATTGTTCAATAAGAATCAAAGACCGTATTCAGTAGTGTTTTATTCAACGGACAAATTATTCAAATTGATAGTTCCTGTGGTAGTTTTATACGTCACAACTCTAACTATTTACGTAGTGTCTATAGAAAATTACAAAAATATTAAACGACACCACAATCCAGAGTTTCGCAATAAATGTTATTCGCACTCATTTCGATTATGGTCTTTTAAATAATATTTTTGTAATTTTCTCTCTCCCTCTCTTTATATATATATACGTTTGTGTGTGTGTGTGTGTGTGTGTGTATGTTAGACAATTCAGTAAGGAAACACAACCAAGAGGATAATACAGTATAAAGATACTATATATTAGTTTAACATTTCATATAGTAGAGAAAAAAACATAAGGTTTCAGACATTAGTGCGTCATCGGAATATAGCCTGAGATATCGAAGGGGAAATAGAAGACGCGCATAAATAAACGAAGACACGGGAAACATTTGTTTCACATGAGGAAAGCATGTGTCTGTTTAGTCAGCTATATACGTGTGAAAGAAAGAAGGCTTTGAAGTAATAACAAGTGGAAATGGAGTGAGAAGGGGAAATGCGTGACAGCCAGTGAGTAGCAAAGTGATCCGCGGGTCAACTCCGCTCCAATACCAGTGAGTAGCGAGGTGATCCGCGGGTCAACTCCGCTCCAATACCAGTGAGTAACGAGGTGATCCGCGGGTAAACTCCGCTCAAATACCAGTGAATAGCAAGGTGATCTGAGGGTCAACTCCATTCCAATACCAGTGAGTAGCGAGGTGATCCGAGGGTCAACTCCGCCCCAATACCAGCCAGTGAGTGGCGAGGTGATCCGCGGATCAACTCCGCTGCTATACCAGCCAGTGAGTGGCGAGGTGATCCGCGGGTCAACTCCGCTCCAATACCAGTGAGTAGCAAGGTGATCCGCGGGTCAACTCCGCTCCGATACCAGTGAGTAGCAAGGTGATCCGTAGGTAAACTCCGCTCCGATACCAGTGAGTAGCAAGGCGATCCGCGGGTCAACTCCGCTCCAATAACAGTGAGTAGTAAGGAGATCCGCAGGTCAACTCCGCTCCGATACTAGTGAGTAAGGATGTGGTGTGGGAGGCCCTACAACAAACCTATCAGAATTCTGACAATACTTGAACAGATTGCCCTCTTCAGCCTGACTAGTATCAGAGCCTGGGCTGGTAGTGGAGAGCACCAGATTGCCACTAGAGAATGTGTCACAGTCATGAAATCATCTGAAAATATTGTTGTGTTGAGTCAAAAGGAAATATGAGTTGCAGGAATCAAACTAATGCCTAATCCTATAATATAGCCCAAGTAAAGTGACTGTCAGAATTATGACATCCAGATTGTAACAAACAAGGGGAATATATACAGTACTTCATATTTGATAAAGACAGACGTAAAATTATGAGAGATTTAAACAAAAATGGTAGTTATGTATTTTTTCATTGATCGAATTCTTAAAAATATCAGAGCAATCGATATTGTAGCAGATTATACTACAATTCATCTTCTATGTCATTTTTTGTGTATCCAATTTATGGATGCATGTATATATATATGTATACACACACACACACATATATAGCTACACATATACGGTATGTATATATATATATATATATATATATGTATATATGTATATATATATGTATATATATACATATATATATATATATATATATATATATATATATATATATATATATATATATATATATATATATATATATATATATATATATATATATATAATATATATATATATACATATACGTATGCATATATATATATATATATATATATATATATATAGTATTTTCCGAAGTGTTGTAATATGAATATTACACACAGTAGATGGACAGCTCACGTAGGGTTTGCTCGACGGTTTCAGTTGTAGTTTCAAATGTAATCCGGAGAAAATAGAAGGATTTAGATAGATACAGTTCCGTAAAACGAATTTATTGACACGTGTTTCAATAACAGTTATATAACCTGAAAACAGCTGCTATCTACAAAGTATTAATTATGCAGACACTCAATATTTCAATGTTATTTTCAACTATCATTTCATCAGAATAATCTCATTGAGAACTTGTTTGGTTTTTATAGAGAATATTAAGAGGGAGGAGTGAAGTTAGAAGAATAGTTAAGGGAGTGGATAGAAATGTTTGATAGCAGTGGGTAATTAGATTCCCATCTGTTGTTTTGACATTTTTATAGAATACATTATTTGGCGTTGGTTATTTTTTTAAATCTATAGAAGGATTAGAGATAGTAAAGATATGCATGGTTGGTTTTGTGTTTGCACTTAATTAACATACAGACTTAAATGTTTCTTTCAAGTGTGTGTATCCGTTCGCCCACACATAGATATATGTGTATATATACTTTAAAAAAAAAAAACATACACATTCACACACATACATACATGCACACCTCTACAAATACATACACTCACATACGCATACTTACATGCTCATACTTACATACACATATACATGTACACACATATATATATATATATATACATATGTATATGTACCTACATACGCATTCATGTATATACACTTTCATACTCTACTTATCTTCATATACACACATATAGACACACACATATATGCATACATACTCCTGTCTATGTGTATATATATATATATATATATATATATATATATATATATATATATATATAAATACACATATACATGAATACACATACATTTAATTATACACATCAAATATATATATATATATATATATATATATACACTCACCCACTTATTTACTTATTTATATACATTTTCACCTATATACATACATATGGTCGCTTTTAGACACATTCATTATAGCATATTCGCACCTATTCTCACCAGCATATTTATCGATTATTAGTGTGATAATTTAAGGTTATAAATGTGGATTGGCAGTATCGGTAAAGGGTCGGACGCCATGCTTTCCAGCATAGTTACGTCCCGTTACGATCTGAGTTCAAATCCCGCCGAGGTTGACTTTGCCTTTCATCCTTACGGGGTCGATAAAATAAAGTACCAGTAATGCACTGGGTAATTGCTGGCCTTGTGCCTAAAGTAGAAACAGATATTAATAGTACATATATATGTTTAGAAGTGATTGTTTTTATATTTTTCTAACTAGATTGAGGATTTGTATAGTTGGGAGGATGTCCCTCGTTTATGTAATATTCAGCTTGTAGTGGGAAAAAAGGGTTTTAGTTCGGTGACGGCAGAATAATGTTCGTTCAATTCTGTTATTAAGCAGTTTCTTCTTGTGTGTGATTATGTAATAAATCTCAAGATTACATAATTTGCAGAAATTTTGGCTCCTGGAAAAGCTTTGGGTTTTAGCTAATTTCTCCCATTTTAGGGTAAACTTTTGATCGCTATCCCTGAGTGTCCAAGCTTTTTCTGCTAAAGTTGTTACATTTCTTTGGCTCTGGTGTTTTATTGAGTAAGAATGCCTATATAATCGAGATTTAAACGATGTTGCCGTTGATCCCACGTAATACCACTCGTTGCACCCGGATTCAATGTTACACTTATAGATGATATTTTTTTCAAGGCAGTTATTGCCGAGGGGGCAATTATCAGGATAGGTGCAGTTACAGTTGTGTACGTTGGTTTTGTAGTTAGGTTTACTCTGGAGTAGTATTGCGGACGAACTTAGGTGTGGTTTATTTATGTTCTGTAGTGTATTGTCTACTGTTTTTTTTGTTGTGCTCTTTGTACTTAAGTTTTTTATGTTTTCGTTAAACCTTCTAGTATTGATCTTTTTTATGTGTTGTTCAAGGTTTAACGCTGTAGAGTATGACAGTCTTATAGTGGTAGGGTTTAGAATTTTGTGGTATTTGTGTGATGTAGGAAAATGTTTCCTAACTATTGGACTGCCCAGAATTAGCCGTCGAAACGGCTTGAGCTCAGCCGTCGGGGTCCTACTCGTTCCTATTACCCACTCTACTACCCTAAGTATTGAGTACTTTGGTGCGTTATGGTCCATCTGGTTCCGTACCACATTTCCTTCGTTATATATATATATATATATATATATATATATATATATATATATATATATATATATATACATATACATATATATATATATATATATATATATATATATATATATATATATATATATATATATATATATATATACATATATATATATACATGTATATATATACATATATATATATATATATATACATATACATATATATATATACATGTATATATATACATATATATATACATGTATATATATATATATATATACATATATACTGTTATACTCTGCTATGTATTGAGTACCTTACTTACTGTGGTTACCTCCGATTCAACCCGGAATAACGTATATATACATATATATATATATACATGTATATATATATATATATATATATATATATAAATATATATACATATATATATATATATACATATATATATATATATACATATATATATATATACGCATATATATATATATATATATATATATATATATATATATATATATATATATATATATATATATATATATAAACAAGGTTTAGCAAATAATGAAAAAGTTTCAAAATAAATTTTAAAAAATTGACTTTACCTACTATAGTTACCTTTACCGATCGGTTTCGAATCCCAAAAATAAACGGAGACCATACGGCCTTCGTTGCAAAGAAAGATTCTCGTCAGAAGGTTCTTTTCATTCGAAGAATATAAAATTCCTGAATTTAAATTACGAACTAGCGCTATCAAAACTGTTCCTGGGATGAGAGTGGATGATGTAGAAACAGGTTTATCAAGGGCCGAAGTAAAGATAGAGGCAGAAGGAAGGCCGTATGGTCTCCGCTTATTTTTGGGATTCGAAACCGATCGGTAAAGGTAACTATAGTAGGTAAAGTCAATTTATTAAAATTTATTTTGAAACTTTTTCATTATTTGCTAAACCTTGTTTATATTTGTTCTGGCTCGTTAATTTATTAACCTGCCATTGAACCACACTGGCATTTGGTTGGACAATACATGCGTTCCTTAGCGCCTTGTGCGTGGAGGAACTCATATCCTATTATTACTACGCTCCTCTACTGTTGAGACAAATTGGGTCGCTCCGACTGCTGCTAGTGATAGCTGCGGCTGGTTTGACCTACCTCCTTCTGCCTCTATCTTTACTTCGGCCCTTGATAAACCTGTTTCTACATCATCCACTCTCATCCCAGGAACAGTTTTGATAGCGCTAGTTCGTAATTTAAATTCAGGAATTTTATATTCTTCGAATGAAAAGAACCTTCTGACGAGAATCTTTCTTTGCAACGAAGGCCGTATGGTCTCCGTTTATTTTTGGGATTCGAAACCGATCGGTAAAGGTAACTATAGTAGGTAAAGTCAATTTTTTAAAATTTATTTTGAAACTTTTTCATTATTTGCTAAACCTTGTTTATATTTGTTCTGGCTCGTTAATTTATTAACCTGCCATTGAACCACACTGGCATTTGGTTGGACAATACATGCGTTCCTTAGCGCCTTGTGCGTGAAGGAACTTATATCCTATTATATATATATATATATATATATATATATATATATATATATATATATATATATATATATATATACATATATATATATATATAGTTATACTTTGGCAGGTTCATGTTGCCAATAAGAAACACATGCACCAGTTGCTTTCACTTCAATTTATTATATATTTATAAATTTACAAATTTATAAATTTATAAATTTCTGGTTGGTTGGTTGGTTCCACAACCAGATAGTTGTTTATATATAGTCATAGTCCTTTCGTCACACACTCTGTGACCTCTTCAGTGACTGGGGATTCCTTTCTT
The DNA here is from genome assembly GCA_964016885.1 of Eledone cirrhosa. NCBI lineage: Eukaryota > Metazoa > Mollusca > Cephalopoda > Octopoda > Eledonidae > Eledone > Eledone cirrhosa. Next base: position 362,571,759 of record OZ024742.1, on the reverse strand, counting down.
TGTTTCTGTGCCTCTCCTTTCTCTGTCCTACGCCATTTTGTTTCTCGAGAAACAAAATGGCGTAGGACAGAGAAAGGAGAGGCACAGAAACAAAGAAAGGAATCCCCAGTCACTGAAGAGGTCACAGAGTGTGTGACGAAAGGACTATGACTATATATAAACAACTATCTGGTTGTGGAACCAACCAACCAACCAAAAATTTATTTTATAAATTTGTAAATTTATAAATATATAATAAATTGAAGTGAAAGCAACTGGTGCGTGTGTTTCTTATTGGAAACATGACCCTCCCAAAGTATAACAATATCGGTTTCAACACACGATTTCAGATAAAGAATCTTGCTAAACAAATTCAGAAACGAAATATATATATATATATATATATATATATATATATATGAGAATATTGAAGTTTACTTGAAGCATTGTGGAATAAGGTCAATTTCTTTACGTCGTTTGGAAACCTCGACAATGCAGATGGGTAAATCTCCGGATAACAAGATCTGGTGGTGGAGAGAGAGATGTAAGTGGGTGTACGTTGAGATCCGTGGCGTGTATAAGACTGTAGCGTGTAGAGGAATGAAGGAATATATATATGTATATGTATATATATGCATGTATATTTATTGGTTAGAGTAAGCAGCTTTCGAACGTAAAATCGGGAGTTCGATTCCCGGAATAGACGCTACATTCAGGCCTTGTGCAAAAAAATTAATTCATGTGTCTTCAATCAAATAAGGTGAAGCCAAGATGTCTCTGGTATCAAACAGCGGGAAAACTTACATGGTTCACCGCAGGTATTCCAATGAATGCATTGTCTGGGTTTATGCCATGGTAGATTATCACAGATGGTTGGCTTCTACTTACATGTCCTGGTGTACTCTCGGTTTCAAAATAATAGGTAGGGTTGTTAATATGCGGTGTGGTTTTGGGTCATTGATAATTTTACTAGGTTGTATCCGTTGTTTTATTTTAAAAAACAGAATTACTCGTTTAGTTTACATATTAAGACCCCAACGCACCCTATTTCTTTTATAACGTATGGGATTTCTTGTAAGGTCCTCTTTTGTCATTTATAATGTTTTTTTAATGTATAAAGAAAATTAATTGTCGCAGTAATGCTGCCAATTAAAATAGAATTTCACCGGAGATAGATTAGCGAAGTTTAATAATCGGGGTGGGGATATCAGAGCAGGGAGGGGGTTGGAAACATCTGAAGAAAAATTAATATGTGTGTGTGTTGGGGGGGGGGGTGAAGATTATTGGCGAACCGAGAGCATGTGTGAATGTATATTTGTGTGTGTGAACATATGTGTGGGCTTTCTTATGTTGTTATTTTTAAGTATTTAAATATAATTCCATATTTGACAAATATATTTATATTTATTTGGCTACACACTGCCAGCCGGAAATTATTTCATGATAAAAGACACAAAATATTTTTTTAATTGTACATTGTCATTAAAGCTGATAGAATTTCAGGAGACTATAGTCTTACATATACTATCTATGAATAAAAGACAGGTTAAGTATTGTTGGGAGACCTTTCATTAAAGATCGGCCTGGTCGTATCTGACAAGAGGCATAAAAAAAACAATCACAACCATATATCGATACAAAATGTCTCAAAAGACAAACAGATATCTTGGACCATTCACTGAAAACCCCTTGGTCAACATTGAATGCCAAAGTCAAGTGAAACACACTCCAAATGTTATTGTAGAAAACATGAATTATATACACTCAATGTTTGGTGCAACATGTAACTAATGCATGCTAGAGTTAAATAAGTTATATACACGTATGTTGTACTAAACATTGAGTGAATATAACTCTTTGTGATTTTGAATGTTTACCTCACTACTGTTATCGAGCTTATACTATTAAGTCTACGCTAAGGTATGTCAATATTTTAACACTAAATATTATATTGTATCTGATGAAAGCACACTAAAATTTGGTGTCCTTGAAGTACGTATAATAAAATAAATATCGTATTATAAAGATATTTTCCATTTATTAATATCGGTAATATTATATATGTATATATATATATATAAAATATTAAAAAAATAATGAATAAAACAAAGAAACAGTTCCTTATATTAAACAAAAAAAGTTCATTATTTAACGATCGTTTCTAGGACATATATGTGTTAGAATTGGCATGCATATTCAAAAGATCTATGTACAAAATTATACAAACTATCAAGGAGAATATACATACCATCACATATATATGCTGTCTTCAGAAATAATGAAGTATATTTATTGATAATAACAACAATTCAAAATTACAGGTCTGTTTGGGAACAGATTTTAAATAGACCAATGAAATACATAAAAATTCATCAAGAAATACAGTTAGATGTGTGTATATATGTAAGTAACTTCGTTCACAGATATGCATAAAAATGTATGTTCACATGCATACGCATGTCGAAAAAGTGTATGTAAATATAAAAATTTAGGGCTAATGTCTCTGTATGTTTATAATCCAGACAAAATATACATACATATACATATATATATATACATATATACACACATATACATACATTCATACACACACACGCATATATACATAACTTTGGATGACATTAATATTATTACACATGCTAGACTAACACTTATTGAATTTCAGAATGAATACTGGACCAGAAACACATATAGTAATCTATTTGATATTACTATGGGTTCAAGCGATTCTGCCCAAATTACTGATCTTGTGGGCCTCTTTCTTCTTTTTAACATAAATGCTTCCTTTCCCCACCTTAAAGGTGTTTTATATCGTGATGACTGTCTTCTTCTTTCCAACAACCTTAGCCTATCAGAAATAGAAAAAAGCAAAAAGCTTATTAGAACTTTCCTTAAAGACTATTATAGTCTTCATATTACTTTTGAAAACACAAGTAAAGTAGTTAATTTCCTAGATATAACTTTAGACTTAGCTACGGGTAGCTACCAACCTTACCATAAACCCAACCAAAACTTACACTACATACACTCACAATCTAATCACCCTAAATCTATCCTTAAAAACCTTGCATATATATCACTTAGAATTTCTAACCTTTCGTCTAACCAAGATGTATTTGATGAAAATGCGACCTTCTATAACGAAGCTCTAGATAGAAGTGGCCACAGAAATAGATTGGAATATATACCTTCTACTAATAACACTATAAACATACAACCTAATATTACCAACAAACACCAAATGAAAAGTACACACCTAAATGCCACTCACACTATACCCCAAAATACCAACATAAAACCAAATTTCTCTAACTTCTCTAATATAAAGTATAGTAACTCCAAAAAACTACTCATCATACAACTCTAATAAATGTTAATAATAAAACTCCTAATAAACAAGCTAAAACACCTAAATCAATAAATCTAACTAAAAATGTGCGTGGTGAGGTCATTAACATTAATCCTCCTAGTAAACATCACGATGCATCCTATAAAAACAATAAACAACATAGAAACCGTAATAGACGAATTACTTGTTATAATGCTCCATTTAATCTACAAATTAAGGATAATATAGCTAAAAAAATGTTTAATATCCTAGAGAAAAACTTCCCGCCAAACCACAAATACCATCAAATCTTAAATAGATCAACAGTTAAATTCTCATACTCAACAACCAAAAACATAAAACAAAATATAAGTGCCTATAATGCATATAAATGTAAAAAAAACCATAAGTATACCACCAATACATCAACTAACCATAATATCTCCTCAAATACAGAATTAACGAAAGGTTGTAACTGTAGAAACAAAGCAAACTGCCCATTAAAAGGAAATTGTCTTGTTAACAACATAGTTTATAAATGTAAAGTTAAAACTAAAGATTCTATTTGCTCATATATAGGAGCTACTTCTAACAATTTTAAGGTAAGGTTTAATACCCACAAACATAGTTTTAAAAATGCCGCACTGGCTAATACAACATCTCTAGCAGAAAAAATTAATAGTTATAGAAATAAGAATATAGAATATGATATGACCTGGAGTGTGCTCAAAAGAGCCACCCCTTATCAAAATAATAGAAATGAATGTAGATTGTGTTCCCAAGAACTATTTGAAATAATGAAATCTAAGGATATCCTATTAAATAAGCGACAGGAATTAATTATATCGTGTAATCATAAACTGAGAAAAACATTTAAATATTATAAACCTAATTAATAATATATATTTTAGAAATTAATATATAAATTAATTTAAATGTAGTTAACCTATAATTTTAATTTAATTAAAATTCTACTACAGATGAAATTAAAAAATATCGTATAATCATAAACTGAGAAAAACTTTTAAATATTATTAACATAATTAATATATACTTTGGAAATTAATATATAGATTAATTTTAGTTTATTTAACCTTTTATTAAAATTCCTTTACAGATGAAATATAACAAAATATCGTGTAATCAATAACAGAGAAATACTTTTTAATATTATAAACCTAATTAATATACAATTTAGAAATTAATTTAGAAATTAATTTTAATTTAGTTAACCTATAATTTTAATTTAGTTAGCTTAAAATTAAAATTCTAATACAGATGGATTGCAGAATATCGTGTAATCATAAACTGAGAAAAACTTTTAAATATATACCTAATTAATATATTCTTTACAAATAAATATATAGATTAATTTTAATTTAGTTAACCTATAATTATATTCTACTATAGATAAAATACAAAATTTTGCTTTAATTATTATAAACCTAATTAACATATACTATAGAAATTAATATATAATTTTTAATTTAGTTAACCTATAATTAATATTCTACTACCGATGAAATACTTAATTTGGCTTTCCCTATTACAAAATTCATTTCCTAAAATTGATACCATCATGTTAATATTTTTAATTTAGTTATGCTATAATTAATACTCTACTACTGTTTAACTTCAAAATTCCGCTTTAAAAATTATAAACCTAAGTAGTATACACCTTAGAAATTAATATATTAACTATTTTTACTTTAATTAGCCTAAAATTAATAGTCTACTTATATTAAAATGCATAATTTAGCCTTCTTTCTTACAAATACCATTTCCTAATACTGACACTACTATGTAAACACATATTATGATTTAAATGCAGATTAATATTCTATGTTCCTTGAAACCTATATTTACTATTTCCCACTAATAATTTTAATCCCCCCACCCCCCATAATTATTCGTATTTGTAAGCGTGGATGTATGTATGTGTATGTAAGTATGTATGTATGTTTGTGTGTTTGTATGTGAGTATAAAAATATATATGTGCGCATGTAAATAAGTGTGTATGAGTGTATATATATGTGTATGTATGTATGTGTATGTATATGTATTTGTAGAGATGTGTGTATGTATGTGTATATATGTGCATAATTGTCTGACTGTGTGTATTTATTTATTTATATATATATATATATATATATATATATATATATATATGTATGTGTATGTATGTCTCTATATTTATGTATGTCTGAGTGTGTGTGTGTGTGTGGTTGTGTGTATATATACATGGGTATGTGTGTGTATGTATATATATGTTTATGTATGTGTGTGTGTGTATATATATGTGTGTATATATATGTGTGTATATATATATGTATATATATATATATATATGTATGTGTATGTATGTGTGTATGTGTGTGTACATATATGTATATATGTGTGTTGTGTGTATGTGTATATATATATATATATATATATATATATATATATATCGGTGTGTATTTATATGTATGAGTATATGTTTTACTTGTTTTTATGTATATGCATACAAACAGGTTAATATGCGTGAGGTTAAGTATGTGTATGTGTGTGTATGTACGTATGTATGTATCGAACGTATGGATGTGTAAATGTGCGTATGTATATAAGCATGTATATTTTATGTCTCTCTTTTATGTTTTTTTATGTTTTTATATTTCTTTTATTATATTTCTTTTTATTTCTAACTTTATAGATACATTTTTATAAATATGCTGAGTTTGACACTCTTCTTTAATTACTTACTCCCTTACCTCCTTTTAATTCTGCATCTAAATGTAAGTGTGTGTGGCCGTGTTTATGTGTGAGCCTCAATATCCATATAGTTATAATAATAATATATACGTATGTGTGTGTGTGTGTGTATATATATATGTGTGTCCGTAGGTATGTGTGTGTTTATGTATATATGCGTGTGTGTGTATGAATGTATGTATATGTGTGTATATATGTATATATATATATGTATATGTATGTATATTTTGTCTGTGGATTATAAACATACAGAGACATTAGCCCTAAATTTTTATATTTACATACACTTTTTCGACATGCGTATGCATGTGAACATACATTTTTATGCATATCTGTGAACGAAGTTACTTACATATATACACACACCTAACTGTATTTTCTTGATGAATTTTTATGTTTTTCATTGGTCTATTTAAAATATGTTCCCAAACAGACCTGTAATTTTGAATTGTTGTTATTATCAATAAATACACTTCATTATTTCTGAAGACAGCATATATATGTGATGGTATGTATATTCTCCTTGATAGTTTGTATAATTTTGTACATAGATCTTTTGAATATGCATGCCAATTCTAACACATATATGTCCTAGAAACGATCGTTAAATAATGAACTTTTTTTGTTTAATATAAGGAACTGTTTCTTTGTTTTATTCATTATTTTTTTAATATTTTATCTTGACTCTGTATTCCGTTTATCTTTCACCGAAAGTGATTTTTGAATGCATCTCTTCTTTCTATTACATCCGGATTACATTGAGTTCTTCATACGGATTGGACACTACCGTAAACTTTTGGTAGATTTATCTCCATATATATATATATATATATATATATATATATATATATATATATATATATATATATATATATATATATATAACGAAGGAAATGTGGTAAGGAACCAGGTGGACCATAACGCACCAAAGTACTCAATACTTAAGGTAGTAGAGTGGGTAATAGGAACGAGTAGGACCCCGACGGCTGAGCTCAAGCCGTTTCGACGGCTAATTCTGGACTGAGTCCAGAATTAGCCGTCGAAAGGGCTTGAGCTCAGCCTATATATATATATATATATACACATACATATATAATATTAACGATATTAATAAATGGAAAATATCTTTATAATACGATATTTATTTTACTATATATATATATATATATATATATATATATGTATAGGAAAATGTTCAAGACCCCGATGGCAGAGCTCAAGTTATCTTGACTGCTATTTCTGGACTAAATTAGATTTAGTCCAGAAATAGCCGTCGCAACGCTTGAACATTTTCCTATTACCCAATCTACTACCCTAAGTATAGAGTACTCTGGTGCGTTATGGTCCACGTGGTTCCTTACCACACTTCCTTCGGTCTTATACGCTACAGTCTTATACACCCCACGGATCTCAACGTACATATATATATATATATATATATATATATATATATATATATATACATATATATACATATATACATATATATATATATATATATATATATATATATATATATATATATATATATATATATATATATATATATATATATATATATATATATATATATATCTTCTTCCTCCCGTTAGACCTGTGCGAAATTCCTTCCTTGCTCACATTTCAACCAGGTTTGATGGTCTTTATTCTCTCGTTCACGATTTCACCGAACTTAAATTCATAGAAATCTGGGACTTGTCTCCTTCTTCCTCACTTTCTGTTGCTTCACCATTTTGTTTGTTTACCCTCGCGTCCCCTTTATTTACGTGTCCCAACAACTTTTTTTAGCCGTTGCTCGCACCAACCGGAGGTATATGGTCTTTAAAGCGATGAAATGCCCATGATAGTTGGAAGATCACTGATGAAGGACAAACTTTTTTCATATGTAACCCATTTGCAACTCCGCAGCGCCCTTATTATTATATATATATATATATATATATATATATATATATATATATATATATATATATATATATATATATATATATATATATATATACATATACATATATATATATATATACTTGCCAGAGTGGTCAACCCTTAGTGGTAGGGTCCGTACCGTAGATAGAACCCAATGTAATCCGATGGTGAGTAATCCAATGAAATCCATAGAAAAGTTCCGTGTTCTGCTGGGTTATTTCTTTAGATACAGAGTCAGATATTAGGTATTAAGTTAACAATGAAAATAAAAACACCAAAGTCAAGTTATTTTACCTATTCATATCATTGTTTTACGATCGTTTTCCAGAGTCGAAGAAGACGGTCTGATCGAACCTATATATGAGTTCTGATAGTATACAGCTATATAACTGCTATAGATCAGACAATATGTCAATATGATCGACCCTCCGAAACGATCGTAAATCAATTATATGAATCGATAAAATAACTTGAGTTTGTTGTTTTTATTTTCATCGTTAATTTAATACCTAAGCCGAAGCTGAAGTATATAGACAATATGCCCTCATCCCCTCCCACTGAAAAGTGGTCATAATGGTGCCACGGCAAAAAAGCTCCCAGCCCACACTGTAAAGTGGGCGCATAGGCTCCACGGTAAAAAAAGCACCCAGCACTCACTGTAAATGAGGTTGGTACTAGGAAGGGAATCCAGCTGTAGAAATCAAGCCAGAATCAGTTCCCGTATGAGCAAGACAAGGTCAGCCGACCGGGCACTGCCCACAACAGGACAACCCGTCTAACCCATGCTAGCTTGGAAAAATGGACGTAAAACGGTGATGATGATGATGATGATGATGATGATGATGATGATGATGATGATGATGATGATGATGATGATGATGATGATGATAATGATGATGATGATGATGATACATATGTACATATATATGTATATATATATATATAAACATTTAATATAGAAATCGCTTCTACAGTAGTAGAACTGTTTCATTCGTATGAAATCATCAAGAATGCTAAGGGACAGAGAGAGTAGTTGATCCGTATAGGTTCCAACTGGTGTAGAATATTAGATGGGTGTGTGGGAGGAGGTGAGGTTTGTGGTGGGTTACTATATTGAATAATGATGTTTAAGCTCGGGAACTCTCTCCCTCGCACTCTCTCTCTCTCTCTCTCTCTCTATATATATATATATATATATCGTTTCTGAATTTGTTTAGCAAGATTCTTTATCTGAAATCGAGTGTTGAAACCGATATTGTTATACTTTGGGAGGGTGATGTTGCCAATAAGAAACACACGCACCAGTTGCTTTCACTTCAATTTATTATATATTTATAAATTTATAAATTTATAAATTTCTGGTTTGTTGGTTGGTTCCACAACCAGATAGTTGTTTATATATAGTCATAGTTCTTTCGTCACACACTCTGTGACCTCTTCAGTGACTGGTGATTCCTTTCTTTGTTTCTGTGCCTCTCCTTTGTTCTGTCCTACGCCATTTTGTTTCTGTGTGTGTGTTGTGTGCTCAGTCTGCGCATGCGCCACATCCGGGTGTCTGTGTGTGTTTATGTTCATTTATTTATTTGTTTATTTACATGTTACTGGTTGGTTGTTTGTTCTATGTGTGTGTGTGTTTTCATTTTCTCCTTAATTGTAAGTTGTGATGTTGCTGTTCCACTCATATTTTCTATTTAATTTTGATTGTAATTCTTTTATGTTTATTGCCTATGTAATTTGTCTAAACATTGCGTCTTTTCTGTGTGTAGATTCTATTTTTATTTCTATGTTCTCTAATTTACACTTGTGTTCTATCTTAGCATGTTGGTAGAGTACAGATGGTTCTTTATTATCTTGAAGGTCTCGCCAGTGTTCATTTATCCGTTCCCCTACACTACGAGCTGTCTCACTTATGTACACTATATTTTTG
>OZ024742.1:362549347-362556847 GCA_964016885.1 Eledone cirrhosa | reverse complement strand
TTGTGTGTGTTTGTGTGTGATTGTGTGTGTGTTTGTGTGTGTGTGTGATTGTGTACAGATAAATGTGTCACGAATAGGAGAGGCGGACGATTGAAGAAAGAAAACAAATTATTAAAAAAGGAGCAAAAAGCCATACAATTGTGTAGAATGTTAGTGAATGGAAAAATACGCAAAGGATCTGATTCCTCGAGTTAATCCCTTCATCGAAGTAGATTGAGACAAGAAAGGGATAGGGATGAACAGTGTTAGAAGGACGGAGGCCGTGGAGGTTGGGTTCTTTTGTGTGGGACCTGGTTTATATGTGTCACGGATACACTCTCAGTGTCGTCTTAGAAGGATACCAAACTATCAGATGTAGTTTAGAAAGTTATATCCTGCTGAATGGAAGGTTGGTCGTTCGACAGGAAGTGGTCAAAAGAAGTAGGTGGTGTTAGAAGCAGATAGAGTGAATTAGATTGTATTATGGACTGTTAGGTAGAGAAAAGGTTGTGAGGAACAATACATATGGCGGGGTTGAGGAGAGAGGATGCATGGAAAGAGATGTTGAAGTTAATCTTATTGTAGAAATGTACATGGTGTTAACTTTATAATTAACAGTGGGGGTTGTGTATAGATATGTGTGCATGGAGGCTTATAGGTACGTATGAATCTATCAGATATATATATTTTCCTGAAACCTGTACTCTAAATGTTCTTTATGGACATGTTTCCTTTCCATAACAAACTTCTATGTACTAACTCTTTGGTGTAGCATCGACATTTCTTTTGGAGTTGTTTGATCTCCCCATAGATATACAACTTTCCAGGTCTATAAATCAATTTTCTGTACGATATTATCAATGTATTTTATCTGGCTATTGTTCAGAATGCTATCTGTGAAATAACATCCATATATTTCTCGTTAGGTTATGAGGAGAATGTTGCCAAGTTAATGAAACATTTCTAGTCAGGGAAAATGATAGTTGTTAAATAATAAAAAAAAAATAATAACTGCTTTATAAACCACAACTGGAAAGAAGGTAGTGTGGTGACTATAGAAACATATGATGGATATATGTTAATAATATAAGTTAAGATATTTTATAATGAGTTTAAATACAGCCAGAAAACTAGAATGAAATGAAAGTCCATCGTTTTCAACTATGAGTGTTCCAGTTGTTCGATCAATGGTACAGCCTGCTCGAGAAATTATTGTATGATTGGTAGAGAGTTTCACACGCATGTACAGCTCTAACCTAAACCACAGAGAGATTCAGCGTAACACAACGAGTGACAAGGCTAGCCATCTTGTAATATAGTGTAAGTGGCTGAGCATTCACAGACACGTTTCCCCTTAACGTAAATCTCAGAGAGTCAGTGTGATACAGTGTCTGAAGAGACTGGCCACTTGAATCACCTTTGTCAGCTGAATGGACAGCAGCATCATGAAATATGTAGTCTTACTGAAGGACACAACGTGGTGTCAAGAATCGAACTCACAACCTCACAGACGTAAACTGAACACCGTAACCTCTAATTCAACCACTTTCACAAATACACAAAAATAATGATACTACTATATGACATACAGAAACGATATTTAAACTGGGTAAGTTCGATTCTTAGAAAGTCCCGTAGTTCTCCGCTCAATTCCTGAAAAGATCAACATTAATCATCCCCTTCTCTCAAGATCAATAGAAATTAATACACATAATATATCGACCAGAACGTTTCAAATAATCCATATAAACCCATAGAGGTGAATTTTATTTTCTCAGTGTAGATCAAACTTAGGGTTCATCAGAGACTGAATTAGCACTTATTAACCCCTTTATAACGAGAGAAAAACAATCCCTAGATTAATTTAACTCCCTACCAGATATTGTACCCCTAACAGGATGTCATATTTGATATGGTGGATATTATGGAGCCATTCAAAACAGACCTATTTAAACGAACAAACGATCTACCTTTGAGAGAAAACACCATGATGTAATCATATTCATAAAACAAAACATTTTAAAAACATTAAAATTTTAAACTAAAACTGCAACTTAATAATTTCGATCTCCTCTATGCCCAGCAAACTCCTCTCCCCATTCAATAATTCAACCATGACAAGTGTTTCTATATTTATAGTTTATAGATTATCTTCTTAACAACGTTCTATTAAACACTCCTAAATTAGGTATGCATTGTAAATGTATCTTCGATTGATTTGTTACGGCAGGAGTAGAAATTCAATTTTATCACAAAGTGTTTATTAAATAAATTATTTGAGAAGCTCTGATATAGACCAATTCAATGCAATGTATTCCTCGTTGTTGTTGTTGTTTTTTAACCATTCGTCCAGGTAAGTTGGGAGAAGATAAGTATTAACAATATAACTGCATTAATTCAGAATGAAGATTGAAAGTAGTTCAGAGACTTGAATAACAAAGAATTCACAACAAGGTCTCCGACTCTTATAAACATTCTCATATAACGAAGTATTTGCATTCAATACCGCATTCGTTTCACAATAATATCATCGATTATTTCTTGCTATGCCAGTTTTTAACAACAAAAGAAGAATTTAGTCTAGCAACACAATTCCACGAAAGAAGACTATATTGTGAGAGATTTTTCGCCCAGGTCAGACACGACTCATCTTCTTGTGTATCAACAGCAGTATTATTCCGTGTCTCCATTACTTTAAGAGGGCTGTGGGGAGGCAGAATCGTTAGAGAGTCTGACAAAAACAGTGTCATTCGTTCCTATTCTTTACGGTCAGAGTTAAAATCAGAAAAAGGTTTTTGTATTTCATTCCTCTGTGGCCGAAAGAATAATGTAGCTGCCAAGACTAGGGTTGTTTCGATAGACTTTGTCTCTCCATCAAATATAAAGCTGCTGATCATGTGTCTAGATTAAAAATCATCATTGTAAGGGTGTGGTTTAAGATAATTTGGATGATTTCAATGGGTGGTTTTGTGCAGATTCCCTCGATTATCTCTAAAGTCTAGTCTAAAGTCTGTATGAAGGCACGAGGCTCGTCAGGCCAGTGTTTATCCTGGTTTCGGGTAGTAAAGCGACTGAGAGTACAAGACGCCCTCTTGTCGGCTGGAACACGTGATACAGTAATACAGTAAACATAATTATAATCAACAACTTTGAAAATGTACAACTACACTATATGCGTTATTGGGAAAGTTGGAGCGTGACAGAAAATTTTATTAAATTTGATTGAAAGAATCAAAATTAGACCTTTGATATAACAGATACAAAAAACAAGTGTCACAGTCTTATGCAACAAATGATGACGTCACTCTTCTGGAATGTGGTGTTTTAAATGTTTTTTTTCTTTTGTAAATCTCTCTCTCTCTCTCTCTCTTTTATATATATATATATATATATATATACGACCTCTTTTATACCATATACGTGGTTCTGTATTTGCGCGTAATTGTTTTTCCCCGCTCCTATTAATAACGTATTATATTCGTTTTTTTCCCCGTTCTCTGCCAGCGAACGTTTCCACGAACCAAAGTATCGTCTTTCTGTCTTCCGCCGTTTGCGGCGTTTTTTGAAATATCCACTTCTGCGTTTACAGATTGACTTTGTTAGTTTCAGAAGATCCCGTTAAGGGTGAAAGCAGCGATTCTTTGCTTAAACTTTAATGTTATTTTAATAAATATTTGCTCTACGGTTATATATTTGATATATATTTATCCTTATCGAGCCCTCTTTGGATTTTAGTCTTCAAATTTATTATTATTACTATATATATATATATATATATATATATATATATATATATATATATATGTATAGTATGTATATGTATGTATATATATATATATATATATATATATATATATATATATATATATATATATATATATATATATATATATATATAAATCAGGAAAGAAGATTGACATGGTTTGCTATACAAAAAAGGTTTTTAATCTCATTGCTGACAATGGTTTCTCTGAACTGGTAGGTCTAGAGATCGCTATTCGCTTGTTTTCACGTTACTCGATCGCCAATACAAAATTATAACCAGTCAGTTCTTCGGAGCATGCATACACCTAAGTGGACTGCATATAACTATTATTTGTTACCCCGTATATATATATATATATATATATATATATATATATATATATATATATATATATATATATATATATGTATATATATATATATATATATATATATATATATATATATATATATATATATATATATATATGTGTGTGTGTGTGTCTGTGTGTGTAGATAAATCTACCAAAATATACGGTAGTGTCCAATCCGTATGAAGAACTCAATGTAATCCAAATATCATAAAAAGAGAAGATGTATTCAAAAATGTTTTCGATGAAAATCACAGGAAAACAGTAAAGATAAATTAATAAAAACAATGAATAAAAACAAAGAAATAGTTCCTTATATTAAAAAATTCATCATTTTACGATCGTTTCTAGGATATATATGTGTGTGTCGGTATGTATATCATATAGATCTATCTAAATATTTTACAAACTATCAGAGGGAATATACATACCTACACATATATATGTGTCTTCAGAAATAATGATATTTGTTTATTGAACAAAAACCAACAAACAGGGAACAGGTTTTGAATTGACCAATAGAAAAGTAGTAAGTGGTCAAGTTGATAGAATAGTAGTAGTAGAAATTTAATTTATGGGTAGAGGAATGCAGACTTCAGTTTTGAATGGAAAGAATATTTTGAATAAAAAGATTACTTTGGGGATGAAAAGAGGTCAAGCCGGTGAAAGGTAGACGAAAATTTGATGTTATTAAAGAATAATGCTAAGTTTAAAATCGAAGGAGAATACAATTTTAGGATAAATGTGTTAGTTAGAAATACCAATATTATTTAAAACATAAAGAATTTAGATCTATAAAAAGAAATTAAATTAATTTAATTGATAGGTATACTTATAAGGATATATTTATATTAATGCATATAGATGTGATAAATAAGAGTTAGATGTTATTAAAGAATGTTGTTAAAAGCGAAGGAAAAATAATTTTTTGGGGTATAAATGTATTAGTGAGAAATAACAAACTTATATAGATTACAAGGAATTAAGATTCATAACAGGAATTAAAATAGTTTATATGTATACTTATAGGTATTAATTTTAGGAAGAGATAGCTGTAAAAGGGAAATAAAATTATGAAGTTCTCAGTAGTAAAATACTAATTATAGGTTAACTAAATTAAAAAAACAGATTATAATAATTTGGAAAATATAAGTGTATATTAATTAGGTTTGTAATATTTGAAAGTTCTTCTAATTCTATGATTGCACGATATAATTAATTCTTGTCGCTTATTTAATAGGATATCCTTAAAGATTTCATTATTTCAAAAAGTTCCTGGGAACATAATCTACACTCATATCTATTATTTTGATAAGGGGTGGCCCTTTTGAGCACACTCCATGTCAGGTTATACTCGATATGCTTTTTTCTATAATTATTAATTATTTCAGCCAAGGATGTTGTATTAGAAAATGCGGCATTTCGTAAACTGTGTTTGTGCGTATTAAATCTTACTTTAAATTGGTTAGAAGTAGCTCCTATATATGAATAAGTTGAGTCTTTAGTGCTAATTTTACATTTATATACTATGTTATTAATAAGGCAATTCCTTTTAATGGGCAATTTGCTTTGTTTATACAGTTACAACCTTTCGTGAATATTATATCAGGGGAGTTAGTCAAATTAGGTGTGGAATTTACACGACTTGTTGTATGTGAAGGAGATGGTGGTTTGCTGTGGTTTATTTTAGTATTATGGTTAGTTTGATGTGTTGGTGGTATATTCATGTGTTTTTTTTACATTTATATGCATTGTAGGCACTTATATTTTGTTGTATATTTTTGGTAATGGAGTAGGAGAATTTGACCGTTGATCTATTTAAAATTTGATGGTATTTATGGTTTGGCGGGAAGTTTTTCTCTAGCGTAGTAAACATTTTTTTAGGGATATTATCTTTAATTTGTAGATTAAATGGAGCATTATACCAAGTAACTCGTCTATTACGGTTTTGATGTTGTTTTTTTATTTTTATACGATGTATCCTGATGTTTACTAAGAGAGTTAGTATTAGCAAATTTATTATACATATGTTTAGTTAGATTCACTGATTTAGGTGTTTTAGCGTGATTATTAGGAATTTTGTTAGTAATGTTATTAACATATATTGTAGTATTAGGATGAATGGTTTTTTGAAAGTTATTATATTTTCTGTGAGAAGAGGTAGAGAAATTAAGTTTTAAGTTGATATTTTTGGGTATAGTGTGAGTGGCATTTAGGTGTGTATTTTTCATTTGGTGTTTGTTGGTAATATTGGGTTGTATGTTTGTAGTATTATTGGTACAAGGTATATATACTAATTTGCTTTTGTGGCCGTTTCTAGCTAAAGCTTCGTTATAAAAGGTCGCATTTTTTATCGAATACATCCTGGTTAGATGAAAGGTTAGAAATTCTGAGTGAGATATTATATGCTAGGTTTTTAAGGATAGATTTAGGGTGATTGGATTGTGAGTGTATGTAATGTAAGTTTTGGTTAGGTTTATGGTAAGGTTGGTAGATACCCGTAGATTATTCTAAAGTATATCTAGGAAATTAACTACTTTACTGGTGTTTTCAAATGTAATAGTGAGACTATAATAGTTTTTGAGGAAAGTTCTAATAAGTTTCTTTTTTTTCTGATAGGCTAAGGTTAGTGGAAACAATAAGACAGTCATCACGATATAAACCACCTTTAAGGTGGGGAAAAGAAGCATTCATGTTAAATAGAAGAAAGAGGCCCACAAGATCTGTAATTTGGGCAGAATCACTAGAGCCCATAGTAATGTCGAATAAATTACTATATGTATTTCTGGTCCAGTATTCCTTCTGAAATTCCTGTTGTGTTTGTCTAGCGTGCGTGATAATATTAATGTCATCCATAGTTAAGTTTGATCTATTTTTAGCAAATATCAAGGCTTTGTTCAGGAGTATGGGTGATATAGAGGGATAATAAGCATCTATATTGAATTGTAGAAATGAAGCAGATGATTTATTTCTAATATTTGTAAACAAGTTAATTACCTGGGATGTGTTTTCCCAGAGTGGTAAATTAACATGTTTTCTTAATTGTGGGATACCTCTATCTAACATTTTTTTACTAATGATGCCAATGTCAGATTTGGAAGGGCATGATATTTGCTAATAATAGATCAAACTTAACTATGGATGACATTAATATTATCAAGCACGCTAGACAAACACTACTGGAATTTAAGAAGGAATACTGGACCAGAAATACATATAGTAATCTATTCGACATTACTATGGGCTCTAGTGATTCTGCCCAAATTACAGATCTTGTGGGCCTCTCTTTCTTCTATTTAACATAAATGCTTCTTTTCCACACCTTAAAGGTGGTTTATATCGTGATGACTGTCTTCTTCTTTCCACTAACCTTAGCCTATCAGAAATTTAAAAAAATAAAATACTT
>OZ024742.1:362509347-362539347 GCA_964016885.1 Eledone cirrhosa | reverse complement strand
AAATCAACTGAAATGTAAAATCTTGATCCTTTTATACTCAAGTGACTGTATTTGTATTTATCATTTAAAATTGGTTTGTTCTAGTCTGTGATAAATCTATGATATATTCATTGCAAAAGACTTCCTTTAAAATTAACGTTTTATCTTCAGAAGAAAGAAAAATAAATAACAACAAAAACAGAATAGAATCAACTTAGGAACTAAATTGAACAAATTTTACAGTCAAGGAGTTCCTTTTCATTGATTTGTCCAAATGATTTTGTCTCTTCATACAAATAATTCTTTCAATAATCTCTACAATGTAGTTCTTACGTGATTTATCTCCATTGAAAACGTGATTTAGAAAAGAATTATTTACAAAGTTCGTGTTACACTCAAACCGAGTTCCCAACTTATCTGTCCACCACAATCTTTTACTACCAATCACTTATTTGATAAAACTTGGAAAAGTTCAGCAAATATACTTAAAATTAGGTTTCCCAAGTAAGTCAATTTCCTTTCCACGATAGTCAAAGCTATTCTAAACATTCTTTCAATTACTACATACGGTAATGTGAAAGTGTAGATTACAGTAATGTGAAAGTGTGGGTTAGAGTAATGTGGAAGTGTGGGTTACCGCAATGTGAAAGTGTAGGTTACAGTAATGTAAAAGTGTGGGTTAAAGCAATGTGAAACTGTAGGTTACAGCAATGTGAAATTGTGGGTTACAGTAATGTGAAAGTGTAGGTTACAGCAATGTGAAAATGTGGGTTACAGTAATGTGGAAGTGTGGGTTACCGCAATGTGAAAGTGTAGGTTACAGTAATGTGAAAGTGTGGGTAACTGTAATGTCAAAGTGTGGGTTACAGTAATGTGAAATGGTGGGTTACAGCAAGGTGAAAATGTGGGTTACAGTAATGTGAAAGTGGGGGTTACAGCAATGTGGAAGTGTGGCTAAATGTAGTGTGAAAGTGTGGGTTACAGTAATGAGAAAGTGTGGCTAACTGTAATGTGAAAGTGTGGGTTACAGCAAAGTGAAAGAGTAGGTTACAGCAATGGGAAATTGTGGGTTACAGCAATGTGGAAGTGTGGATTACAGTAATGTGAAATTGTAGGTTACAGCAATGTGAAATTGTGGGTTACAGCAATGTGGAAGTGTGGGTTACAGCAATCTGAAAGTGTTGGGAACAGTAATGTGAAAGTGTGTGTTACAGCAATGTGAAAGTGTGGGTTACAACAATGTGAAAGTGTTGGTTACAGTAATGTGAAAGTGTGGGTTACAGCAATGTAAAAGTGTGTGTTACAGCAATGTGAAAGTGTGGGTTACAGCAATGTGAAAGTGTGTGTTACAGCAATGTGAAAGTGTGGGTTACAGCAATGTGAAATTGTGGGTTACAGCAATTTGGAAGTGTAGGTTACAGTAATGTAAAAGTGTGGGTTACAGTAATGTTAAATTGTGGGTTATAGCAATGTGAAAGTGTGGGTTACAGCAATGTGAAAGTGTTGGTTACAGTAATGTGAAAGTGTGGGTTACAGCAATGTAAAAGTGTGGGTTACAGTAATGTGAAAGTGTTGGTTACAGTAATGTGAAAGTGTGGGTTACAGCAATGTGAAAGTGTGGGTTACAGTAATGTGGAAGTGTGGGTTACAGCAATGTAAAAGTGTGGGTTACAGTAATGTGAAAGTTTGGGTTACAGCAATGTGAAAGTGTGGGTTACAGCAATGTGAAAGTGTGGGTTACAGTAATGTGGAAGTGTGGGTTACAGTAATGTGAAAGTGTAGGTTACAGCAATGTGAAAATGTGGGTTACAGTAATGTGGAAGTGTGGGTTACCGCAATGTGAAAGTGTAGGTTACAGTAATGTGAAAGTGTGGGTAACTGTAATGTCAAAGTGTGGGTTACCGTAATGTGAAATGGTGGGTTACAGCAAGGTGAAAATGTGGGTTACAGTAATGTGAAAGTGGGGGTTACAGCAATGTGGAAGTGTGGCTAAATGTAGTGTGAAAGTGTGGGTTACAGTAATGAGAAAGTGTGGCTAACTGTAATGTGAAAGTGTGGGTTACAGCAAAGTGAAAGAGTAGGTTACAGCAATGGGAAATTGTGGGTAACAGCAATGTGGAAGTGTGGATTACAGTAATGTGAAATTGTAGGTTACAGCAATGTGAAAGTGTGTGTTACAGCAATGTGAAAGTGTGGGTTACAACAATGTGAAAGTGTTGGTTACAGTAATGTGAAAGTGTGGGTTACAGCAATGTAAAAGTGTGGGTTACAGCAATGTGAAAGTGTGGGTTACAGCAATGTGAAAGTGTGTGTTACAGCAATGTGAAAGTGTGGGTTACAGCAATGTGAAATTGTGGGTTACAGCAATTTGGAAGTGTAGGTTACAGTAATGTAAAAGTGTGGGTTACAGTAATGTTAAATTGTGGGTTATAGCAATGTGAAAGTGTGGGTTACAGCAATGTGAAAGTGTTGGTTACAGTAATGTGAAAGTGTGGGTTACAGCAATGTAAAAGTGTGGGTTACAGCAATGTGAAAGTGTTGGTTACAGTAATGTGAAAGTGTGGGTTACAGCAATGTGAAAGTGTGGGTTACAGTAATGTGGAAGTGTGGGTTACAGCAATGTAAAAGTGTGGGTTACAGTAATGTGAAAGTTTGGGTTACAGCAATGTGAAAGTGTGGGTTACAGCAATGTGCAATTGTGGGTTACAGCAATGTGAAAGTGTGGGTTACAGTAATGTGGAAGTGTGGGTTACAGTAATGCGGAAGTGTATGTTACAGCAATGTGAAAGTGTGGGTTACAGTAATGTGGATGTGTGGGTTACAGTAATGTGGAAGTGTAGGTTACAGTAATCTGAAAGTGTTGGGAACAGTAATGCGGAAGTGTGGGTTACAGTAATGTGAAAGTGTGGGTTACAGTAATGTGGAAGTGTAGGTTACAGTATTGGGAAAGTGTGGGTTACAGTAATGCGGAAGTGTAGGTTGCAGCAACGTGAAAGTGTGGGTTACAGTAATGTGGAAGTGTGGGTTACAGTAATGTGGAAGTGTGGGTTACAGTAATGTGGAAGTGTAGATTACAGCAATGTGAAAATGTGGGTTACAGTAATGTGGACGTGTGGGTTACAGTAAAGTGAAAGTGTGGGTTACAGTAATGTGGAAGTGTGGGTTACAGTAATGTGGAAGTGTGGGTTACAGTAATGTGAAATTGTGGGTTACAGCAATGTGGAAGTGTGGGTTACAGTAATGTGAAAGTGTGGGTTACAGTAATGTGGAAATGTGGGTTACAGTAATGTGAAAGTGTGGGTTACAGTAATGTGGAAGTGTGGGTTACAGTAATGTGGCAGTGTGGGTTACAGTAATGTGATAGTGTGGGTTACAGTAATGTGGAAGTGTGGGTTACAGTAATGTGAAAGTGTGGGTTACAGTAATGTGGAAGTGTGGGTTACAGTAATGTGAAAGTGTGGGTTACAGGAATGTAAAAGTGTGGGTTACAGCAATGTGGAAGTGTAGGTTACAGTAATGTAAAAGTGTGGGTTACAGTAATGTTAAATTCTGGGTTATAGCAATGTGAAAGTGTGGGTTACAGCAATGTGAAAGTGTTGGTTACAGTAATGTGAAAGTGTGGGTTACAGCAATGTAAAAGTGTGGGTTACAGCAATGTGAAAGTGTTGGTTACAGTAATGTGAAAGTGTGGGTTACAGCAATGTGAAAGTGTGGGTTACAGTAATGTGGAAGTGTGGGTTACAGCAATTTAAAAGTGTGGGTTACAGTAATGTGAAAGTTTGGGTTACAGCAATGTGAAAGTGTTGGGAACAGTAATGCGGAAGTGTGGGTTACAGTAATGTGAAAGTGTGGGTTACAGTAATGTGGAAGTGTGGGTTACAGTAATGGGAAAGTGTGGGTTACAGTAATGCGGAAGTGTGGGTTACAGTAATGCGGAAGTGTATGTTACAGCAATGTGAAAGTGTGGGTTACAGTAATGTGGAAGTGTGGGTTACAGTAATGTGGAAGTGTAGGTTACAGTAATGTGAAAGTGTTGGGAACAGTAATGCGGAAGTGTGGGTTACAGTAATGTGAAAGTGTGGGTTACAGTAATGTGGAAGTGTGGGTTACAGTAATGGGAAAGTGTGGGTTACAGTAATGCGGAAGTGTAGGTTGCAGCAACGTGAAAGTGTGGGTTACAGTAATGTGGAAGTGTGGGTTACAGTAATGTGAAAGTGTGGGTTACAGTAATGTGGAAGTGTGGGTTACAGTAATGTGGAAGTGTGGGTTAGAGTAATGTGAAAGTGTGGGTTACAGCAATGTGGAAGTGTGGGTTACAGTAATGTGAAAGTGTGGGTTACAGTAATGTGGAAATGTGGGTTACAGTAATGTGAAAGTGTGGGTTACAGTAATGTGGAAGTGTGGGTTACAGTAATGTGGCAGTGTGGGTTACAGTAATGTGATAGTGTGGGTTACAGTAATGTGGAAGTGTGGGTTACAGTAATGTGAAAGTGTGGGTTACAGTAATGTGGAAGTGTGGGTTACAGTAATGTGAAAGTGTGGGTTACAGTAATGTGGAAATGTGGGTTACAGTAATGTGGAAGTGTGGGTTAGAGTAATGTGAAAGTGTGGGTTACAGTAATGTGGAAGTGTGGGTTACAGTAATGTGAAAGTGTGGGTTACAGCAATGTGGAAGTGTGGGTTACAGTAATGTGAAAGTGTGGGTTACAGTAATGTGGAAATGTGGGTTACAGTAATGTGAAAGTGTGGGTTACAGTAATGTGGAAGTGTGGGTTACAGTAATGTGGCAGTGTGGGTTACAGTAATGTGATAGTGTGGGTTACAGTAATGTGGAAGTGTGGGTTACAGTAATGTGAAAGTGTGGGTTACAGTAATGTGGAAGTGTGGCTTACAGTAATGTGAAAGTGTGGGTTACAGTAATGTGGAAGTGTGGGTTACAGTAATGTGGAAGTGTGGGTTAGAGTAATGTGAAAGTGTGGGTTACAGTAATGTGAAAGTGTGGGTTACAGTAATGTGATAGTGTGGGTTACAGTAATGTGGAAGTGTGGGTTACAGTAATGTGGAGGTGAGGGTTACAGTAATGTGAAAGTGTGGGTTACAGCAATGTGGAAGTGTAGGTTACAGCAATGTGAAAGTTTGGGTTACAGTAATGTGGAAGTGTGGGTTACAGTAATGTGAAAGTGTGGGTTACAGTAATGTGGAAGTGTGGGTTACAGTAATGTGAAAGTGTGGGTTACAGTAATGTGGAAGTGTGGGTTACAGCAATGTGGAAGTGTAGGGAACAGTAATGCGGAAGTGTAGGTTACAGCAACGTGAAAGTGTGGGTTACAGTAATGCGGAAGTGTAGGTTACAGTAATGTGGAAGTGTGGGTTACAGTAATGTGGAAGTGTAGGTTACAGCAATGTGAAAGTTTGGGTTACAGTAATGTGAAAGTGTGGGTTACAGCAATGTGGAAGTGTAGGGAACAGTAATGCGGAAGTGTAGGTTACAGTAATGTGGAAGTGTGGGTTACAGTAATGTGGAAGTGTGGGTTACAGCAATGTGAAAGTGTTGGGAACACTAATGCGGAAGTGTAGGTTACAGCAATGTGAAAGTGTGGGTTACAGTAATGTGAAAGTGTGGGTTACAGTAATGTGGAAGTGTGGGTTACAGTAATGTGAAAGTGTGGGTTACAGTAATGTGAAAGTGTTGGGAACAGTAATGCGGAGTGTAGGTTACAGCAACGTGAAAGTGTGGGTTACAGTAATGCGGAAGTGTAGGTTACAGTAATGTGGAAGTGTGGGTTACAGTAATGTGGAAGTGTAGGTTACAGCAATGTGAAAGTGTGGGTTACAGTAATGTGGAAGTTTGGGTTACAGTAATGTGGAAGTGTGTCTAACTGTAATGTGAAAGTGTGGGTTACAACAATGTGAAATTGTTGGTTACAGGAATGTGAAAGTTTAGGTTACAGTAATGTGAAAGTGTGGTTAATTGTAATGTGAAATTGTGTGTTAGTGTAATGTGGAAGTTTGGGTTATAGCAATGTGAAAGTGTGGTTAACTGTAATGTGAAATTGTGTGTTAGTGTAATGTGAAAGTGTGGGTTACAGCAATGTGAAATTGTTGGTTAGAGGAATGTGAAAGTTTAGGTTACAGTAATGTGAAAGTTTGGGTTACAGCAATGTGAAAGTCTGGGTTACGGTAATATGGAAGTGTGGGTTACAGTAATGGGAAAGTGTTGGTTACAGTAATGTGGAAGTGTGGGTTATAGCATGTGGAAGGGTGGGTTACAGTAATGTGAAAGTGTTGTTAACTGTAATGTGAAATTGTGGGTTAGTGTAATGTGGAATTTTAGGTTACAGCAATGTGAATGTGTGGGTTACAGTACTATGAAAGTGTGGCTAACTGTAACGTGAAAGTGTGGGTTACAGCAATGTGAAAGTCTGGGTTACGGTACTATGGAACTGTGGGTTACAGTAATGGGAAAGTGTTGGTTACAGTAATGTGGAAGTGTGGGTTACAGCATGTGGAAGTGTGGGTTACAACAATGTGAAAGTATGGGTTACAGCAATGTGGAAGTGTGGGTTACAGCAATGTGAAAGTGTGGGTTACAGTAATGTGAAAGTGTGGGTTACAGTAATATGAATGTATGGCTAACTGTAACGTGAAAGTGTGGGTTACAACAATGTGAAATTGTTGGTTACATGAATGTGAAAGTTTAGGTTACAGTAATGTGAAAGTGTGGTTAACTGTAATGTGAAATTGTGTGTTAGTGTAATGTGGATGTTTGGGTTATAGCAATGTGAAAGTGTGGTTAACTGTAATGTGAAATTGTGTGTTAGTGTAATGTGAAAGTGTGGGTTACAGCAATGTGAAATTGTTGGTTAGAGGAATGTGAAAGTTTAGGTTACAGTAATGTGAAAGTTTGCGTTACAGCAATGTGAAAGTCTGGGTTACGGTAATATGGAAGTGTGGGTTACAGTAATGGGAAAGTGTTGGTTACAGTAATGTGGAAGTGTGGGTTATAGCATGTGGAAGGGTGGGTTACAGTAATGTGAACGTGTTGTTAACTGTAATGTGAAATTGTGGGTTAGTGTAATGTGGAATTTTAGGTTACAGCAATGTGAATGTGTGGGTTACAGTACTATGAAAGTGTGGCTAACTGTAACGTGAAAGTGTGGGTTACAGCAATGTGAAAGTCTGGGTTACGGTAATGTGGAACTGTGGGTTACAGTAATGGGAAAGTGTTGGTTACAGTAATATGGAAGTGTGAGTTACAGCAATGTGGAAGTGTGGGTTACAGTAATGGGAAAGTGTTGGTTACAGTAATGTGGAAGTGTGGGTTACAGCATGTGGAAGTGTGGGTTACAGTAATGTGGAAGTGTGGGTTACAGCAATGTGAAAGTATGGGTTACAGCAATGTGGAAGTGTGGGTTACAGCAATGTGAAAGTGTGGGTTACAGTAATGTGAAAGTGTGGGTTACAGTAATGTGAATGTATGGCTAACTGTAATTGGAAAGTGTGGGTTACAGTTATGTGGAAGTGTAGGTTACAGTAATTTGGAAGTGTGGGTTATAGCAATGTGAAAGTGTGGGTTACAGCAATGTGCAAGTGTGGCGAACAGTAATGTGGAAGTGTGAGTTACAGCAATGTGAAATTGTTGGTTACAGTAATGTGAAATTGTGGGTTACAGTAATGTGAAAGTGTGGGTTACAGTAATGTGAAAGTGTGGGTTACAGTAATGTGAAAGTGTGGTTTACAGTAATGTGAAAGTGTGGGTTACTCACATGTCACCAACTCAGCTGTAAAAAGAATCAGTTTATCTGTGTATCAAACAGCCGGCCTTGTTTTTTACCGTGTCATGCTGAATCTCTCCCAGAACTACGATAACGGTGCACGTGTCTGTGGAGTCAAAATCTTGGACTTGAACGTGGAATACTCAGCTACGTGCATGTCATAGTATTCTGTCACTCTAAACTAAATACTACATAACAACTGAGCCAATGTATGCCAGAATAAGGCATAGTATAGCTTGACGGTAGATAATTTTCGGCATTATTTAATTTATATTTTTCGTAATGACTGAAAGAATACGATCGCAAATAAATTCGGCCTAGATTGGTTTTCCCCAAAGGGTCATTACTCGATAGAGCATGTAGCTTGGTGATGAGAGAGTCACTCCAGGTAGAACCGCTACTTTTCCGAATTGAGAGATCACATCTCTGATACTATGGACATGTAGTTAGAATGTCTCAGGAAAGAATCACTGTTTAAATTTTACGGCCAAACAAGCCGACAGGAGACCCAGGGAGATAAATGGGTGAAGAAGAAGAAGAAGAAGAAGAAGAAGAAGAAGAAGAAGAAGAAGAAGAAGAAGAAGAAGAAGAAGAAGAAGAAGAAGAAGAAGAAGAAGAAGAAGAAGAAGAAGAATGATAATAAAGTGATCCCGATTGTCATAGGCGCACTAGGGACTATCTCCAAAAGCTTCCAGGGATGGTTAAAGAAAATCGGCCCCTTCACGCTTTTTTGGAACGCTTCAAAAGGCATGCTTGCAGGGAACAGCAAGAACCCTCCGATACGTCCTGAATATCTGAGGCTGCAGGTAGTGGCTTGATATTCATTCCAACGGACTTTCCAGTTAACTAACATCAATGACTGAGATTCAAGGAATAATAATAATAATAATAATAATAATAATAATAATAATAATAATAATAATAATAATAATAATAATAATAATAATAATAATAATAATAATAATAACCAGAGGAAAGCTGCTGAAGAGTTCAGACATTAATCTTGATCGGGGGAACGTGATAAGAGAGCTTGATCAAGAACAAACTTACAAATATCTAGGTGTTTGTGAAGGAGACGGAATCAAGCACTCGACAATGAGGGAAAGGATAAGGAAGGAATGTTACCGCAGAGTCAGAGCAATCTTAAGAACGGAATTGAATGCAAGGAATAGGATCGATGCCATAAACACGCTTGCCATACCAGTAGTAACCTACAGTTACAATGTCATCAACTGGTCAAGCACAGACATCCGTAGGCTCGATACAAAAATCCGAAAATACTTAACCATGCACAGAATGCATCACCCTAAGGCAGACATAGATAGAATATATCTCCCTAGGAAAGAAGGAGGACGTGGGTTAATCCAGTTAGACATTGCGTTGAAAACTACAACAATTGGATTATCCACATATCTAAGGGAATCACATGATTGGATGATCAAACTCGTTTTGAAACACGAAAGCACCAAAAGATCATATTCCATTACAAAAGATGCACAAAGATACAGTAATGGACTACAAATTTCAGAAGTCCCATTTACTGCTGAAATGGA
Source organism: Eledone cirrhosa (assembly GCA_964016885.1). Classification (NCBI taxonomy): domain Eukaryota; kingdom Metazoa; phylum Mollusca; class Cephalopoda; order Octopoda; family Eledonidae; genus Eledone; species Eledone cirrhosa. Next base: position 362,530,040 of record OZ024742.1, on the reverse strand, counting down.
AAACACAGAAAAAGCAAAGCAGGTAAAAGTAACTGCAAAGAAAGAACTGCTACAGAAACTGGCTAAGAAATGGCAAGAAAAGCCTCTGTATGGAAAATACCCAGAGCGAGCTAACAATCCTGATGTTGACAAAACTTTAACCCATCAGTGGTTGGCATCCTCTGGACTGAAATCGGAGACTGAAGGACTGATTATATCCGCACAAGATCAGTGTCTGCCAACAAAAAATTACCAAGCCAACATAATAAAAAATGGGTGCAGCCCATTATGCCGTGTATGCAAAAAACAACCAGAGACCATTGACCATATAATTTCAATGTGCAGTCCTATAGCTCCAACCGAATACCTAAACAGGCATGACAGAGCTGCACAATACATACATTGGATAATGTGCAAGCATTTTGACCTGCCCCATCAAAAGAATTGGTGGGAGCATCAACGACCTCCCATACTTGAAAAAGATCACATCTCAATCTTGTGGAACTTTAGCATCCAAACAGACCGAAAAATAGATGCAAATAGACCTGATATAATATTGAAGGACTTTCAAAGGAGGGTATGCCTACTAATTGATATGTCTGTTCCAATAGACAAGAATGTATCTATAAAAACATTTGAAAAATTGAGCAAGTATAAGGACCTGGAGATAGAAATTGGAAAAATGTGGAAATTGAGAACTAAAACAATACCAGTGTTTGTAGGCGCTCTGGGAATGATACCTAAGGGGTCTAACGACTACTTATCGCAAATCCCAGGAAACCCGCGTATAGGAGAAATACAAAAGATAGTACTAATGGGAACTGCCCATATACTAAGGAAGATCCTGTCAATATAAGTACATCACAAGTCTAAACACTAAGGATGCATGTGTGAATATGTGTGTTCTTTCTTGAACATGGCGGACCTTGTTGTCTCTTGAGGTCACTGGTTGTGACTTGGTGATAACTCGTATAAACATAAAGCAAGATAAATGCAAATAATAATAATAATAATAATAATAATAATGGAAACGAGGGAAGAAGACGCACGAGGTGACGGAGGTCATGAAATCGCTCCCGTAAGTTTTGAATTTTTAACATATTTAAATCATTTGTGAAATAACAACTCTTAGTACAAATGCTACGTAAAGCACCCGGCTTGAGCCCCAAAAAATTCGGACCCAAAATATATTGTTATAAGGCTCAAATATTCAAATATTCAACTTTGTATTGTACACTGTATATCCAAAAAAAAAAAATGGCTATAAATGGAAGAAGAAGAACCCCCCCCCCCTCCTCTCCTCTGGCTACACTATATAGGACAGCTAAACTCACCAACACCAGAAAATAGATACACCACCCACCCCATCATCTGTGTACACTAAACACAACAGCATTTTCACCTTCACCGCCACCGCTCACTACGGCCATCATTACCACCACTATCCCATCACCGCCGCCACCACCCCTTGACTCCTTCACTGCTGCTGCCACCGCTACAGCACCATCACTACAGTAATACGGTCGCATCACCGCCACCACTGCCTCGGTATCGACATCACCACCACCACTGTCTCAGTATCGCCAACGCCGCCAGTCTCTGCTGGCTGCCACTTCCACATTATAGAATTCCTACTACTAACAAAGAGGAAGGCATCAAAATATATAGATAGACTCAAAAGAAAAAAGAAAAAACAAACAACAAAACCAAAGCAGCACAGCAACAACAGCAAAAAACGAGAAAAACAAACAGAGAAAAACAAAAACAAAAAAAGAAACCCCAAAAACGTAAAGAAAATAAGAATGAAGAGAGAAGCAGGCGGACGGACAGAGAAGAGGGGGGAAAAAGTAAAACTTAAAAAACAAAAACTAAGTCAGACATTCGAATACTACATTACAATGAAACTTATGCTTATTTATTTTTGGGGCCCTTTCTGCCCGTGTGTTTGTTTGTTTATGTGTGTTCGTATACAGCGCGGTGATAATGCCACACAAGGGCCAAGTGGGATGGCGGATCCACAGATGGCTATGTAAACATACATTCGCCAATCCTCGATAAGAGTGTTTAAATATCGAACATAAACAGTTCGAATAACGGTGAAATGGAGACTAGAACGTCATGTGACAGACTCTCACCCAACAGGTGCCCCCTGGCTCAGCAGCAGGAACCTGACTGTCAACCAAATACTGCTGATGTTGGAGGAAGAAGAAGAAGGAAAGGGGCCAGAACCAACTGGACGAAAGAATTGAATAGAACTGTTATGCAATGCTACCTGAAAAGTAACCCCAAGGAGAGGGGCTACAGGAGACGGATGCATAACATCTGGAACGAGATTGGTTTATTTAAATTAGATGAACAAAAATTGGCCGGGCAGGCTCGGGTAATAAGAACTAATGGGTGGATAGGCGAGCTGGAACTGGAGGAACTGAGCAGAGAGAATGGCTTGGAGATGGCGGGTGTAGTATGCCAGACAAGCGAGCCGGCGGGAAATGAAGGTGAGGAGGTCCTGAGAACGGAGGAACCACCCGAAGCAGACAATGATCTGAATACTGAGATAAATAATACCTGGAACAGAGATACGGCCACTGAGGAGATGAATGCTGACCGGCTAGGACAAGATTCGGTTGACATCCTAAATTTAGTGGTAGATGAGTTGAACAATGATAGTGGGAGACCTATGAACCTAAGATTTGTAGACAGGAAAAAGTTAAAAGAAACAACAGCTAAGGTAAACAAAGTCATCCCATACCTTGAGGCGAGGAGTCTTCACCAGTGCAACAATATCCTCAAAGCAACAGCAAATACGGTGAGGAAACTACTTGGTATAAAAGCGAGAGGAAACAACAGACAAGAAAGAGCAGAGCCGTGGTGGAAGAAGCGACTGAGTGGGCAAATCGGGGAAATGAGAAATGACATAGGAAAGCTTGAGTCACTACTGAATGGGACACTAAAAAACATAGGCACTAAAAATAGACTGGAAATAAAATACAAAACTAGGAGTAAAAAGCTAAATATTATCATAGAGGAATTGAAGCAACGCATTGTAGCAAAGAGTGCCAAAATCAGGCGATACGAGAACAGAGTCAGTCAGTATAAACAGAACCGCATGTTCGACAACAACCAGAAGATGCTGTTTGGACAGCTTGAGGGGAAAGAAAGAGGCAACGACTTGATCCCTGGGGCGGAACAAGCTAAAACATTCTGGAGAGGAATATGGGAGCAGGATGTTAGACACAATGCCCAGGCAGGGTGGATTGAGACAGTACAGAGGGAGATCGGTGAGCAGGCACAGCAACAGACTGATTTGAGTATCACAGTTGAAACTCTTAAGGGGCAAGCCAAAAAACTAACCAACTGGAAATCACCAGGCCCAGATGGTGTGCAGGGGTATTGGATTAAACATTTAACATCCCTCCACCCGAAGCTGACGGCCATGTTCAATGACTGCTTGGTGTCGGGTGAGGTGCCAGAGTGGTTGACAAAAGGTACCACAGTTCTGATAATGAAAGACCGAATCAAGGGTAATGATGTTACCAACTATAGACCTATCACATGTCTGCCCGTAATGTGGAAACTGTTGACGAGCATTGTGTCTGAGGAAATCTACCATCACCTCCACACAAACAACTTGTTACCGGACGAACAGAAAGGATGCCGAAAGAAGTCACGTGGTACAAAGGACCAGTTGCTTATTGATAAGATGGTAATGGGGAATTGCAGGAGGAGACACACTGATCTTGCCATGGGATGGATAGACTACAGAAAGGCATTTGACATGGTGCCTCATTCCTGGATCACCAAAAGCCTGGAGATCTTCAGGGTGGCAGATAACATCAGACAGTTGCTGGGCAGGAGTATGGGGTCCTGGGAGACAGAGTTGACATCAACTGGAGTATCCTTGGGAAGCGTGAAGATCAAGAGAGGTATCTTCCAGGGAGATAGCCTGTCCCCTCTGTTGTTTGTCCTTGCCCTGATGCCCTTGACCATTATGCTGCGAAAAGTGAGAGCAGGATACAAGTTGGGAAGGGGAGAGCTTACCATCAATCACCTCCTCTTCATGGACGATCTTAAGCTCTTCGGGAAAAGTGAGAAGGAGTTGGATGTGCTTGTTGACACTGTCCGTATTTTCAGCAGTGATATATGTATGCAGTCTGGTATTGGTAAATGTGGAGTCATTGTGATGAAGAGGGGTAGGTTGAGCAGAAGTAACGGGATCCAGATACCAACAGGTGAGATGATAAAGGAAATTGACTCTGAGGAAGGATACAAGTATTTGGGCGTTCTGGAGGCTGATGGCATAAAGAACAAAAAAATGAAGGAATTGTTAAGAACTGAATACATTCGGAGAGTAAGGAGCGTATTGAAGTCACATCTGAACAGCAGAAATGCCATAAGCGCAGTAAATTCCCGAGCTGTGTCTATTATTAGGTACAGTGCGGGAATTCTGAGATGGAATGTTGCTGAACAAAAAGAAATGGATAGGAAGACTAGGAAGCTATTGACTATCTACAACATGTTCCACAAGAGGAGTGATGTCGATAGACTCTACCTAAGGAGATCTGAGGGTGGAAGAGGTCTTATCAGCATAGAGGACTGTGTTCAGATGGAGAAAAACAACCTATACAAATACGTGACCTATAGTAAGGAGCCAATGCTCAGAGCTGTACTGAAGGAGGGGACAGTAGGCCAGGGGATATCCAAGGAGGAAATAACATCAAGGAGGAAGAGCAGCCTTAAGGGAAAATCCCTTCATAGTACCTTCTTTGAGAAAACTGAATTTAGAGATCCACAGACATGGAACTGGTTGAGAAGAGGAGACCTCAAAAAGGCTACAGAAGGAATGCTAATGGCTGCGCAGGAGCAGGCCCTCAAAACGAAGTGGTTGAAGCACCATATCTACAAGGAGGAGGCTAGCCCACTGTGCAGGATCTGTGGAGAGAGAGAGGAGACTGTGGCTCACATTGTGTCCGAGTGTAAACACCTAGCCCAGACCCACTATAAGGGCTGGAGACACGATGTGATGGGCAGGGTGATCCACTGGCACCTGTGCAAAGTAAACAATCTACCACATTCTGAGAAATGGTATGAGCATAGGCCAGAGGCGGTGATGGAGAACAGTCAGGTGAAGGTGCTGTGGGATTTTAGGATACAGACGGACAAAAAACTGGAACACAATAGACCTGACCTGGTGGTTGTGGACAAAGAAAAAAGATCGTGCCTGATTGTGGATGTGGCCTGCCCGTTCGACACGAGAGTGCAAGAGAAGGAGAGGGAGAAAATTAACCGATACCAGGACCTAAAGTGGGAGGTGAAAAGGATTTGGAACTGCCATGAAGTCAAAGTGATCCCGATTGTCATAGGCGCACTGGGGACTATCTCCAAAGGTTTCCAGGGATGGTTAAAGAAAATCGGCCCCTTCACGCTTTTTGGAACGCTTCAAAAGGCATGCTTGCTTGGAACAGCAAGAACCCTCCGATACGTCCTGAATATCTGAGGCTGCAGGTAGTGGCTTGATATTCAATCCAACGGACCCTCCAGTTAACCAACCTCAATGACTGAGATTCAAGGAATAACAATAACAATAATAATAATAATAATAATAATGAGGCGCATGATGCTTTTCAGGACAACACCTTACTTCACATTGCTTTTTCTACCAAGATATTTGACCAGCAAACAGTATCAGTCTATTGGTAATTCTATTACTGATACTGCTGGTCAAATATCTTGGAAGAAAAAGCAATGTGAAGTAAGGTGTTGTCCTGAAAAACATCATGCACCGCCTTTTTCTACGAATTTACTCCTGATCGTAATTCCAATCACCTAATCACTGGGCTGTTACACCGTTAATTGAACAGCCTTTCCTAGATACCCCAAGGCCTGAAGTCCCAGTTAGCCAAGTTAGATATTGTATAATAAAGCGATAACAGATATATACAGCTCAAAGTAAGATCTTTCAACAAGATAATTGCAAAACAGACATTTCCCATGATGCTTTGTTAATTAAAACATCTCGAATATTTTAAACATGCCTTGGGTGTTATTGTGAATCACAAACATTGATGAAACAAATTGTGGATTTAACTTTATTTTATTTATTTATATATATATATATATATATATATATATATATATACACACACACGTAGGCACACACACATATATATATGTATATATATATATATATATATATATATATATATATATATATATATATGTATATATATATATATATATATATTAGACATATATATATGTGTGTGTGTACGTGTGTGCGTCTGTGCTATTGTATTTCTGTGTTGTGTATGTTCGTTTATGTATGTATAGTGGGATGTGTGAATATTTGTGTATATATGTGAGGATTGTTCAATACATGTGTTTACAAAGGAGCAACATAGATAAATTAGAGTCTGTATATTTTAGTGTTTTAGCCGATATAACAACGATCCGTCGCTATTTTACGGTGAGCAAAGTTAGTTTAAACGTTACGGACAGTATTGCTTACAGAGGTTCGAACTATAAAACTCCATTTTGTGAAATGATAGAATGGTAGATGTTAGAATTACTCTAGAGGACATCTCATTATGTTGTGTTCGGTTTTACCTTGATGGAGGTCGATTAAATGTGCCACCTATGAATGTCACATAACAGATGCCTATAAGAAAGTTCATTATCATATTGGGTTTTAAATCGATGCGAATGTAAACATATCTCATTCCTTGATATTTACTGCAGTATTCATTTCCGTTAAATACTGTTCTTATAGTAAACCCGACTAAGATTGCAATATATGAGTATAACTTATGTGAATCGGAATAAATCCAAAACCAATCTGCTGCGTAAATTAAAAATGTCAATATCTGTGTGGTGAATAACTTCTTAAGAGCAAATAACTGAGAAACAGAGAGTTGAAATCTCCTTTACAATAGACTCTCGCAACGTGTGTAAACATTGAGCCTCCGAAAAACATCTCAGCAGATGATTATCGAAATATATCTGGAAGTTAGAGGAAGATAATAGTAACAATTATAAAACAAATTGGGATATTATAGAACAATGACACGTGCAGGCAGAATAATCCTCTCCTTCTGAGTATCCTTCCAGTAAATACCCAAGATTCATGACCATATGTAAGGGTAGGTAACCTGTTAATAAATATTAAGGGCAGGTTGTTCCATAAACGAAACTATTAAAGTGCTCATCTTCGAAAGCCACGGTGATCCGACGGCTTTTGGCGTGTATATATAAAGTGTGTGTGTTTCTCATTATATGTTTAGAGGGTCGGACGTCATGCTTTGCAGCTATGAGTTACGGCCCTTTATGGTCTGAGTTCAAATCCCGCCGAGGTTAACTTTGCCTTTCATCCTTACGGGGTCGATAAAATAAAGTACCAGTAATGAATTGTTGGCCTTGTGCCAAAAGTAGAAATAATTATTTGTTTATGATGGAGTTAGAAGAGTCCTTCCTTGTCCATGAGTTTTTCATTCAAACTTTCATTTGTTGTTAATTTTTTAAATTATTCGTTTCGTTTCGTTTGTTGATCATTCATGTGAACACCACCACTCCCTCTCCTCCAACAGACAGAACCCCCACTACACAGACACCACCCTCGCACCTCTATAGACACAAACAAGCATTGGATTAAGTTCCTTTTGAACCTGAAGGCACTGGACTTAATCAGTGTTGAGAAAGATTGCGAATAAATCTGATAATGAATTCTAACATGGTGTATGTATATATATATATGTATGTGTATGTATAGTTATATGTATGTATGTATATATATGTATATATGTATGTATATATGTATGGATATATATGGATATATGTATGGATATATACATACATACATACATCCATGTAAGTATGTATGTATGTATGTATGTATGTATATGTATGTATGTATGTATGTATATGTATATGTATATGTATGTATGTTTATATGTATATATGTATAAATGTATGTGTGAATGTATGTATATATGTATATATGTATGTATATATGTCTGTGTATGTATGCACATATATATATATATATATATATATATATATATATATATATATACATATGGATGTATGGATGTATATATGTATGTATATATGTATGTATGGACGTATGTATGTATGTGAGCTTATGTCAGGTCACCAGTTGGTGCTACTGGTAACATGTATCCCAGTACAACCTGTCTCATGGTCGGGTCGTTGGCGACTAAACTGGCAACCCCACCAAGGTTTCTTGGTGAGGAGGGTGACTTTGGACATCCTGCAGGACTAAAAACAAAAACCTGTCAAAGGGCAAAGAGCTCTTAAGAGTCAATGGCCATCCAAAATCACCGGGAGAGATGACCCCTTAGCCTTTGTCGAGGCAGAATTCTAGGAGAAGGAAAACTCTGATATAACACCTGCAACCCTGATGGTATCCAATGATGTTGACTTGTTCTTCTTTTTGGTAAATATCATCTTGGTTAAGAGAGTGGGAATGGCTTTGTGCAGTGCCTTTGCTCACTATAAAAGCTTCACGGCACAGGCATTGCTTTATATCTAGAGATCTCTCTGCACTTGTCGTCACATGGTACCATGGGCCTAGCACTATGTGTCAATAATTGTCACAGGTGTAGTGTTTGAACCAGAGTTTTCAAGTCGCTGGCTGGACTAAAAAGTCACACTCGTTTAGCGCATCGGTAGGAGTTCTCCTACATGGATATAAAGTAGTGGCCGTACTCGAAAACGAGTTGGCAGCCACCATGTGAGCTTATAGATAGGACAACACACGCTGTCTTTTCGTGGGGTAAGTTTTTAATTAATTTTTGTATTCTGAAACATCAAAATACAACAATTTTTTTGGTCACTGGACTCGGGAATGTCACGACTGAAGTTTGTGAAAGTTACACAAATATTTTATCATATTTTACCAGAGCAATCTTTATTTATATTTTACATTTAACATTTACTTACATCTCAATATAACATGGCTAAGATTCAAATTTTGCAAAGAGAAGAAAACAGACAAATGAACTAGTAGACGTGTAGACGTTATTGTGGTGTCCCCGACCACCACAATAACGTCTACACTCAGTCCCACCACACATGTTGTTAGCCTATCTAGACTAAAGTCATCGACCTGTTGTCAAACTCTCTACTCTTTGTTGAATGTGTATATATATATATTGTATTAATTATATATATATGTATGTATATGTGTGCATATACATCACTCAGTCAAACGACCAGATTTCAACCCCAACATCTACAACAACAACACCGGCACTAATGTTTACAGCAACAACAGCTTCAGAATGAATTGAAATGAACATTTACAACAACAACAGCGGCATCAAACGATAATAATAGAAATAAAAAAAATTACAAACAAACAAAAAACTCAAAATAACAAAAAACACACACACACGCACACAACACAACAACATCAACTGCCACCACCACCACCACCACCACCGCCACCACCGCCGCCATCACCATCACCAGCGACCGGGCCTTAAGAAAACAACTTTAATAATAATTTTTCTGCTTTTGGCACGGATCCAGCGACTGGCTCAGCGCATCACTGGTACTCTCTTTTGTTGACTCCGTGGGGATGAAAGGCAAGGTTGACCTCAGCGGGATTTAAGCTCAGAGCGTGGAGAGCCATAGCTCTATGCTGTAAAGCAATTATAATAATACTGGACTGTAATACGGACGGCTTCAACTATACAAACTCTTGAAAGTCAACAGTTGACATAATCTTGTAATCTTGTTTCAGTAATGACGGTAATATATATATATATATATATGTGTGTGTGTGTGTGTGTAAGTGAGTAGCGTGTGTGTTTGTTTGTATGTATGAGTGTTGCTGTGTGCGCGCGTATGTATGCGTGTCTGTGCGCGCTTATGTATGCGCGTGTGTGTATGTCGTACGAATAAGTGTCAATAAGTGAGTTTTTTTTTTTTTTTTTTTTGCGCGCGGGGACATAGAAATAATCGGGCTGGATGCCCGATCGCGCAGTTAAACGACTGGAAGTGAAGAACCCCTAGCCCTTGTCAGGGTATTCTTCTAGGAGAAGGCATCTCAGGAAACTGGGCTAACTCCGACATAAAACCTGCGGCTCAGTAGTTACCGATGATGTTGATCTTTTCTTCTTTTCGGGTTATAGCTACTATCGCTCAGAGAGTGGGATTGGCTCAGTGCACAGTCTTTCCTCACTTTAAAAATATTCGTCACGCACAGACATTGCACGAGTGCATTAATAATTATTAATAGTGTATTATTATTATTATTATTACTATTATTATTACTTTTTTTTTTTTTTTAATTCAATGATGTTCCAGAACAATATAGAAGAGATAATTGGCAATTTAGATTCTGGAACAAAAAAGATAATTGGCAATAAGGGCAGGGACCCCACGTTATCACAACCTGGGCCCGCTCGTCATCGTGCCATTGTAATAGAGCCAAACAAGGCATTTAGTCTTGGCTGCTGGAACGTACGGACGCTGCTTGATAGGGATTCGTTGGAGCGTGTGAACGAAGGACCGCTCTTGTTGCAAAGGAGCTTCGAGGTTACGATCTTGACATCGTGGCTTTATCTGAGACAAGGTTAGCTGGAGATGGTCATCTTACAGAATTTTGTGGAGAATATACATTCTTCTGGAAAGGAAGAGATGAAGGAACCAGAAGAGAGGCTGGGGTAGGATTTGCTGTTAAGACTGTTCTTGTGAATAAATTATAAGAATTCCCAGTAGGGATTAGTGAGCGTCTTATGTGCATGAGAATTCCGCTGGACAAAGGAAGATATGCGACCCTGGTGAGTGTGTATGCTCCAACTATGAATTCTGTCGATGAAGAAAAAGTGTCCTTTTACCATGCCTTGAAAGGTGTTTTAAGAAATATCCCTCAGGCAGATAAAGTCATCGTGCTTGGTGACCTTAATGCTAGAGTGGGTAGGGATTTTAACACATGGAATGTAATCGGAAGGCATGGGGTGGGAAAGTGTAACAACAATGGTATGTTCCTGCTGCAGATGTGTGAGGAGCTGGATCTGTGTGTTACCAACACCATGTTCCAACAAAAGAACAAATTCAAGACCACATGGATGCATCCTGCATCGAAAGAATGGCATCTTTTGGATTACGTCATAGTCAGGATGCGTGACAGACAGGATGTGCAGTGTGTTCGTACTCTTCATGGAGTTGAGTGCTGGACGGACCACCGCCTGGTACGCGCAAAAGTGAAACTAATCACTAAACGTAAAATCCGGGCTCCCGGTGTTGCCCTGCACAAAAGATTGAATGCTGCTCGTCTTAAGGATAAAAATGTGAAGAGGACATTGGAAGAAGAGATGCAGGCTGCAGATCTTGGTGAGGATTGGCCGACCCTTAAAAAGACGGTTTATGATGTAGGCAGGCGTGTTCTGGGATTGGCGCAGAGGAAACATCAGGACTGGTTTGATGAGAATGATGTACAATATAGAAGACTTGTTGGTTGATAAGAGGCGTGCTCTGTTACGCTACTTGACGGCCAAACCACAGGAGAGGAATACGTTGCATGAGGAACTCAAGGATGTAAAATCACGTGTTAGGCGGAGTCTTTCTCAGATGAAGGATCAGTGGCGGAGTGAGAAGGCTGGTGAGATACAAACTGCGTAAGATTCCAATAACACAAAGCTGTTGTACAGTCTCTTGCGTGAGGTTTATGGACCGTCTTCTTCTCTGGTGACACAGCTCCGCTGCAAAGATGGCAAAGAACTTCTTCGTGACTCACAATGAATTCTACGAACGTGGCGTGAGCACTTTGATGATGTTTTGAATCAGCCGTCTGTCGTCAGTGAAGATTTCCTCAATCTCATTCCAGAAAGTCCTGTGAACGTAGCTCTCGCAGAACCTCCGACGCTTGTGGAGGTTGCAGTGGCTATCTCGAAGCTGAACAGTGGAAGGTCTCCAGGTATGGATGGCATACATGCTGAGCGCCTATAATATGGTGGTGAGAGACTCCTGCAACATCTTCACTCTTTGTTTGGCAGGATATTGGCTAATGAATCCGTACCTGAGGTCTGGAGAGATGCAGTAATGGTGGTCTTGTACAAGGGAAATGGTAACAGGAATGATTGTGGGAACTACAGAAGTATATCATTGCTTTCTGTCGTAGGGAAAGTTTTATGTAGGGTGCCTCTGGACCGTCTGCTGACACACATTGCAGATTGTGTTCTTCCTGTTGTCAATCTGGTTTTCGTGCTGGACGCGGCAATATTGATATGATCTTCTCAGCTAGACAGATCCAGGAGAAGTGCATGGAACAAGGTTTGGATCTGTATCAGGTTTTTGTCGATCTGACAAAAGCTTTCGATACTGTTAACAGAGGTGCATTATGGAAGGTTCTCCAGAAACTTGGTTGCCCTGATAAGTTCCTTGCTTTAGTTAGGTCTTTCCATGACGACATGAAGGCTTGGGTTAATGTCGGAGGTAACATGTCGGAGACTATCTCAGTAAAAAATGGAGTGAAACAGGGGGATATTCCAGCACCGACCCTGTTTGCCATATACTTTGCAATGGTTTTCTGTATTGCATTCAGGAATTGCAAGCATGATGTTTACATCCGATATCGAACCTCAGGCAGCATATTTAACATCAGGCGCTTTGCTACAAAGACAAAAGTATTTACATCAATCATAAGAGACCTCTTGTATGCAGATGATTGCGATCTTGTAGCGCACACAGAGAGTGATATGCAGCACATTTTGAATGCATTTTCTGACGCTTGCACTCCTCTAGGATTGACTGTTAGTCTCAAGAAAACCGTCGTCATGTACCAACCTGCCCCTGGTAAGCAGTACACTAAACCAAATATCTATGTGTATGGTAAACGACTTGGAGTGGTTGATCAGTTTGTCTACCTGGGAAGCATTGTCAATCGATACAGCAACCTTCATAGTGAAATCTCACTTAGGATTAGGAAAGCAAGTGATGCTTTCGGAAACCTAGAAAGGCGACTCTGGGGTCGGCGAGACATATGCAGGAGGACAAAGGTAAAGTGTACAAGGCATGTGTGCTCTCTTGTCTTCTTTATGCCTGCGAGACCTGGGTCATATATCGACACCACCTTAAGCAATTGGAGCGTTTCCATCAGATGTGTCTCAGACGGATCCATGGCGTTCACTGGAGGGAACACATCAGTGATGTCGAAATTTTGGAAAGCTCTATGTGTGACAGTATAGAAGCTCTTGTGCTTAAGCAACGACTCTGTTGGAGTGGTCACCTTGCCAGGATGAAGGATTCTAGAATACCAAAACAACTCTTTTATGGAGAGTTGGTTAAAGGAAAACGACCGCCACATAAACCAAAAAAGAGGTATAAGGATTCTTTGAAAGCCTCTTTGAAAGACGCTAACATCTCTACTGATAAATGGGAAAACATTGCTGCTGATCGTAATAAATGGAGAAAGACTGTATATGAGGGAAAAGTTGCCTTTGAGGCATCTCGAATCGCATACGAGAAAGTAAAGCGGGATGTGAGGAAGGGCATTGCTGTTGCACTTCCAGACGACGAGGGTCCTCCTATGGTGCTGACATGCAGCGTCTGTGCGAGACTCTGCCTAAGCAAAGCTGGACTCGAAAGTCATCTTCGCAGTCATAAAGTAAGACCAGTGGTTGACTACCAGGCTGCTGTTCGAGATGCTACTCATCATGCTTGCCAAACATGTGGTAGAGAATGTAAATCAGCAGGAGGGCTCAAGCGACATGCAAAAGTACATGAACTCCAACCACAGCCGGCTATTCCCAGTGAATATTTTGGTTGCCGACTCTCTGCAAGACATTTTAGATCATTGGCTGGGCTAAAAAGCCACATTCGATCGCAGCGCTGTTAGTTGCTATCGTATGAGTGTGTGTGTATAGGTATGTTTATGTGTGTGCGCGTGTGTGTATATATATATGTATTTGTATATCATTATTGTTGTTGTTGTCGTTATTATTATTGTTGTATTATTATTATTATTATTGTTATTAATGTATATGTGTGTATGTATATATATGTATATATATGTATATATATATACATATATATTTCTTTATACATTTATTTATATATATATATATTTCTTTTTTTTGTTTTATTTTATTTTTTATTTATTTATTAATATATATATATATATTTTCTCCTCGTGCAATGGCCATACTCGATAACGAGGGGGCAGCCATCATGTATGTAAGTATGTATGTACGTATGTATATATATATATGTATGTATATACGTATATATATATATACATATATATATATTCATATATATATATATATATATATTCATATATATATATATATATGTGTGTGTGTGTGTATGGATGTATATATGTATTCATGTATGTGTATTTATGTATGCGTTCATATATGTGTGTATGTATGTGTATATATGTATGTATATGTATGTATGTATATATGCATGTAGGTATGTGCACATATATGCCCGTATGTATGTGCACATATGTATGTATATATGTATGTATCTATGCATATATGTTTGTGTATGTATTTTTGTCATGGATGTATGTATACTTAGCGAAGTTTCATACATTTCTGACTCTACAGAAATATTGTCGGAAAGATCTCTTTGAGAAATATAGATCTGCCATTCCTGGCTTCGATACTTAAACAGCGTTTTATTTCATTATATATTTATTTTAGAATCATTACACAAAATCAGAAAGAGATTTCTTGTTTAAGATTCTCATTGGAATTGTATCATTGTTGGTATATTTGGCATTTTCAAATATATTTGTTTCCTTTCCCTCTCTAATTCCCTCTAAAAGAATACTTCTTGGCTATATATATTCCTTTCCATTAGCTTTTAATAAGAATTTCTTGCCGATGCTTTCCTCGACGTCGTCGTCGTCATTATTGTGAGAATAAATGTAAAACAAAACTTCCCCACCCCCCAAAAAAACACCGAGAAAAAAAGGACATAGATGTAACAATTATTTCTAATCTATTTTAAAAGTTACCTGTCACAGGTATCATACAATATATTCTTTTTTTATAAATACCATCATATTGTTTTCTTCTTTCTTACTAGTTACAGTCATTAGACTGCAGTCATGCTAGGCCATAATATTCAGATACCATATCGCCTTATCAGCACCACTACTTCTTTTGTGGTGTACTACTTTACATGTACACACACACACACACGCGCGCGCACACACATTTATATATATATATATATATATATATATACTAGAAAGTGAGGTTTTACAAAATGAAAAATAACCATGGTGTCCTACACGAGTGAAAGTATAAAGAAAAAAAGATGAAATCGAAAATGCAACTGGAGTCTTATTTTTTTAAAATATATATATTTATTTGGTTCCTTTACCGGTTTCGCAGTTCATCTGCTTTTCAAAAGTACAGGGTCTGTGGTTTTTCTCACATCTGGTTGGTTTCTGAATGTTACTTGTTTTATATGGATAAAAGTGACTCTAAATGCCAGGTTTTTAGAGAAGTAATTTGATTGGTTCGTCAATAATTATAATAAATTTCGTGCCAGTTCGCGTTACAAAGTTCTTCAAACAAGGTGGGGGGCACAGGTTGTTTTTTCATATATGTGTGTTTGAATTTCTTTTTACTTAAAAAAAAGGGCTCACGAAGGCTTTTTTTAAATAAACGAAATTTGACTGGTTATAAATGAAATTATGGCTGTCACGTGAACAAGTTTTCATTAAATGTTTGCGCCCTTATTTGGAAATCTATTCTGTAGCCTTTTTAGAGAATTTTATGACAAGCAAAAGATAATGGTCAAAAGAAATGGGATGGGAGAATTGTTCTGGTTCAGTGAATATGGTTAGTTCTATTGAATAAAGAAAGTAAAGATATGTATGTTTATTTGTGTGTGTGTGTGTGTGTGTGTGTGTGTGTGTGTGTGTGTGTGTGTGTGTGTGTTTGAATTTTTTTTACTTAAAAAAAGGGGGCTCACGAAGGCTTTTTTTTTTTTTAATCAACTTAATTTGATTGGTTATAAATGAAATTATGGCTGTCACGTGAACAAGTTTTCATTAAATTTTCGCGCCCTTATTTGGAAATCTATTCTGTAGCCTTTTTAGAGAATCTGGTTCAGTGAATATGGTTAGTTCGCTGGGGTCTCAGAATTCAGATTTTCTATTGATGTAAAGAAAGTAAAGATGTGTATGTTTATTTGTGTGCTTGTGTGTGTGTGTGTGTGTGTGTGTGTATTGGAAGATGATTCTATTAGTAGAAATGGGGTAGGGAGTTGTGTGTGTGTATATATGGGTGTTATGTGTGTGTGTGTGTGTGTGGGAGTATGTTAAGATGGAGAGAATATATATATATTGTGTTTGTGTATATATGTGTGTAGGAAAGTGATTATATTAGTAGAAATGGGGGAGGGAGTTGTGTATGGGTGTTATGTGTGTGGGAGTATGGTTAACATGTTAAGATGAAGAGAATATATATATATATTGCGTGTGTGTGTGTGTAGGAAAATTATTCCTTTAGTAGGAATATTTTTGAATGAACATATTTCCTTACTTTTTCGTATTTGTTCTGTTGTATTGTCAGCGCAAACGTATGTTAAGGTTTATTTAGTTCGGGTTTTTATTTTCTAAAGTAGCAGGTGTTATGTGTGTGTGTGTATGTGTGTTTGGATGGTTAGCATGTTATGGTGTTGATATAATGTATATTAAACCATATTTAATGCTGGTCTATATTTTTGAATAAACATATTTTCCTTAATTATTCGTATTTTTTCTGTTGTATTGTTAGCGCAAAGGTAAAATGGGAAGACTTGGAATCTGAGTGTCTTATTACTTGCGCATATGTCTAGATGTGCGCTTAGTGGTATCTGTCTTGTGGTTGGATCTCGTAATTGTTGGCGATGATTTGTCATTCTGTTTCTGAGTGTGAGTTTAGTTTGTCCTATATAATCTTCATTGCATCCTTTACATTTAATGGCATAAATTAGATTTTTTGATGAGCATGTGAAGTGATTTTTTACAGTAAAATTTTGTCCTGATTTAAATGTATACGTGTTACCTTCAATGAGGTGAGTGCAGGTTCCACAATTAGAGCCACCACATTTTTTGATACTTGGTTGTGGGTTTGTGGCAGGTAAATTGGCATTGGTGAGTAATGTTTTCAGTGATTTCGGTTGTCTTTTGCTTTTGATTATTTTGTGTGTTTCAAGGGATTTTTTCATTCTTTGGTTTTGTTTCAGTAGTGGGATGTTCTTGTAAATAGTGTTGTAAGCTTCCGCATTTCTTGGGTCGTGTGTTGAGATATATGATAGGATATTGGACGTTTATTTTAAATATATATATATGTCAATCAATTTCAAGATGATATAAAATGCTCGGATCTATTCATTGGAATCTTTGAGCTTATTCTAAAATGGAAATGGCGCATGTCTCGGACACTCCTTTAATTTAATTTAATTAATCTATTTTGGATATATCTATCTATCTATATATGTATATACATAAATATATATATATATATATATATATATATATATATATATATATATATATATATATATATATATATATATATATATATATATATATATATAAGCAAAAGGGATATTTAATTTCTTGGTAATTCAATAAATATATATCCATGAAAAACTTGAACAGTTAATATTTTATTCCTGGATATGTTCAATATTCATAAAACAAACTTTTTATTTTATCCGATGAGGGCGTACGAAAGTTTTGGTACCCTTGAAATATATATAATAGAATAAATATGGTTTTATCAATATAGTTTCCATTTATATAATATCATTGATATATATATATATATATATATATATATATATATATATATATATTACTAATAATAATACATTTTAAGTCTTAAATCCAAAGAGTGCTCGATAAGGATAAATATTTCAGACGATCCTGTTAAGGGTGACAACAGCGATTCTTTGCTTAAACTTTAATCTGTTATTTTAATATATATATCTTATTCCGGGTTCAATCGGGGGTAACCACAGTAAGTAAGGTGCTCAATACATAGCAGAGTATACATGTTTTAATATAGAAAAGCTTCTATAGGACTAGAACTTCCTAATGATTTGTCACGAATGAAACAGTTCTAGTCCTGTAGAAGCTTTTATATATATATATATATATATATATATATATATATATATATATATATATATATATATATATATATATATATATATATATATATATATATATATATATATATATATATATATAGAGAGAGAGAGAGAGAGAGAGAGAGAGAGATAGAGAGAGAAAGAAATATACAAGGGTGTGTACGATTGTGTATAGAAGATTATATTTATAAAAGGAATTCCAACTTTGTCTGATTTATTCGTTTTATTTACAATACCTTAAAATTATAATGATATTATAATGAAATAGTATGGTAGAATATTAAATTTTAAGTGTTAATGGAACAAGTACTTTCATGCTTTCACAATCTTCAGGTTTTCATTCAGTGGTGACAGTCAAGTATGCATGCAAAGTACTTGGTCAATTAACACTTAACATTTAATATTCTACCATACTATTTCATAATATCATTATGATTTTAAAGGATTGTAAAGAAAACGAGTAAATCAGACAAAGTTGGAATTCCTTTTATTAATATATATATATATATATATATATATATATATATATATATATATATATATATATATATATATATATATATATATATATATATATATATATATATATATATATGTGTGTGTGTATATATATATATATATATATAAATTTAATATTAGTTAAGACTGGGTTACTGCACCATAATTGATTTATTGCATTATATATATTTCTGTTACATGGTCATGCATATGACATCATCAGATTCTCAGTCAATCATTGGTGTAGTTATGCAATCATGGCGATATGTCACTGGTGATGTATTACCATCCAGTTGTGATGCCAGCAAGTGTTTTTAGATCGCTCGAACCGGCTTATCCACATCAATCTCAGCGTAACAACCACGTATAAGCAACTCATCTTCTGCAATTATATATATATATATATATATATATATATATATATATATATATATATATATATATATATATATATATATATATATATATTTATATATATATATATATATATGAGTGTGTCTGTGTGTGTATATGGTGGACTCTCCCGTCGAAAATGACGCGTGAGTGTTCAATAGAAAATGAAGCAAAAGCAGTTCCCAGGCAGGAACCAATTAGTGAATTTCAGCAAAGAAACTTGCCCAATGATATTCCATTTGATGAGCACGCATGTGTAATTTCAAGCCTGTAGCATTTACACAGGGATGGTTACACACCCTGCATGTTAAGTTTCCCAAATTTCCATGAACGTTGTGAGTCCTCGGGTGACTCTTTGGCCCAAAATTTGACCAAGGTGAAAAATTGCAATGAAGACATTGTTAGCTTGTAGTAATTGATAGTTTCTGATGATAATTGTGTCTTCGATTTACATACAACCAGTCTTGAGGACGAATACGTTCTCCTTAAAAGATAACAAACTTCATATGTCATTTCTTTCTACCCTCCTATCATTGTCAAGATTTCCCAGCTGTTAATATTCATATTCAAATGTTTAAAATTGTCCCTAACCTTGTCTTTATAGCGAAGTAGTGGTCGCCTTATTTTCAATGCGAGTCTTTAACTTGACCAAATAAGAGTTGCTTGGCAACACAATGGATCTGTTATTTTTCTCTAAAATCATTTTTCCTAATTCCGCCCCGCCTGTCACTTCAATCTTTCTAATTTCTTATTCTTTCTTAGGAGACGTTAAACCCTCCTCCTGCTATTTCAAGCGTTAACCTAATATATTCTTTACATATACTGTACTGATTGTGTTGTTATTTCTGTTTACCTTTTACATATATAACACACGCGCACACACACACACACATATATATTACCCGACAAACGCCACACTCGCTTCATGCAACTCGACATAGAAAACTACTATGTTTCTATCTCGGAGCCCCTCCTGAAGGACGCAATTAACTTTGCCAGGAATTTTACCACCATTACCGATGCTGAACAAGTTGTTATCCTCCACGCCCGAAAGACCTTTCTATACCACGATGGATCTTACTGGATCAACAAGAAGTCTCAGACCCCATTTGACGTCAGCACGGGAGCGAGTGACTCGGCTGAAATTAACGACCTTGTGAGCTTGTACATTTTACATCACCTGAAGAACCTCTTTACCGGCCTAACCGGAGGTTTATACCGAGACGACGGCCTCTTCGCCCTGCACAAGGTTAACCCCAGAACCACCGATGGGTTTCAGAGAAACTTAAGCTCGTTCTTCTCTAATCTAGGATTTAGTATAACTATAGAATCTAATATGACTAGGGCCAACTTCTTGGATGTCACTCTCGACCTAGATACTTCCCTCTCTTACCCGTACCACAAACCTAACGAGTCCCTTAGATATATTAATGTTAATTCTAACCACCCCAAAAACATCACTGATAACTTAGTAAAAGGCGACTCTATTAGAATCTCTGGCCTCTCTGCCAACGAAGATATTTTTAACGCCTCTGCCTCCTACTACAATGACGCCCTCGCCCGCAGCGGATTTAAAGAAAAGATAACCTACCTAGAAACCACCGCAAGTTTGCAGAGGAGGAATAGGCATATGCAGATTAGCTGGTACAACCCTCCCTTCAATAGAGAGGTCTCTACACCGATAGCTAGGACTTTCT
>OZ024742.1:362484347-362506847 GCA_964016885.1 Eledone cirrhosa | reverse complement strand
ATATATATATATATATGTGTGTGTATGTGTGTGTATGTATGTGAATGTGCATATATATATGTATGTATGTGTGTGTGTGTATATGTATGTATTTATATGTATGTGTATGTGTGTATGTGTGTATGTCTATATATATGTATGTGTGTATATGTGTATATATATGTGTGTATATATATATATATATATATATATATATATATATATATATATATATATATATATATATATATATATATATATATATACATACATATATATACACATATACACACACACATACACACCCTGCAAGTCGGAATATACAGGGACGACGCCCTATTTGCAGTCCACAATTGCACTAGTCGGGGCATTGATTTGCTAAAAAAAACAATTACAAAGATTCTTTAAAAATAACGATCTCTCTATCACCATCGAGCCGGACCATAAAGTAATAAACTTCCTAGACGTCACTCTGGATCTCAACAATAACCTATATTATTACCCTTACCATAAACCAGGTGAAATACTCACATATATTAGCCCATACTCTAACCACCCACCGGCAGTCATCAGAGCAGTAATCAAATCTATCTCGTATAGGATCTCAATGCTATCAGCAAATGAGGAGATATTTATAAACCATGCACAATATTATAATAAGGCTCTTTCTGAATCTGGTTATGAACAGTCCATTTACTACATACCTAAATGCCATAACACAGCAATTTACCATAATAAACTTAACGCTAGAACTAGAAATACCTTAGCATATAGCCAGATTCGCCGGAATGTTAGCAATAAGAGCACCTATACAGGGAAGTTTAATGGTGGCAGCGGCCTGCTCCGCACTCCAAGTAGCAAAGTAAAAATCAACCATAGAATAGGAATGAGAAATGGGATGACAAATAACAAATCCCCAGGTAATAATAACCCTAGGAAGGCACCTACCAACTCCACTAGAACCCCTAGAAGGAATAGACCTAGACATATCACCTGGCTTAACCCCCCCATTCTCATCTAATCTAGCATTAATATCCCTAAACGCCTCTTCTCTATCCTATCTAAACATCCCCCCCCCCATAGATATTACAAACTCTTTAATAAAAATAACATTAAAATCTCATTCTCCACAACACCCAGCCCAGCTAGCCACATCGCATTCAGTAACCATCATAAACTAAGACAGTATAACACCCACAGCGCGGTACAACCACCCCTATCAAATACACCACGCCACTACACCAATAATTACTCTAGTAGCACACCTCCCTCATCTAATCCTTCTAGCACTGACCTACAGCTTAGGTTAAACTACCCTACTCTCACTAACCGCAGAAGCAACTGCAACTGCCGTTACCCTAATGCATGCCCATTAAATGGACACTGCCTGACACCCAACATAGTCTATAGGTGCACGGTTAAAACTGCTTCAAATACCAGCTCTTATATCGGGTATACCTCTAACCCTTTTAAGCTACGCTATAACGCGCACTCTTTTTCCTTCCGAATCTCTAGCAATAGATGTTCGACATCGCTATCTACGCTCATTAAAAACCTTAAATTAAGCAACGTTCAACACTCACTAAAATGGAATATCGTGGCTAGGGCCCAACTGTTCAATGGATGAAGAAAATCTTGTGATCTCTGTATTACAGAAGCATATTACATAACTCTATCACGACCTCTACCGATTAACGATAGAACGGAGGCAACTATTAGCTGTCAACATCGAAGATCTAATTCCTTCGCCAATAGAATATTTGACACAACTTAGTCATCTAGCCCCATTTTTACTTGTAGCTAATAAGTTAAATAGCTATGACTAACTTAGATAATTATAAGCTACCTCCCCTACATTGTGTCTCAATTAAACAATTTAAAAATTAGCACTTAACTATAAACTACCCACAATTTCTAATCTCTCGAGGAGTTACTTCTCCTGAAACCACCCTCTAATTAGTAAGGTAAATATGTCTTTTGGCAGCCATCTTGTTACCCATAGGCAGATCTCATACAATGCAGCCTCGACAGATGAATACTGCTTGATTATGGCTTACAACTGATGCAACCAAGACACTATAGTGAAAAACCAATATATGGAACATTATATTATGTAAGATTCTCTCATTATTGTTGACTTTGCCTTTCATCCTTACGGGGTCGATAAAATAAAGTACCAGTAATGCACTGGGTAATTGCTGGCCTTGTGCCTAAAGTAGAAACAATTATTTTAATTCATATTCCTTTGAAGTGCCGATGAGCCGCTCTGTTTTTTTAAAATATATTAATTATTTTCAACTGAACCAGATCAATTATGATATATAGTCATCTGATCCAGAAATATCATATGGAGTAGAGAAACAATTGTAAACGGACATTATTATTATTAATGTTATTAATAATAATATTAAGGGCGGTCGATTGGCAGTATCGGTGGAGGGTCGGACGCCATGCTTTCCAGCATAGTTACGTCCCTTTACGATCTGAGTTCAAATCCCGTCGAGGTTGACTTTGTCTTTCATCCTTACGGGGTCGATAAAATAAAGTACCAGTAATGCACTGGTTAATTGCTGGCCTTGTGCCTAAAGTAGAAACAATTATTATTAATATTATTATTATTATTCTCTACATTCCTTACATCAAACTAAAATATGTTGACAATCTTTTAATAATGTCTTCCTTGTGAAATTTGTGGTCTTGTTTTGCTTAACTAATGAATATATATATATATATATATATATATATATATATATATATACGTACACAAAAATGTTTATAGACATATATTTGAAATATGTATGTGTTGGTGTGTGTGTGGAGATAATATTTCTAAGATGAAATAGCGATATATATATGAATGTATATATAGTGTATTTTGCAATACACTTATGCTAAATTAAAAGCATTTCGAAGACCTTATGCTATTGTTTTAGAGTAGTGACAGTCTCACTTACTTTAATTTTCAGCAAACAGGGGAGATAAAGCTGACAGAGCTACGTTTCGAATTTTTTTATGCTTATCAAAGTTAACTACTCGTCCTGTTTGCTGAAAATCATGAATGTTTGATTCTTATAGAATTCTAGTAATAATCAGGAACTGATTATACAGAGTGGTTGCCAGTCAAGCAGAAATTGAAAATTATCTCCCCTGTTTGCTGAAAATTAAAGTAAATGAGACTGTCACTACTCTAAAACAATAGCATAAGGTCTTCGAAATGCTTTTAATTAACCATACAGTCTATTGCAACATACACTATATATACATTCATATATATATATATATATATATATATATATATATATATATATATATATATATATATATATATATGTATGTGTGCATACGTGTATATATGTATATATGTATATATATGTGTATGTATATGTGCATACGTGTGTATATATGTATATATATGTGTGTATGTATATATATGTGTGTATGTATGTATATACACGGCTGGATTTGAGCTCAGAGCGTGGAGGGCCATAGCTCTATGCTGTAAAACAATTATAATAATACTGGACTGTAATACGAACGGCTTCAACTATACAAACTCTTGAAAGTCAACAGTTGACATAATCTTGTAATCTTGTATCAGTAATGGCGGTAATATATATATATATATATATATATATATGTGCGTGTGTAAGTGAGTAGCGTGTGTGTGTGTGTTTGTATGTATGAGTGTTACTGTGTGCGCGCGTATGTATGCGTGTGTGTGCGCGCGTATGTATGCGCGTGTGTGTATGTCGTACGTATAAGTGTCAATAAGTGAGTTTTTTTTTGCACGGGGACATAGAAATAATCGGGCTGGATGCCTGATCGCGCAGTTAAACCACTGGAAGTGAAGAACCCCTAGCCCTTGTCAGGGCATTCTTCTAGGAGAATGCATCTCAGGAAACTGGGTTAACTCTGACATAAACCTGCGGCTCAGTAGTTACCGATGATGTTGATCTTTTCTTCTTTTCGGGTTATAGCTACTATCGCTCAGAAGGTGGGATTGGCTCAGTGCACAGTCTTTCCTCACTTTAAAAATATTCGTCACGCACAGTCATTGCACGAGTGCATTATTATTATTATTATTAGTATTATTCTTTGAGTCTCAGTCATTGATGTTAGTTAACTGGAAAGTTTGTTGAAATGAATATCAAGCCACTACCTGCAGCCTCAGATATTCAGGACGTATCGGAGGGTTCTTGCTGTTCCCAGCAAGCATGCCTTTTGAAGCGTTCCAAAAAGCGTGAAGGGGCCAATTTTCTTTAACCATCTCTGGAAACTTTTTGAGATAGTACCTAGTGCACCTATGACAATATTATTATTATTATTATTGTTACTATTATTATTACTTATTTTTATTTATTTTTTTACAAATTCAATGATGTTCCAGAACAATATAGAAGAGATAATTGGCAATCGTGCTTGGTGACTTTAATGCTAGAATGGGTAGGGATTTTAACACATGGAATTTAATCGGAAGGCATGGGGTGGGAAAGTGTAACAACAATGGTATGCTCCTGCTGCAGATGTGTGAGGAGCTGGATCTGTCTGTTACGAACACCATGTTCCAACAAAAGAACAAATTCAAGACCACATGGATGCATCTTGCATCTAAGGAATGGCATCTTTTGGACTACGTCCTAGTCAGGATGCGTGACACATAGGATGTGCAGTGTGTTCGTGCTCTTCGTGGAGCTGAGTGCTGGAACAAAAAAGATACTTGGCAATAAGGGCAGGGTCTGAGACGAGGTTAGCTGGAGATGGTCATCTTACAGAATTTTGTGGAGAATATACATTCTTCTGGAAAGGAAGAGATGAAGGAACCAGAAGAGAGGCTGGGGTAGGATTTGCTGTTAAGACTGTTCTTGTGAATAAATTATAAGAATTCCCAGTAGGGATTAGTGAGCGTCTTATTTCCATGAGAATTCCGCTGGACAAAGGAAGATATGCGACCCTGGTGAGTGTGTATGCTCCAACTATGAATTCTGTCGATGAAGAAAAAGTGTCCTTTTACCATGCCCTGAAAGGTGTTTTAAGAAATATCCCTCAGGCAGATAAAGTCATCGTGCTTGGTGACTTTAATGCTAGAATGGGTAGGGATTTTAACACATGGAATTTAATCGGAAGGCATGGGGTGGGAAAGTGTAACAACAATGGTATGCTCCTGCTGCAGATGTGTGAGGAGCTGGATCTGTCTGTTACGAACACCATGTTCCAACAAAAGAACAAATTCAAGATCACATGGATGCATCTTGCATCTAAGGAATGGCATCTTTTGGACTACGTCCTAGTCAGGATGCGTGACACATAGGATGTGCAGTGTGTTCGTGCTCTTCGTGGAGCTGAGTGCTGGAACAAAAAAGATACTTGGCAATAAGGGCAGGGTCTGAGACGAGGTTAGCTGGAGATGGTCATCTTACAGAATTTTGTGGAGAATATACATTCTTCTGGAAAGGAAGAGATGAAGGAACCAGAAGAGAGGCTGGAGTAGGATTTGCTGTTAAGACTGTTCTTGTGAATAAATTATAAGAATTCCCAGTAGGGATTAGTGAGCGTCTTATTTCCATGAGAATTCCGCTGGACAAAGGAAGATATGCGACCCTGGTTAGTGTGTATGCTCCAACTATGAATTCTGTCGATGAAGAAAAAGTGTCCTTTTACCATGCCCTGAAAGGTGTTTTAAGAAATATCCCTCAGGCAGATAAAGTCATCGTGCTTGGTGACTTTAATGCTAGAATGGGTAGGGATTTTAACACATGGAATTTAATCGGAAGGCATGGGGTGGGAAAGTGTAACAACAATGGTATGCTCCTGCTGCAGATGTGTGAGGAGCTGGATCTGTCTGTTACGAACACCATGTTCCAACAAAAGAACAAATTCAAGACCACATGGATGCATCTTGCATCTAAGGAATGGCATCTTTTGGACTACGTCCTAGTCAGGATGCGTGACAGATAGGATGTGCAGTGTGTTCGTGCTCTTCGTGGAGCTGAGTGCTGGACGGACCACCGCCTGGTACGCGCAAATGTGAAACTAATCACTAAACGTAAAATCCGGGCTCCTGGTGTTGCCCTGCCCAAAAGATTGAATGCTACTCGTCTTAAGGATAAAAATGTGAGGAGGACATTGGAAGAAGAGATGCAGGCTGCAGATCTTGGTGAGGATTGGCCGACCCTTAAAAAGTCGGTCTATGATGTAGGCAGGCGTGTTCTGGGATTGGTGCAGAGAAAACATCAGGACTGATTTGATGAGAATGATGTACATATAGAAGACTTGTTGGCTGATAAGAGGCGTGCTCTGTCACGCTACTTGACGGCAAAACCACACGGGGAGGAATACGTTGCATGAGGAACTCAAGGATGTAAAATCACGTGTTAGGCCGAGTCTTTCGCAGATGAAGGATCAGTGGTGGAGTGAGAAGGCTGGTGAGATACAAACTGCGCCAGATTCCAATAACATAAAGCTGTTGTACAGTCTCTTGCGTGAGGTTTATGGACCGTCTTCTTCTCTGGTGAAACCGCTTCGCAGCAGCGATGGCAAATAACTTCTGCGTGACTCACAAGGAATTCTACTAAGGTGGGGAGAGCACTTTGATGATCTTTTGAATGAGCCGTCTGTCGTCAGTGAAGATTTCCTCAATCTCATTCCAGAAAGTCCTGTGAACGTAGCTCTCGCAGAACCTCCGACGCTTGTGGAGGTTGCAGTGGCTATCTCGAAGCTGAACAGTGGAAGATCTCCAGATATGGATGGCATACATGCTGAGCTCCTACAATATGGTGGTGAGAGACTCCTGCAACATCTTCACTCTTTGTTTGGCAGAATATGGGCTACTGAATCCGTACTTGAGGTCTGGAGAGATGCAGTTATGGTGGTCTTGTACAAGGGAAAGGGTAACAGGGATGATTGTGGGAACTACAGAGGTATATCATTGCTTTCTGTCGTAGGGAATGTTTTATGTAGGGTGCTTCTGGACCGTCTGCTGACACACATTTCAGATTGTGTTCTACCTGAAAGACAATCTGGTTTTCGTGCTGGACATGGCAATATTGATATGATCTTCTCAGCTAGACAGCTCCAGTAGAAGTGCATGGAACAAGGTTTGGATCTGTATCAGGTTTTTGTCGATCTGACAAAAGCTTTCGATACTGTTAACAGAGATGCATTATGGAAGGCTCTCCAGAAACTTGATTGCCCTGATAAGTTCCTTGCTTTAATTAGGTCTTTCCATGACGACATGAAGGCTGGGTTAATGTCGGAGGTAACATGTCGGAGCCTATCTCAGTAAAAAATGGAGTGAAACAGGGGGATATTCCAGCACCGACCCTGTTTGCCATATATTTTGCAATGGGGTCGGCGAGACATATGCTGGGCGACAAAGGTAAAGGTGTACAAGGCATGTGTGCTCTCTTGTCTTCTTTATGCCTGCGAGACCTGGGTCACATATCGGCAGCACCTTAGGCAATTGGAGCGTTTCCATCAGATGTGTCTCAGACGGATCCATGGCGTTCACTGGAGGGACCACATCAGTGAGGTCGAGATTTTGGAAAGCTCTATGTTTGACAGTATAGAAGCTCTTGTGCTTAAGCAACGACTCCGTTGGAGTGGTCACCTTGCCAGGATGAAGGATTCTAGAATACCAAAACAATTCTTTTATGGAGAGTTGGTTAAAGGAAAACGACCGCCTCATAAACCAAAAAAGAGGTATAAGGATTCTTTGAAAGCCTCTTTGAAAGACGCTACCATCTCTACTGATACATGAGAAAACATTGCTGCTGATCGTAATAAATGGAGAAAGACTGTATATGAGGGAAAAGTTGCCTTTGAGGCATCTCGAATCGCATACGAGAAAGTAAAGCGGGATGTGAGGAAGGGCATTGCTGTTGCACTTCCAGACGACGAGGGTCCTCCTATGGTGCTGACATGCAGCGTCTGTGCGAGACTCTGCCTAAGCAAAGCTGGACTCGAAAGTCATCTTCGCAGTCATAAAGTAAGACCAGTGGTTGACTACCAGGCTGCTGTTGGAGATGCTACTCATCATGCTTGCCAAACATGTGGTAGAGAATGTAAATCAGCAGGAGGGCTCAAGCGACATGCAAAAGTACATGAACTCCAACCACAGCCGGCTATTCTCAGTGCATGTTTTGTTTGCCGACTCTCTGCAAGACATTTTAGATCATTGGCTGGGCTAAAAAGCCACATTCGATCGCAGCGCTGTTAGTTGCTATCGTGTGTGTGTGTATAGATATGTTTATGTGTGCGCGTGTGTGTGTATATACATATGTATATGTATATTATTATTGTTATTATTATTATTGTTATTAATGTATGTGTGTATATATATGTGTGTGTATATATGTATATGTATGTGTATATATATATACATATATATATATATATTTTTTTTTGTTTATCTATTAATATTTTTATTTTTATTTTATTTATTTATTTATATATATTTTTTTTCTCTCGTGCAATGGCCATACTCGATAACGAGGAGGTAGCCATCATGTATGTATATGTATGTATGTGTGTATGTGTGTATATATATATGTATATGTGTATATGTATATATGTGTGTATATATCTATATATATATATGTATATGTATATGTAGGTATATATATGTGTGTATGTATATATATATATGTATATGTATATATATATATATATATATATATATATATATATATATATATATATATATATATATATATATATATATATATATATATAGTGTAAATATGAGAAAAACGTGCTGCGGGGTTGCTAATGGGATACATATGGATAAAGTTAGTCCTTCATCAGTGATCTTCCAACCATCATTGGTATTTCATCGCTTTAAAGACCATATACCTCCGGTTGGTGCGAGCAACGGCTAAAAAAAGTCGTTGGGACACGTAAATAAAAGGGAACACGAGTGTAAACAAAGAAAATGGTGAAGCAACGAAAAGTGAGGAAGAAGGAGTCAAGTCCCAAATTTCTATGAATTTAAATTCGTTGAAATCGTGAACGAGAGAGAATAAAGACCATCAAACCCGGTTTGAATGTAAGCAAGGAAGGAATTCCGTACAGGTCTAACGGGAGGAAGAAGGGGTCTAGTCTGTGATTTCGGTGAACGTAAGTTCTGTGAAATCGTAGACGAGAGAGAGAAAAAAAGTGACTTGCCAGACCAAGGGTGCGAAAGAAAAGAATTACGCACAGGTCAAACGGGAAGAAGGAGGAGGAGGAGAGGTAGTAACAGAGAATGAGTGAGTGAAGAGTGAGGAAGAGGCTAACAGAGAGAGTGACTGCTAGAGAGGGTAAAGATACAGAGAAAGAGGAAGCAGTAAGAACGAAATAGACGTGTAACAGCGGGGAAAAAATATGTGTAAATATGAGAAAAACGTGCTGCGGGGTTGCTAATGGGTTACATATGAATAAAGTTAGTCCTTCATCAGTGATATATATATATATATATGAGAGTATTGAAGTTTGCTTGAAGCATTGTTGAATAATAGGTAAATATCTTTAAGTCGTTTGGAAGCCTCGACAATGCAAATGGGTAAATCTCCGGGTAACAAGCGAAGATGCCTCTCCAGGAAACCCGAGAAATCTACTGACGCGTGCTCCCTCAGAGACGCCCGATACGCCATGCGAACTGTTGCCTACGCACATACATCGTGTATTAGAAAGAATGTGACAGGTGCAACCAATACTATATAGGTAGCACAATCCGGCCTTTGCACATCCGGATCAAGGAACACTAAAACTAGGGCCTCGTCTTTCCGGAAACACATAGACAAATGCGGAAACAAAGACGGAAGGCCCATTGTCTAGCGACTGAAAGAAACGTCGGCACGTTACGTATCAAGGAAGCGCTTTTTATCAAACGCCCGGCACCGCAAATAAACAATAGATCCGAGAGAAGCGAAATCAGGTGGCTGGTTTAAGTTAACAAACGATGTAGCAACACACGCACACACACACACAAACGAGACAGCTACACACGCACACGCACATACACACAGTAGCATTCCACCATACGAACATACTACACTGCTAATACAGAAACTTGTTACCCGGAGATTTACCCATTTGCATTGTCGAGGCTTCCAAATGACTTAAAGATATTTACATATATATATATATGTGTGTGTGTGTGTGTGTGTGTGTGTGTGTGTGTGTGTGTGTGTGTGTGTGTGTGTGTGTGTGTGTGTGTGTGTGTGTGTGTGTGTGTGTGTGTGTGTGCGTGTGCGTGCGTCTATGTGTATCTGTGTCTGTGTGTGTGTGTGTTATATATAGCTGGAAAATGGCTAGGATGTCAAGTTAGCTTACACTGAGTAAATGATTTATGTAGGAATGAAGACGTTACATCGTACCAAGTACTCTTGATTCACCCAGTTTATGTAGCACTTCAGAGGGAGGATGGTAATGTATAATTCACTCCTATGAATGGTTGTGGTTTGATGGGTGTGTTGTTCGGTAGACCTTGGCTGGATTTGAACTGAGAGCGAAAGATCAGAACCAATCACCGCCGCATTTTGTTTTTCAATCCATCGTAATATCCACTCTGCCTATTACCAGTATATTTATAATGACAACACTAAATAAATCTATTGAAACTTAAAATTGTACAGTAAAATGCCATATATGATCCATGAAGATGCCAACTTGAAAATATATTTTTCTCCATAAATCCTAGAAGCGTTATTTCAACCCTACTATATTGTACTTAAGTGACCCATTATTCGGTGTTGCGTTATAAGATTCCATTTAAAAACATGAATATTTTTCCTGAATATTGTGAAGGAATTGTGGAAATGACAGTTTACAGTGGTTTTACAGCTCTTTAAACAACATTATGTTTTTCAGGGCGGTGGATTAGCAGTATCGGTAGAGGGTCGGACGCCATGCTTTCCAGCATAGTTACGTCCCTTTACGATCTGATTTCAAATCCCGCCGAGATTAACTTTGCCTTTCATCCTTACGGGGTCGATAAAATAAAGTACCAGTAATGCACTGGGTAATTGCTGGTCTTGTGCCTAAAGTAGAAACAATTATTTTTTTCAGTATCGGTAGAGAGTCGGACACCATGCTTTGAAGCATAGAGTTACGTCCCTTTACGGTGTGAGTTCAAATCCCGCCGAGGTTAACTTTGCCTTTCATCCTTACGGGGGTCGATAAAATAAAGTACCAGTAATACACAGGGTGATTGCTGGCCTTGTGCCAAAATAGAAACAATCATGTTTTTCACTCTCTCTCTCACTCCTTCTCTGACTCTCCCTGTCTCTCTCTCCCTGTATATATATATATATATATATATATATATATATATATATGTAGGTAGGTAGGTAGGTATGTATGTGTGTGTATGTGTGTGTGTGCGTCTGTGTGCGTGTGTATGTGTGTGTGTGTGTGTGTGTGTGATATTTATATATATATATATATATATACATATATATCATTCACATTTTTTCCTTTGTCTTTCTCTCTCGTTCTCCCTCTCTCTATTGTGTTTAGTTGACATACCCTCAGGAACTAATTATGAGACAAGTCTTTGTAGGAATGGTCATCTACTCAAATGTGTTCGGAAATTACTTTTCAGTTTACGATAAGTTATGGTCTTTCACCACACAACATTGTTCTTTACTTCAGTTTTCTAAAGAAAGTACAAGAATAGTATGAGTGATGATGATTGTTTAAGAACCTAACAGTTCGGCCATAACTTAACATATTGAAACTATCAGAAAATATCTAAAACTATGTCTGTTAAAACAAATGTTTATAGCGTCTTTCTTGTTGGACAGATTGATGTGAAAGTTGCAATATTAGGCTTATTAACTCCTCGGCAGAGTTGTTCTGCTAGAGAACGGGTTGAAGGTGGCTTGGATATTGATCGAAAAAATACGATCGCGCATACAAGCGGCCGGAATGGTATTCCTCTGAAAGGTCGTTGGAGTAAAGTTACGTGATCTAGCTCGGAGATCTTATAGTCGCTGTAGGTAGAGCCGCTACGTTTGAAAGACTACAGTTCCATTATTACGGACAGGTGCAACGTTACGTGAGTGCCTAGCTCGGAGATGATACAGTCGCTGCCGGTAGAGCCGCTTCTTCTCTTGAAAGACCACAGTTCCATTATTACAGACTGGATTGGTAGTATCGGTAGAGGGTCGGACGCCATGTTTTGTATCACAGTTACGTCCCTTTACGGACTGAGTTAAAATCCCGCCGAGGTTAACTTTGCCTTTCATCATTACGGGGTCGATAAAATAAAGTACCAGTAATACACTGGGATAATTGCTGGCCTTGTGCCAAAAGTAGAAATAATTATTACAGACAGGTGATTTGATTGTTTCAGAACAGACACACTGGACAGGTTTACGGGCAAAATCAACCGGAAGGAGACCCAGGGTTAGACCCCGAACAAGATGCTTGTATAACATCCATTGGCTGATCTCGCTTGGGGATCCAGTCGGATCTATTGGAGACAGTCGCTTCTGACAGGACCCGCTAGAAGGAGTGTTTGGGGATTCTTCCCCCACGACCCTCTGGGGAATAATTAGGCGAAAATGAATGACGGAAGACATATTTGCCTCAATATCGAATGTGAAGCAGTTATAGTGCAGTTCTGATGATGATGATGATGATGATGATGGTGATGATGATGGTGATGATGATCATGATGGAGATGATAATGATGATGAGGTTGAGGATGATGGTGATAAGGGTGGTTATGATACTGATGATGATGATGATGCGGAGGAGGATGGGGAGGAGGAGGAGGATGGAGAGGAGGAGGAGGAGAAGAGGGAAGTGGGGGCGGGGTCTTTTCTTTCTTCATCCGGTGAATATTTCAACAACACGCCACTTCCATTTCATTTATTCATCTTGTTATTGTTGTTTGTCGTTGTTTATTTTACACTCACAGTCGTCTCAGTCTCATTTAGAATTTCCCCAACCCTCTACACCTCCACCATCCAACCCACCACCCATCCATCCCTTCAACCTCCACCCTCCATCCCTCACCCTTCCATTGATCCACCATCCGTTTATTGCCATGTTTATTGCCTCTGTGATTTGTCTAAACATTGCGTCTTTTCTGTGTGTAGATTCTATTTTTATTTCTATGTTCTCTAATTTACCCTTGTGTTCTATTTTAGCATGTTGGTAGAGTACAGATGATTCTTTACTATCTTGAAGGTCTCGCCAGTGTTCATTTATCCGTTCCCCTACATTACGAGCTGTCTCACCTATGTACACTATATTTTTGTCTCTACATTGTCCTTCAGTACATCTTATGCTATACACTACATTACTAGTTTTACAGTTAATATGGGGGCTTATTTTACAGGTTATACATTTCTTATCTATACATGAGGGTCTTTGAAAAGGGTATGTCTTGATAATAAGTGTTTTTACGGAGGTACCTGGTCTTTCTACTATCTTAATATTTAGTTTATGTTTATCTAGGGCCCTTCTAAATTTGTAAGCTAATTCACCTCTAGGGGTTGTATCGATGAACATTACACTCTGGTATTTATTGCTATCATACCATGAGTTTATTCTATTAGCCTTGTTCCTAGTTCTTTCTATTCTATTCCAAAATTAGCTCCTATACAAGGGGCAGGTCCCAATTATGTCATTATTTACCATTTTTTCCCATTTGGTTCTGGCTCCTCTATACACTCTGATTCTATCTCTCTGATTGTAGCCAGAGAACTGCATACGGTGGATGAAGTGTTGTATGGGTCTCTCTAGTTCTTCGGGGTTGCACATGCGGGACACGTTTCTCATCACGCGTACAAAATCCGCAATCAGTATGTTGATTTTGGTATGGTCCGAAACGGCCGAGTTTCGGTGGATCAGATGTTTGGAAGTCATGGGTTTGGCATAATGGGAATGGAGGATTTGTTTTTTGTTATTAATGGTATCTAACTAGATCTCTGTGTCTAGTACAGGTAATCGATGGTTGGGGTGTTTACTTGGGTAGTCTATAGTAACTCTAATGCTCTGGTGGATTTGCTGGATGCTTTCCATTGTGTTTTTCTCTAGTTCCTGACTGTTCTCTAGTGGGGGGGGGTCTTAACTACGATGTTTATATCATCAACGTAGCGGGAGTACATTATCAGGGTTAAGGGGTCTTCTAATTGTTCTTTAAGTTTAAGTTTAAGTCTACTGTCCCACCATACCATGAATAAGTTAGCTATGTCGCCTGCAATACTAATACCAATGGCTGCTCCTTCCTCTTGGGCATATGTTTTTCCATTTAATTTGAACATATGTTCCTTAAGGGTTAATTTTATGCTGGCCCCTACCGCATGTGCAATCATTTTCTTCGGTTCATCGTGGTTTTCGGGTGTCCGTATGGCTCTGGTCCACCCGTTCCATCTATCTGAGTGGGTTTTCTTGGCCATTGAGGTAATGGTAGGTGGTCTGCCTGTTGCTGGTCTTGTAGGGCACAGGTTGCTAAGGTCATATGTGTCTAGGTAATTATTACTATAGGTAAGTTTAAGTAGGTGTCCCAGCTCACTGGTATCAATCCCACGGAACTCAACATTGCTCTCACTGATCATTTCTACGCATTTCTCCACAGCAAAATCCACGTCAATAGATGGATACAGGGACACAACATCCATACTACCTATTATGCAGTTTGTTAGGTCCCTAGATTGGCTACTCCCGCCGATTCTGCTGAGGAGGTCCTCCGTGCTGTCACATACATCTGGGGACATTTCAATGATGGGGCGTATGATCAGGGAGAGGAAGTAGGACAGTCTGTAGTTACTAGCAATGTTAGCTCCACAGACTGGCCGTGTTGGTGGTCCTGCAACAGGGTCACTGCCCGTTTTATGGTCTTTTCGAAGCCCATACAACGCCGGCACGTCATTGTTCCAGGCCTGGAAGTTGTTGGCAGTCCTTTTGTTGGGCTGCATTATATTCGTCCACATCACCATATGGGCATTGAGGGCTTTTTCTCTATCCTCATGCTCCTGTGGTGTTACCTCTCTTGTGTTAGTGATGTGGGGTTGCATTGCCTGGATGTAGTTTGGCAGGCTGTCAACCGACATTCTGCCAGACTTGTCTGTTGGAAAGCATGCTATCTCTCCATTACGCGAGCGCTGCATGAGCTTACGCAAGCCATTTGCAGGTTTTTTTCCCAGTTGATGGGCCTCCATTCTATTATGCTTCTTGCTATACTGTTCTATAATATTTCTAAGTTCGGATCTAGCTATACTAAATTGTGCTTCTGTTTGTTCATCGACCTGCGACGGCAATTGCGTGCGTTTGTTAAATGGTAAAGTCGTGGCGTGGACTCGTCGCAGGTCGAAGGATTTATCGGAGGGATTATAAAAAGTAGAGTTCCAGGCTGCTGCTTTGTGTACTAGTGCTATTGTTATTGTTAGTTGTGTTGTTTCTATTTCTATTTCCACCAACAGCCTCATGGCTGTTTCTATGTCTCTCATAATTACTCCTGTCTCTTTCCACTGGCTCATTGTTGTTATCTACCCTATTTTGTGTGTCTGTGTGTTCGTCTTGGTTATTTTCTTTGTCCTTAGTCTCCCTTCTCCTTTTAATCCTATTACTTTCTCTTATTTCTGTGAATTCTGTGCTACAGTCATTACTTGTTTTCTGTGTCTGTGTGTTTGTTAAGATTGTGGTGGGGGTGAGAGGCATTGAATGTGTGTGTGTTGTTGTTGTTGATGTGTGCTGTTGTTGATGTTTGTTGTTGTTGTCTCCGTGTGTGTTATTATTGTTGTGTGTGTTGTTATTGTTGTTTGTGTCTGCGTGTCTGTTGTTGTTGTTTCTGGGTATGTTATTATTGTTGTTGTTGGTGTGTGTGTTGTTGTTATTGTTGTTTGTGTCTGTGTGTCTGTTGTTGTTGGGATGTGTGTTGTATATGTGTGTGCGTATATTGTTGCTTTTGTTTTTGTTTTTGTTTTTGAGGCTCCAGCGTAGTTTTGTAAATGATTTTTCTTTTTCTGACAGACAACTAATCATATTTACCTTCTTGAATGTCGCAAATTTCGGGGGTAGACGTAATACAGATAACTCATCGTCATCTATTACTGTGTTGCCGTATATATTTGTGTTGTTGTTGTTGTTGAACTCATCTGTTAATGAGGTGTTGGCCATATTTATACCGTCAATTTTGTTGGGATATCTATTGGTATTCTCTACAGTATCCTGATTTAGCTTTATCTGCTTAAGCCACTTTAGTTTCTTGTTAAAGGGCTTATCACATTCTTGAGTAATGTACTGTTCTTCATGACGTATAAGGCTTATAAATATTAGTTTCTCTCTTGGTGTGGTGATCCTAGCTATTTCTTGTATTAGGTTACGCTTATGTTTTTCTTGATGACTTAATTCTCTATAGATCTTCTTTTTTATGTTTAGAATTAGTGTTCGTTTTAGCCTAGCTGCTTGTTTTTTTGGTGAGTTGTAATGTTCTTACGTCGGTGTTGATGGTGTTGGTGTAAACTCGGGACGAGGCACATTCTTTTATGAAGTGTAGTTGTCGAGATGTTATGGTTTTTCGGAGACAACAGAACATGGTGGTTTTCAGTATCTTGTTAGCCTGGCTAAGGCTTACGATATTTCGTTTCTGAATTTGTTTAGCAAGATTCTTTATCTGAAATCGTGTGTTGAAACCGATATTGTTATACTTTGGGAGGGTCATGTTGCCAATAAGAAACACACGCACCAGTTGCTTTCACTTCAATTTATTATAATAAATTTATAAATTTATAAATTTCTGGTTGGTTGGTTGGTTCCACAACCAGATAGTTGTTTATATATTGTCATAGTTCTTTTGTCACACACTCTGTGACCTCTTCAGTGACTGCGGATTCCTTTCTTTGTTTCTGTGCCTCTCCTTTGTTCTGTCCTACGCCATTTTGTTTCTGTGTGTGTGTTGTGTGCTCAGTCTGCGCATGCGCCACATCCGGGTGTCTGTGTGTGTTTATGTTCATTTATTTATTTGTTTATTTACATGTTACTGGTTGGTTGTTTGTTCTATGTGTGTGTGTGTTTTCATTTTGTCCTTAATTGTAAGTTGTGATGTTGCTGTTCCACTCATATTTTCTATTTAATTTTGGTTGTAATTCTTTTATGTTTATTGCCTCTGTGATTTGTCTAAACATTGCGTCTTTTCTGTGTGTAGATTCTATTTTTATTTCTATGTTCTCTAATTTACCCTTGTGTTCTATTTTAGCCCGTTGGTAGAGTACAGATGATTCTTTACTATCTTGAAGGTCTCGCCAGTGTTCATTTATCTGTTTCCCTACACTACGAGCTGTCTCACCTATGTACACTATATGTTTGTCTCTACATTGTCCTTCAGTACATCTTATGCTATACACTACATTTCTAGTTTTATAGTTAATATGGGGCTTATTTTACAGGTTATACATTTCTTATCTATACATGAGGGTCTTTGAAAAGGGTATGTCTTGTTAATAAGTGTTTTTACGGAGGTACCTGGTCTTTCTACTATCTTAATATTGAGTTTATGTTTATCTAGGGCCCTTTTAAATTTGTAAGGTAATTCACCTCTAGGGGTTGTATCGATGAACATTACACTCTGGTATTTATTGCTATCATACCATGAGTTTATTCTATTAGCCTTGTTCCTAGTTCTTTCTATTCTATTCCAAAATTTGCTCCTATACAAGGGGCAGGTCCCATTTATGTCATTATTTATCATTTTTTCCCATTTGGTTCTGGCTCTTCTATACACTCTGATTCTATCTCTCTGATTGTAGCCAGAAAACTGCATACGGTGGATGAAGTGTTGTATGTGTCTCTCTAGTTCTTCGGGGTTGCACATGCGGGACACGTTTCTCATCACGCGTACCAAATCCGCAATCAGTATGTTGATTTTGGTATGGTCCGAAACGGCCGAGTTTCGGTGGATCAGACGTTTGGAAGTCATGGGTTTGGCATAATGGGAATGGAGGATTTGTTTTTTGTTATTAATGGTATCTAACTAGAGCTCTGTGTCTAGTAAAGGTAATCGATGGTTGGCGTGTTTACTTGGGTAGTCTATAGTAATTCTAATACTCTGGTGGGTGGAGTTAGCTATTTGCTGGATGCTTTCCATTGTGTTTTTCTCTAGTTCCTGACTGTTCTCTAGTGGGGGGGGGTCTTAACTACGATGTTTATATCATCAACGTAGCGGGAGTACATTATCAGGGTTAAGGGGTCTTCTAATTGTTCTTTAAGTTTAAGTTTAAGTCTACTGTCCCACCATACCATGAATAAGTTAGCTATGTCGCCTGCAATACTAATACCAATGGCTGCTCCTTCCTCTTGGGCATATGTTTTTCCATTTAATTTGAACATATGTTCCTTAAGGGTTAGTTTTATGCTGGCCCCTACCGCATGTGCAATCATTTTCTTCAGTTCATCGTGGTTTTCGGGTGTCCGTATGGCTCTGGTCCACCCGTTCCATCTATCTGTGTGGGTTTTCTTAGCCATTGAGGTAATGGTAGGTGGTCTGCCTCTTGCTTGTCTTGTAGGGCACAGGTTGCTAAGGTCATTTGTGTCTAGGTAATTATTACTATTGGTAAGTTTAAGTAGGAGTCCCAGCTCACTGGTATCAATCCCACAGAACTCAACATTGCTCTCACTGATAATTTCTACGCATTTCTCCACAGCAAAATCCACGTCAATAGATGGATACAGGGAGACAACATCCATACTACCTATTATGCAGTTTGTTAGCTCCCTATATTGGCTACTCCCGCCGATTCTGCTGAGGAGGTCCTCCGTGCTGTCACATACATCTGGGGACATTTCAATGATGGGGCGTATGATCAGGGAGAGGAAGTAGGACAGTCTGTAGTTACTAGCAATGTTAGCTCCACAGACTGGCCGTGTTGGTGGTCCTGCGACAGGGTCACTGCCCGTTTTATGGTCTTTTTGAAGCCCATACAACGCCGGCACGTCATTGTTCCAGTCCTGGAAGTTAAGGGGTCTTCTAATTGTTCTTTAAGTTTAAGTTTAAGTCTACTGTCGCACCATACCAAAATCAACATACTGATTGCGGATTTGGTACGCGTGATGAGAAACGTGTCCCACATGTGCAACCCCGAAGAACTAGAGAAACATATACAACACTTCATCCACCGTATGCAGTTCTCTGGCTACAATCAGAGAGATAGAATCAGAGTGTATAGAGGAGCCAGAACCAAATGGGAAAAAATGGTAAATAATGACATAAATGGGACCTGCCCCTTGTATAGGAGCAAATTTTGGAATAGAATAGAAAGAACTAGGAACAAGGCTAATAGAATAAACTCATGGTATGATAGCAATAAATTTCAGAGTGTAATGTTCATCGATACAACCCCTAGAGGTGAATTACCTTACAAATTTAAAAGGGCCCTAGATAAACATAAACTCAATATTAAGATAGTAGAAAGACCAGGTACCTCCGTAAAAACACTTATTAGCAAGACATACCCTTTTCAAAGACCCTCATGTATAGATAAGAAATGTATAACCTGTAAAATAAGCCCCCATATTAACTATAAAACTAGAAATGTAGTGTATAGCATAAGATGTACTGAAGGACAATGTAGAGACAAAAATATAGTGTACATAGGTGAGACAGCTCGTAGTGTAGGGAAACGGATAAATGAACACTGGCGAGACCTTCAAGATAGTAAAGAATCATCTGTACTCTACCAACATGCTAAAATAGAACACAAGGGTAAATTAGAGAACATAGAAATAAAAATAGAATCTACACACAGAAAAGACGCAATGTTTAGACAAATCACAGAGGCAATAAACATAAAAGAATTACAACCAAAATTAAATAGAAAATATGAGTGGAACAGCAACATCACAACTTAGAAATAAGGACAAAATGAAAACACACACACACACATAGAACAAACAACCAACCAGTAACATGTAAATAAACAAATAAATAAATGAACATAAACACACACAGACACCCGGATGTGGCGCATGCGCAGACTGAGCACACAACACACACACAGAAACAAAATGGCGTAGGACAGTACAAAGGAGAGTCACAGAAACAAAGAAAGGAATCCCCAGTCACTGAAGAGGTCACAGAGTGTGTGACGAAAGAACTATGACAATATATAAACAACTATCTGGTTGTGGAACCAACCAACCAGAAATTTATAAATTTATAAATTAATTATAAATTTATT
Organism: Eledone cirrhosa; assembly: GCA_964016885.1. Taxonomy (NCBI): domain Eukaryota; kingdom Metazoa; phylum Mollusca; class Cephalopoda; order Octopoda; family Eledonidae; genus Eledone; species Eledone cirrhosa. Next base: position 362,486,703 of record OZ024742.1, on the reverse strand, counting down.
ATAATAAATTGAAGTGAAAGCACGTGGTGCGTGTGTTTCTTATTGGCAACATGACCCTCCCAAAGTATAACATTATATATATATATATATTCATATATATACATATAATTATAAATGTATATGTATATGTATATGTAATATATACATACATATATGTGTGTGTGTGTGCGTGTATGTGTATGACTGAGTGCATGTGTGTTTTATGTATGTGTGTTGGCGCGATATATACATATATTAATACATATGTATATATATATATATGTGTGTGTGTGTATGCGTGTATGTGTGTATACATATATGTATGTATGCGTGCGTGTGTGTGTGTGTGTGTGTGTGTGAGTCTGTGTATTTAAGAATGCGAAAAATAAACACAAAAACAAGACAGGGGAACTGTACACTACAATGACAATATATATTAGTTCAACACTTGATAAAGATTCGTGCGGTAGCCATTCATTATATTTGTGTCTGTGGCTGGGGGTGTTTGTGTGTGTGTGTGTGTATGTTTGTCTACATGTATACCTGTGTTTGTTTGTGCAAAGCTATGAGATTATGAATGTCCGTTATGCGACCGACCGTGAAAATCTAGCGTCGCCATTGGAATATCTATGTTGGGGGAGTTCTAACGCGCATGAGAAGCCCGAGGGAGTGGCAATGGATGACTAGTTCAGTAATTATGTAGGTGTACGTCTGTGTTCATGGACAAGGTACTTCGCACTCTTGAAATCTGGACTAAATCGTGATGATTGCCTCATACTTTCAAACGACATAAATTGTCTTCCGTTACCGCCTAAATCTGTTATTGCCCTTTACTTTTGTCGCTGTCGCGTTGTTTTCACTGTTTTTATCTATTGTGGTACACAAACTGTGACACATACACACTGTGTGACACATACAATCTGTGACACACACACAAGCTGTGTCACACACACACAAACTGTGACACACAAGCTGTGCCACACATACACACAAGCTGTGCCACACACACAAGCTGTGACACATACACACAAGCTGTGACACACAAACTGAAGCTGTGGCACACACACACAAGCTGTGCACACACACACAAGCTGTGCCAACACACACAAGCTGTGCCACATGCACACAAGCTGTGCCACACAAACTGAAGCTGTGACACACACACAAGCTGTTCCACACACAAGCTGTGACACACACGCACAAGCTGTGCCACACACACAAGCTGTGCCACACACACAGGCTGTGACACACACATAAGCTGTAACACACACACAAGCTGTGCCAACACACGCAAGCTGTGACAAACACACAAACAAGCTGTGACACATACATACAAGCTGTGCCACACAAACTGAAGCTGTGACACACACACACACAAACTGTGACACATACACAAGCTGTGCCACACACACACAAGCTGTGACACACACAAACAAGCTGTGCCACACACACTGAAGCTGTGACACACACATACAAGCTCTGACACATACACACACAAGCTGTGCCACACAAGCTGGGACACATACATACAAGCTGTGCCACACAAACTGAAGCTGTGACACACACACACACACACAAACTGTGACACATACACACAGGCTGTGAACACAAACTGAAGCTGTGACACACCCACAAGCTGTGCCACACACACACAAGCTGTGACACACACACACAAACTGTGCCAGATACACAAGCTGTGCCATACACAAGGTGTGACACACACACACAAGCTGTGCCACACACACAAGCTGTGACACACACACACAAGCTGTGCCACACACACAAGCTGTGCCACACACAAGCTGTGCCACACACACAAGATGTGCCACACACACAAGCTGTGACACACACACACGCTGTGCCAACACACGCAAGCTGTGACACACACACACACAAGCTGTTACACATACACACAAGCTGTGTCAGACAAACTGAAGCTGTGACACACACACACACACAAAGTGTGCCACATACATAAGCTGTGCCACACACACACAAGCTGTCTCACATACGCAAGCTGTGCCACACACACAAGCTGTGACACACACGTAGAAGCTGTGCCACGCACACTGCAGCTGTGACACACATATACAAGCTGTGATACACACACAAGCTGTGACACACACACAAGCTGTGCCACACACACAACCTGTCCCACAAACACACAAGCTGTGCCACACATAAGCTGTGACAAACACACAAGCTGTTCCACACACCCACACACTGTAACACACACACACAAGCTGTGCCCCACACACAAGCTGTGACACACACACACAAGCTGTGCCACACACACAAGATGTGCCACACACACAAGCTGTGACACACACACACAAGCTGTGCCAACACACGCAAGCTGTGACACACACACAAGCAG